>JAQPPZ010003021.1:1200000-1615000 GCA_028583015.1 Wollemia nobilis | reverse complement strand
GCATATAAATTGAAGAGTAAGAGAAGTTCTTAAGGTCTTGACTGGAGAAAAAAGAGGTAATCCTTTTCTAAATAATTGAAGCTTTAATTCAATACTTTAGGAAGCTTGTGACTAGTTTCCACTATGAAATAATAGAAGTTACACGTAGATATATATGCATGTATACATTTCTAGTATCATTCTCTTTAATGATATTACTTCACACACACACACATATATACATGCATTACTCTTCTATGCGATAAGAAATTTTTACCTTCATCAATGCATTGTTGGTTATTAATCCCAATTACCTAGGGAAGAGAGGAGAGGACCATAGTCCTTTTACATTAGTGTTTGCTATGTCTATATGCGTTGCTCTTCACCGCAACATTACCATAGTAGCATGTAAGCATTCAAAATGCAGCAAGTTTTTCACTGAACTATTAGAAGACGTACATTAGGTTAATATGATTAGGATTGCAATGCTTATTTTGTAGTGGGTTAAAGGCTTCTCCATAGCATTATATTTTGAAACCAAGCCATAGTTTAGTTGTTAATTTGGGCAAGGTTGAAAGTACTTAAATTACTTTACAGTATGTGAATAGATTATTGTTTACCAAAAAACTTAACCATTGATTGGGGAATAGCACTAGAGTTTTTATCAATATTATGTACCTTTGGGATGTCTGAGGTTTTTAATTTGGTAGGCTACGTCTCCAATCCTTTAACTGTAGGTGCTAGGAAAGTGTTAATACCTTGTCTTGTTTTTCTTGAGAGAACATGAAACATAGGAGTTGATTTTGCCTTTCAGATTGATTTCGTTTAAAATAGTAGGCTAGTGTCTGCTTTAGTTTAAGTTTAAACGGATAATATTATTGATAGTCAATAAGCTTGCAATCCAATCAAAATTATTTGAGCACTTGACCTTTTTTGTTTAATATTGTGCTTGTCTAAAACCCTACAAATTCTAGTTTTCTATTATTTAAGTGATTTGATTAACATTAGATTGGATGATTTTGGTTTTACATAAAGCTATGATTTGATTATATATCCATAATATAAACTGATTTTATTTTATTATTTGATAAAATATTGGTTGTTCTTTAATATATCTATAATAGCAAAAGTGAATAGATAGTGGTTTTGGTATTGGAAATTTGAGTGATTCAATAAATATTTATTTGAAATGTCTTCAAAAAAAGAAATATTGATTATTAGAGAAAAGTATAAGGAATTTTGTGAATCCTTAAAAGCATGCTATTGAATGTATTCTATTTTATTTTTGAAAAAGAAACTAAATTTTGTTGGATAAAATAAACTTGGTTTTAATTATAGAGGTTAGTCTATGGATTTATATTGGAGGAAATTATGGATAGTGAATTATAAAATGATTTAACATGGATGAGGTTAGATTAACTATTGAGTCCATATTTGAGAGAAATATGGGATTATCTCTATAAAAAAATATTATTTTATATTGGTAAGTTATTGCATGGTGGTATGATGCTTGAATAGTGCATGATAAGTTGCATATGCATTTTGAAGGACTATCCTAATCCCTAATTTTACTTTCATTTGATCGTTGGAAGAAATTAACCAACAAGGTAACAAAAAGGATGAGGGAAATATGACAATCTATACTTATAATGAAAATATTGCAATGTAATATTCTTTTGGATAAGTTTTTTTATGATTTTTACAATTATGAAGAAAGAATAAATACTATAAATACCATTCGGGTTGTATTTGAGACTTGATCAAATGATGAAAGATATAAATGTTATTAGATTCTTATATTTTTTTTGGTAGATAAGATACTATAGCATTAATACCGGGATTCCTATATATGTAAAATCCACATGCCGCCAAAGCCATTACATCTGGTAAGTGCTTGAAATGTTTCTATTATCTGCAAATGGAAATGTGTTAGAATTTAAATCATGATTTTAACTTCTTTTAGATTACGTCTTATTCTTTCATTAATTATATAAAAGGAAACGTTAAAGTTAGAATTACAATATTTAAGTACTTGAATTAAACTTTAACAATGTGTTATGATGTTTTAATATAAGCACTTATTACTTTTGGGAGATATGGTTATTTATTTAAATGTTTATATTTTATGGGATTAGAAGGGTTTTGGTACGAGAACAATATTAAAAATCCTTAGTGTCAAGATGAACCCCTACCTTGGGAGGAGTTGCAATGAGGCAATACCAAAGTATTTGTGAAGATACATCTTGAACGATGAGATTCAAGTGTCCCAAATTGGTGAGGTTTTTGGGAAGTCCTAAGACATGAGCCTTGGATTTATTCCTATTGGTGAGTTCTAGAAATAATTCACAAGACAGTATATTATAGCACCTTGAACGGTGAATATTGGGTGACCATGTTTATTACTAGGTTAGTGGTAATAACCTTCGTTATCCTGTTATTGTGTGGTAATTACGCCAAAGTAAACCTACGTAGACATTCCCTATCACCTTGCCAAGAGGGGTAGATCTCTTATATAGTGGAAATTTTAAGCTAACAGATACACTGATATCTAAGAGAAAATATTATAAAAGGAAGACTCCCTCCTTTCAAATATTTCCTATATTTTGAGCATTCAAGGAGTCTAGAGAACATAGGGAAGACAACAATTGAATCAAGTCTAAGACAAATAAAAGTCTCCTTATGTGAAGACATATGTAGAACTATGGAGAAGAGAAGTAATACTCATATACCTACAACTGGAGATGAGTCATTTCCCACTTTAGTAATGGCCTCTCCTTCTACTTTGGATCAAGATATATTAACTCATTCTTCGTAGGCTATCAACTCTGAACTGATAAGTGATGCAACAAAAGAAGTAGGAGATACCAAGTTGTTTAATAGAACAAGAAGCTTAATAGTAGGGGCATTACAAAGAAATAATCATAGCAACTTCGAGTCCTTTGGGACTCAAATTTGGAGCAACACCTTGGCACAATACTTGGTATCTAAGGTGCATAATTTCTATGAAGTGGTAGTTGCATGTATATAACACTACAACACCCAAGCTTGAGAAATATAATCAATTTATGGGTGATTTAGAGTCATTATCCATCATCACCTAATTTAGAAAATATTGATGTAGGAGATAGGGAGGCTCGTTGTTAGCTGTGAAAGTGCTATTGATCTCTATAACGCCATCCTAAATAAACCAAACTATCTTCAAGAGGAATGCGATATCAAAGCGGATTAGCCACCAAAATTTTCCTTAAGCCTCAATTTCTTAAGATAAAGTATCAAGATTGTTGTAAGAATGTTGGCATTCATATTTGCGTTTAGGGAAGACAAATACTTATTCCAAGCTCAACTTGGCATCTTATACCGCATGAGGCATACGTCTATCAAGGAAAGAGTAGTATTTCACTTTGATGACTTTTACCAAATAATCCATGAGGGATTGGCCAAGTTTCAAGAGACTAAGAGCTTCAAGTTTTTCAGTATTTTTGTCCCACATGAATCTATTCCAAAATCTAGTTACATACCTAGGACTAACCTTAAGGCCAATGGATGAACTCAGTTGAGCATGGCTTGTCTCATTTTGGATAGAAGGCCTGAGAGAGTCCTATTATGATGGATTTGTGGAAAATTTTGTAGTCCCCATAATGGCGGACCTAAGAGGACAAAGACAAAAACACCTCTCAATTGTATGTGAGTAGTGGTTGCAAGGAAAACACCAAGGAGGTGATTTATTTGTTGAAGATGTCACTCTCATCATAATACACGGTTTCAAAAAGCATACCTATTAGTTACCCAAATATGTGTTAGACCAAATTTTTATGCTAGAATTCCTTAAGCAAATAGACTCCATTGACACATCCTTAAAAAATGGAAGGGACAAAATGGGCTTCTACAAGCTCCCATTCAAATTTTGTAGGATCATCCTAGTGAAAAGGAAAGCTTTTGACATCCTAGAGCAAAATATAAAGATTATTAAACTCAAAATAGCACTAGGAGAGTGGAAGTATGACCTGGAGGAGTTTTTTTCTTGGCTCATAAGCATCAAAAACTTGACCTAGTTCAAACACGAGCCCAAGCCAAATATAGAAGCCCTAAAAAATTCAATGAATGAAGCCAACACACCCTAGCTAAGATGACTCTTGAAATAAGTGCTAGCACCAAAAGAAATGTCCTATGATATCCTTTATGAGAGGAAGGGAAAAATAGACCTAAATTACTGCATCCACACAACTAAGTTAAAATTTATAAAGGGGTAATAGTGGCAGGAGTAGAAGATTAATACTTGGTGGAAGTTTTGATAGACTACACCCGCTTATAGTCAAATAGAATAGGATGAATGTTCAATGAAATATATGACCAAGAGCACATGGAAATGAGGATGCGCTTATGCAATGGAAGACAATGAGGATATAATAGGAGAGATGACCCCTCATGTGACTAGAGGGGAAGAAATAACTTCAAAAAATGTCATCCATATTGAGGAGTCCCCACTAGATATTGAAGAAGCATAGACCCCAATCATCCCAAGAGCCTGCCACAACTCTATAGCCACCACCATAAGCAATTTACCTAGTGCAATGATAGCAAAAGGAGATAGAATCAGCTCATGACACATGTTCCCCACCAGCAAAAATAAGGGGGGAGACCTCAAAAGTGTGATCTTAGACCTTTGTGTCCATAGAGACTAGTGAGATCACTAGTACCTTCTTTCCATTCTAGTTATCAATTACTCACCTCCTATGTTGTTGACTCCATTGGTCCAAGTACACATCATCTCATCCTCATTGGTTCCAACTTCCCTTATGGACCTGTCTGCCTTACCTTTTCACATGGGACATTTACTCCAACTATTGAAGTCCTCACCCTCCTCCAATATTACCACATTGTACATCGATCCTCAACCTTTTTAGCTAAGGAATATTTATCCTTCCCTTTTGACTCTTAGCCCCTTTCAACTTATCCATTCGTCCAACCTATGTGCACACCCCTTGCCCCATAAACACAATTGGAAAGTGTGCAGGATCCCATCGCTACATGTGTACTACCACATTTTAGGGAGATACAAGAAAAAATTGCATAATACACCCAAAGAAAAGAATACAAGGGGTTGGTAGGACCAGCTAAAAGAGGGTTTAGGAGCCAATTTGACGTCTACGATGACATCCTCCATTTTTCCCACTTAACTATAATGTTCTCCAAGACCAAAGAGTATATGCAAGAGAAATATTACCAAGTGATCCTGGAAATAATCAATCCCAAAGGTGCTAAGGCAGAGTATAAGGTGGATATAGCAAAATAGGCTAATAATACTATTAGTCATAATAAATAGACCCTTGAAAGAATATTAGCCAAAAGAGAAAGGGAGCTTGAGGAGGTAAGGAATTCCATTAAAAGTTTCCAATTTGAATTTAAAGGGCTTCATAATCAAATGAAGCAACTTAGAGAGCTCATGCATCGACTTCTCAACTCAAGGAAAGAGATAGAAATCAAGACTTGATTGATTGGCTTCTTGCCATAGAAGTCGAACTCATTTTGGATAGAGTTTACTTCTAGAAGGAGCTTGACACAGAGAAGAAAAATATCATGAAGACTTTGTAGCAAAAGACAACCAAACAAATAAGAGGAATTTGTGCCACATATTGAGATAGCATATCCAAGACCATATCTTATTTATCTTAGTTGCTAGAATACATCAAAAATAACTACCCAATAAAGTGTGCAAATAGACCAAGAGATCGAGTAAACTCTAATGACAATTTTGAAAAGAGCAATAAAAGCTAAGGTTTTTAAGCATGGATCATTACCTCAAGTGACTAGGAGCTATCAACCATAGGAGTCCCTAGTCGAGGAGAAATATTGAGGAATATTTGGGACATACTCAATTGGGAGTGAGCCTTGCAAGAATGTAAAGCCCAAATACATGCCCTAGTCATAAATATTGTTGACCTAAGGATTCCTATAAACTCCTTAATCATGAAGGGTTTTCCCTCCCCTTGGATAAATGATAATAGGCTCCTTTCAAAGTAATAATACACATGGTTGATGGAGCTACAAATGGAAATGATGCTAGACTTCAAGAATTGATCTAAGCTTCTCATTGCAGAATATGCCATAAAGGCCATCGATCCTTTGGCATAACTCAAGGTGTAATCATAGGAGGTCGTGCATGGGATAGTAATATTCTCATGTAGTGATCAAGTGAGGCTCCAAAGATGCTATTTTTAGTTCTTAAAGGTGAAGCTACCATCCGAAGGGGAATGGGAGGAAGTCATGGGCTTGATGAGCAAGCTTTCCCTATAATATTTTCCTCATCCTTCACCTTATCAACACTTGTTCCCTTTTCCAATTTTCCTTTTCTATTTCCTTGTTCTTATGCATTCCCATCCATTTTCTTTTCCCCATTTCTTCACTCTCCCATTTTTTTACTCTACACCCATGGACAAGGCATGAAGCCAAAGATCCCCTAGAAGCCACCAAGATTTTTGGGAAGTGTTCCTACACACCACTCCAATCAAAGAGGCACTTATGTAGAAAATAAACCAATGAGAAGAAATTCAAGAGACAAATTCCACCTAGGAAAAAGGTTGAACATAGAAAAATATAGATAAGCATAGGGATATGCCAATCATTAAATATTTTATCTAATATTGACACTCTTTTACATGTAAATCAAGAATTCAAGGGGTGCTAAAGCTGCACAAGCCCTTAATTTGTCATCGGATAACCCGTGCCTCTCTCCTTAGAAAAATTTAACACAAGGAAAAGAGCACCCACCACAACTAGGATCCAAACATGTTGTAGCCAATCGTAGATGCAAAAGGCAACATATAGAAGCAACCAAAGGATGCCCACTATTGGTTGAAAAGAGTGGTTAAAGTTAAGTAAGGTTTTCTAACGCATTGTAGTTACCCACATGGAGACTGAACCAACCGCCTACCACACGGGTGAGCCTACCCTACCCACCTACGCTAGTTAGATGTAGAAGACTCATTGGTTGTCTAATAAGAGGAGGTCATACTAGCTATGATGGCACCAAATATATTTAGCATCTCCCTCTACCTTCTACTGCATGGAAAAATCTAAATCAAGCAATGCAAAGTTACCTCAGGCACATCATCCTAGGAAAAGAAAGCGATGGCTAGAAAATTTGGTCCTTGAAGCTTCAAACCAAGAAAAGAATTAATTACGAAAGACCTATCACACACTATCCAAAGGGAATACCTAAAAATAGTGATGGGAGATGGTGGCAACAACTACCCATTCAAGGGATCGAAAGCTTTCAACATTGATGGTCTTGGATCTAGAGACCTTGAAGTGACCACCTATTGAATGTAGACAAATCTCAAATGTGAATGAATGAAGTAGCTCTAGGTTTCTTGAATAGAGGTTTGGAGGGAAAACCCCTTAATTTTTTCTAAAAATAGCCATGTAATTTTCATTGAAAGGCATTAAGAGTTGCTTGATCATGCCTATATATTGGCCTGGAATGCTCTTCCTTCCACCCCTTTCGACATCTTTCGACCTTGAGTTGCATGGCTAAGGAGTATCAAACCTCTTTCGACCTCATGCCTTTTCAATATTTATAGAGAGAGACAAAGGAGTTGTGACTAATATCATTTTGTCCTACTTCTGTTATCTGTAGTTGAATGTTTAGGTATGAATAGAATATGTGTTCAAATTCTATCTATTAGTCGGTAATAAATGTATTCATTAAGTTCAATATAGGGTGTTTTCAAATATTCACACATCGCCTCTAGAGCTTAGGATTTCAATTCCTACAAGTTTTATTTTATTTTTCCCTTCCCCTTTCTTTGGCACAACACAAACAAGATTGAAACAAAAGCTAAGAGGTGTACAAAAATCACATCCGATGAGTCGACCTTTGTAAAAATCCTAGAGGTTATCCCATAGGTATTTTTTTGACCGCAATGCTTCTTGTTGTGTTATTGAACGTGAGGCATGAGTGCCCAAGTGTAATAGCCCTCCTTCGAAGGACTTATTATTGATACTTCATTTATATATTGATGTGTGGATATCAAATGTATAATCTCATTTTTGTATTATCAAGATGTTTTGTTAGTTGCACTTTATGCTTTTATTATACTATTTTTTGAATATGGTACTACTAATAAAATTTGTGGTTGTAGGACCAAGTACTCTCGCAGGTGGATTGATATAAGACATCAACCAAAGTTGAGAGATAAAAGGGAAATGATAGATAATATTCTCATCAACATCTTAAGGATAAAATCCTCATATATGTATTGCCTGTGTCTATGTTTGGTTAACACACCATCAGGCAAGAAGGTTGCTAATGGGTAAAAAAGGCATCCATAGTAGGCAGGTGATAACGTCATAGTTATCATAAAACCTCCTGCTTAAGGAAATAGCATGGGTTGTGCATACCATTGTTGGTATTTTTGATTGGTAATCTATGATTGATGCATTCATGCATGTGTGAATTATGGAAATTGTTTGACTTAGGATTTGTCAAATGATGTATTAATAATAATATAGTATTATTAACACCAATAGTAATTAAATTAATTGGTGGATAATTATTTTAATTATTATGTTTTCCTAATGTTAGTAAAGTAATAATATCAAACCAATGGAATAAATGATTAAGTGATTTAATTTTTATGCTAGACTTAAAAGTGTTAGCAAATTAACATATGCATTTTTGTAACCTTGCAAAAAAGGGGTGGGGTCCATTTATTATTTATAAATAAATACATATATTAAGAAATAAAAATTATTATTATTCAAAATAATGGAAAAAGTTGGCAAATTCACGCAATGAGAGTCTTGAAAAGAAAAGAAAACGTTACCTTTCTATCATAAAAAACAAGGATAATAAATAATATGGTAAACTAAGAAAAAAAAGAAAAGAGCACGACATACAGAAAATAGGATGCAAAAAAATTGAAGAGTAAGAGAAGTTCTTAAGGTTTTGACTAGATAAAAAAAGAGGTAATCCTTTTTCTAAATAATTGAAGCTTTAATTCAATGCTTTAGGAAGCTTGCGACTAGTTTCCACTAAGAAATAATAGAAGTTACACGTATATATATATGCATGTATACCTTTCTAGTATCATTCTCTATAATGATATTGTTTCACACACACACAAATATATACCTAGGGAAGAGAGGAAAGGACCATAGTCCTTTTACCTTAGTGGCTACTATGTCTATATGCGTTGCTCTTCACCGCAACATTACCAAGTGGCATGTAAGCATTCAAAATGCAGCAAGTTTTCATTGAACTATTAGAAGACGTACGTCATGTAAATGTTATTAGGATTGCAATGATTATTTTGTAGCAGATTCAAGGCTTCTCCATGGCATTATATTTTGAAACCAAGCCATAGTTTAGTTGTTAATTTGGGCAAGGTTTAAAGTCCTTAAATTACTCGACAATATTTTAATAGATTCTTGTTTACCAAAAAACTTAACCATTGATTGGGGAATAGCACTAGAGTTTTTATAGATATCATGTACCTTTGGGATGTATGAGGCTTTTACTTTGGCAAGCTATGTCTCCAATAATTTAACTGTAGGTTCTAGGAAAGTGTTAATACCTTGTCTCGTTTTGCTTGAGAGAACATGAAACATAGGAGTTAATTTTACCTTTTAGATTGATTTCGTTTCAACTAGTAGGCTAGTGTACGCTTTAGTTTAATTTTAAACGGATAATCTTATTGATAGTCAATAAGCTTGCAATCCAGCCAAACTTCTTTAAGCGCTTGACCTTTATTGTTTAATGTTGTGCTTGTCTAAAACCCTACAAATTCTAGTTTTCTATTAGTTAAGATATTTGATTAACATTAGATTAGATGATTTTGGTTTTACATAAATCTATGAGTTGATTATATATCCATAATATAAACTGACTTTATTTTTTTTGATAAAATATTGGTTGTTCTTCAATATTTCTATAGTAGCCAAAGTGAATAGATAGTGGTTTTGGTATTGGAAATTTGAGTGATTCAATAAATAGTTATTTGAAATATCTTCAAAAAAAAAATATTGATTATTAGAGAAAAGTATAAGGAATTGTGTGAATCTTTAAAAGGCATGCTATTGAATGTATTCTATTTTCTTTTTAAAAAGAAACTAGATTTTGTTCGATAAAATAAACTTGGTTTTAATTATAGAGGTTAGTCTATGGATTTATATTGGAGGAATTATGGATAGTGAATTATAAAATGATTTACCTAGGAGTTGTAGGTGAGTTGGAGAGGAGAGGGCAATCCTCCAAGGGAGGTCCCAGGTTCAAATCTCCACCCTGCCAAAAAGTTGAATTGGGTATCCAAAATCCAATTGATAATGTTGGTATGGGCATGGTCGGGTGTGACTCTCGGGTGACTTTGATGGTGTACAACCCCCTGTTCGTGGTCTCTCAGACCAAGGCGGCCCCGCAAGGGTTTTTTCACTTTAAAAAAAAAATTATAAAATGATTTAACATGGATGAGGTTAGATTAACTATTGAGTCCATATTTGAGATAAATATGGGATTCTCTCAATAAAAAAATATTGTTCTATATTGGTAAGTTGTAGCATGGTGGTATGATGCTTGAATAGTGCGTGATAGGTTGCATATGCATTTTGAAGGACTGTCCTAATCCTAATTTTACTTTCATTGATCGTTGGAATAAAATAACCAACAAGGTAACAAAAATGATGAGGGAAAGACGACAATCTATATTTATAATGAAAAGATTGTAATGTAATATTCTTTTGGATAAGGATTTTTGTGATTTTTACAATTATGAAGAAAGAATAAATACTATAAATCCCATTCGGGTTGTATTTGAAACTTGATCAAAGGATGAAAAATATAAATGTTATTAGATTCTTATATAAAGTGCTTTAAATGTTTCTATTATCTACAAATGGAAATGTGTTAGAATTTAATTCATGATTTTAAATTCTTTTAGATTATGTCTTATTCTTTCATTAGTGACATAAAAGGAAATGTTAAAGTTAGAATTACAATATTTAAGTACTCGAATTTCTAAACTTTAACAATATGTTATGATGCTTTAATATAAGCACTTATTACTTTTGGGAGATGTGGTTATTTATTTAAATGTTATATTTTATGGGATTGGAAGGGTTTTATTTTTTGAGGGCATGGTACCAGAACCTAATTAAAAAACCTTAGTGTCGATATGAACCCCTCCCTTGGGAGGAGTTGCAACGAGGCAATACCCAAGTATTTGTGAATGATACATCTTGAACAATGAGGTTCAAGTGTCCCAAAGTGGTGAGGTTTTTGGGAAGTCCTAAGCAATGAGCCTTGGATATATTCCTATTGGTGAGTTCTAGAAATCATTCCCAAGATAGTATATTGTATCACCCTAAACGGTGAAGATTGGGTGACCATGTTTATTACTAGGTGTGTGGTAATAAACTTAGTTATCCCCAGGATGTGTGGTAATTACGCCAAAGTAAACATACGTAGACATTCCATGTCGCCTTCCCAAGAGGGGAAGATCTCTCATGTAGGGAAAATTTTAAGCTAACAGATGCATCGATCTCTAAGAGAAAATATTATAAAAGGAAGACTCCCTCCTTTCAAATATTTCTTATTTTTTGAGCATTCAAGGAGTCTAGAGAACATAGGGAAGATAAAAATTGAATCAAGTCTAAGATAAATCAAAGTCTCCTTATGTGAAGATATATGTAGAACTATGGAGAAGAGAAGTAACACTCATATACCTATAACTGGAGCTGATCCATTCCCCACTTTAGCAATGGCCTCTCCTACTTTGGATCAATATATATTGACTCATTCTTCGTAGGCCATCAACTCTGAATTGATGAGGGATGCATCAAAAGAAGTAGGAGATACCAAGTTGTTTAATAGAACAATAAACTTAAGACTAGGAGCATTACAAAGATACAATCATAGCAAATTTGAGTTCTTTGGGGCTCAAATTTGGAACAACAACTTGGCACAATACGTGGTACCTAAGGTGCATAATTTCTATGAAGTGGTAGTTGCATGTATAGAACACTACAACACCCAGTATTGAGAAATCCAATCGATTGATGGGTTCTTTAGAGTCATTATCCATCATCACATAATTTACAAAATATTGATGTTGGAGACAGGGAGGCTCATTGTTAGCTTTGAAAGTGCTATTGAGCTCTATAACACCATCTTAAACAAGCTAAACTATCTTCAAGAGGAATGTGATATCAAAGCAGATTAGCCACTAAAATTTTTCTTAAGCCTCAATTGCTTAAGAGAAAGTTTCAAGATTGTTGTAAGAATGTTGGCGTTCATATTTGCGTTTAGGGAATAAAAAGACTTGTTCCAAGCTCAACTTGGCATATTATATTGCATGAGGCATATGCCTATCAAGGAAAGAGTAGTATTTCACTTTTATGACTTTTACCAAAGAATCCATGAGGGATTGGCCAAGTTTCAAGATACTAAGAGCTTCAAGTTTTCAGTATTTTTGTCCCACATGATTCTGTTCCAAAATCTAGGTACATACCTAGGACTAGCCTTAAGGCCAGTGGATGAACTTAGTTGGGCATGGCTTATCTCCTTTTGGATAGAAGGCCTGAGAGAGTCCTCTTATGATGGATTTGTGGAAAATTGTGTAGTTCCCATAATGACAGCCCTAAGAGAACAAAGACTGAAATACCTCTCAATTGTATGCAAGTAGTGGTTGCAAGGAAAACACCAGGGAGACAGTTTCTTTGTTGAATATGTCACTCTCATAATAATACACAATTTCAACAAGCATGTCTATTCGTTACCCAAATATGTGTTAGACCAAATTTTTGTGCCAGAAGTCCTCCAGCAGATAGACTTCGTTGACACATCCTTCAAAAGTGAAAGGAACAAAACAAGCTTCTACAAGCTCCCATTCAACTTTGGTAAGATCATCCTAGTGAAAAGGAAGACTTTTGACATCCTAGAGCATAAGCTAAACAATATTAAAATCAAAATAGCACTAGGAGAGTGGAAGTATGACCTAAATAAGGAGTTTGTTGCTTGGCTCATAAGCATCAAAATCTTGACCTAGTTCAAACACGAGCCCAAGCCAAATATAGAAACCCTCAAAAATTTAATGAATGAAGCCAACACACCCTAACTGAGATGACTCTTGTAATAAGTGCTAGCACCAAAAAAAATATCCTATGATACCCTTTATGAGAGGAAGGGAAAAATAGATGTAAATTACCGCATCCACACAACTAAGTTAAAATTTTTAAAGGGGCAATAGTTGAAGGAGGAGAAGATTAATGCTTGGTGGAAGTTTTGATAGAATTTTGGAAATACTGCACCTGCTTATGGCCAAATAGAAGAGGATGAATGTTCAATGAAATATATGACCAAAAGCACTTGGAAATGAGGAGGTGCTTATGGAATGGAAGGCGACGAGGAGATAATAGGAGAGATGACCCCTCGAGTGACTAGAGGGGAAGCAATAACTTCAAAAAATCATCCATATTGAAGATTCCCCACTAGATATTGAAGAAGCATAAACCCCCAAGAGCCTGCCATAATTCTATAGCCACCACCGAAAGCAATTTTCCTATTGCAATGATAGCAAAAGAAGAGAAATTCAACTCATGACACAAGTTCCCCACAAGCAAAAGGAATAGGGGAGACCTCAAAAATATGACCTTAAACCTTTGCATCCATAGTGGCTAGTGAGATCACTAGTACCTCTTTTCCATTCTAATTATCAATCACTCACCTCCCATGTTGTTGACTCCATTGGTCCAAGTACACATCGTCTCATCCTTATTGGTTCCAACTTCCCTTATGGCCATGTCTACCTTACCTTTTCACATGGGATCTTCACTCCCAACTGTTGAAGTCCTCACCCTGTTAACCTCCAATATTGCCACATTGTACATCGATCCTCAACCTCTTTTAGCTAAGGAATATTTATCCTTCCCTTTTGCATTCTAGCCCCTTCCAACTTATCCATTAGTCCAATCTATGTTCACACCCCTTGCCCCATAAAACACAATTGAAAAGTGTGCAGGCTCCCATCACTACACGTGTACTACCACATTTTAGGGATATCCAAGAAAAAATTGCATAATACACCCAAAGAAAATAATCCAAGAAGTTGGTAGGACCAACTAAAAGAGGGTTTAGGAGCCAATTTGACATATACGATGACATCCTTAATTTTCCCACTTAACTATAATGTTATCCAAGCCCAAAGAGTAGATGCAAGAACAAGATTACCAAGTGACCCTAACAATAATCAATCCCAAAGGTGCTAAGTCCAAGTATAATATGGATATAGCAAAATAGGTTAACAAGGATATTAGTCATAATAAATAGGCCCTTGAAAGGAGATTAGCCAAAAAAGAAAGGGAGATCGAGGAGGTAAGGAATTCCCTTAAGAGTTCCCAAATTGAAGTCAAAGGGCTCCATTATCAAATGGAGCAACTTACGAGAGCTCATGCATCGACTTCTCAACTCGAGGAAAGAGATAGAAATCAAGACTTGATTGATTGGCTTGTTGCCATAGAAGTCATACTCATTTTGGATAGAGTTTACTTCTAGAAGGAGCTTGACACAGAGAAGAAAATGAGCATGAAGGCTTTGTATCTGAAGATAACCAAACAAATAAGAGGAATTTATGCCATATATTGAGATAGTATAACCAAGACCATATATTCTTTATCTTAGTTGCTAGAATTTATCAACCACAACTACCCAATAAAGTGTGCAAATAGGCTTAGAGATCGAGCAGGGCCTAATGACAATTTTGAAAAGAGCAATCAAAGCTAAGGTACCAAGCATCAATCATTACCTCAAGTGACTAGGAGCTATCAACCATGGGAGTCTCTAGTCGAGGAGCAATATTTAGGAATATATGGGACATACTCAATTGGAAGTGAGCCTTGCAAGAATGTAAAGCTTAGATACATGCCCTAGTCACAACTATTGTCGACCTAAGGATTCCCATAAACTTCCTAATCCCGAAGGGTTTTCCCTCCCCTTGGACAAATGATAATAGACTCCTTTCGAAGTAAGAATACACATGGTTTATGGAGCTACAAAGGGAAATGATGCTAGACTTCAAGAAGTGATCGAAGCTCCTCATTGTAGAAGATGCCATAAAGGCCATCGAGCCTTTGGCACAACTCGAGGTGCAAGCATAGGAGGTCATGCATGGGGTAATAAGCTTCTTACGTAGTGATAAAATTGGGCTCCAAAGATGCTATTATCAGTTCTTAGAGGTGAAGCTACCCTCCAAAGAGGAATGGGAGGAAGTCAAGGGCCTGATGAGCAAGCTTTCCTTATAATAGTTCCCTCATCCTTCACCTTCTCAACACTCATTTCCTTTTCCCATTTTCCTTTTATATTTTTGTGTTCTTATGCCTTCCCATCTATTTGCTTTTCCACATTACTTCACTCCCATTTTTTTACTCTACGCCCATGGACAAGGCATGAATATTTTGGGATTTCTCATCTTTAGTAGGCCAAATATCCCTTGGAAGCCATCAAGATTGTAGGGAAGTGTCCCTAAACTCCACTCCAATCAAAGATACACTTATGTAGAAAGGACACCAATGAGAAGAATGTCAAGAGGCAACTCCTACCTAGGCAAAAGGTTGAACGTAGAAAAATATAGATAAGCATCGGGATATGCATTATTTTACATGTAAAGCAAGTAGTCAAGGGGTGCCAAAGTTGCACAAGCCCTTAATTTGTCATCTAACAACTCGTGCCTCTCTCCTTAGCAAAATTCAACACAAGGAGAAGAGAACCCACCACAATTAGAATCCAGATATATGACAACCAATCACATATGCAAAAGGCAACATATAGAAGCAACCAAAGGATGCCCACTATTGGTTGAAAAGAGTGGCTAAATTTAACTAAGATTGTCTAGCCCGTTGTAGTTACCCACATGGATACTAAACCAACTGCCTACCACACGGGTGAGCCTACCCTACCCACCTACATCAGGTAGATGTAGAAGACTCATTGGTTGTCCAATAAGAGGAGGTCATACCAGCTACAATGGTACCCAAATAGATTTAGCATCTCCCTCTACCTTCTACTGCATGGAACACTCCAAATCAAACAAGCAGAGTTACTACAGGCACATCATCCTAGGAAAAGCAAGCGATGGCTAGAATTTTTGGTCCTTGAAGCTTCAAACCAGGTAAAGAATTAATTGTGAAAGACCTATCACATGCTATCCAAAGGGAATACCTAGCAATAGTGATGGGCGATGGTGGCAACAAATACCCATTCAAGGGCTCAAAAACTTTCAACATTGATGGTCTCGAATCTAGAGGTCTTGAAATGACCACCTATTGAATGTAGAAAAATCTTGACTATGAATGAAAGAAGTAGCTCTAGGTTTCTTGAATAGAGGTTTGGATGGAAAACCCCTCAATATTTCCTATAAATAGCCATGTAATTTTCATTGAAAGGCATTAGGAGTTGCCTACTAATGCCTATAGTTTGGCCTTGAATGCTCTTCCTTCCACCCCTTCCCTTTTCTATATAATTTGGACTCAAACCTTGAGTTGCATCGCTAAGGAGTATCAAACCTCTTTCGACCTCATGCATTTTCAATATATATATAGAGAGAGAGAGACGAAGGAGTTGTGACTAATTTCATTTTGTCATACTTCTGTTATCTATAGTTTAATGTTTAGGTATGAATAGAATATGTGTTCAAATTCTATCTATTAATCTGTAATAAATGTGTTCATTAAGTTCAATATAGGGTGTTTTCAAATATTTGCACATCGCCTTTGGAGCTTAGGATTTCATTTCCTACAAGTTTTCTTTCTATTTTCCCCTTTCCCTTTCATTGGCACAACACAAACAAGATTGCAACAAAAGTTAAGAGGTGCACAAAAATCACATCCGATTAGTCGACCTTTGTAAAATCCTAGAGGTTGCCCCATAGGCATTTTTTTGACCGTAATGCTTCTTGTTGTGTTATTGAACGTGAGGCACGAGTGCCCAAGAGTAATGGCCTTCCTTGGAAGGACTTATTATTGATACTTCTTTTATATATTGATGTGTGGATATCAAATGTATAATCTCATTTTTGTATTATCAAGATATGTTGTTAGTTGCACTATATGCTTTGATTATACTATTTTTGGAATATGGTACTATTGATAAAATTTGTGGTTGTAGGACCAAGTACTCTTGCAGGTGGATTGATATGGGACATCAACCAAAGTTGAGAGACAAAAGGGAAATGATAAATAATATTCTAATCAACGGCTCAAGGGTAAAATAATACCCTCATATAGATGTATTGCATGTGTGTATGTTTGGTTAACACACCATCAGGCAAGGAGGTTGCTAATGGGTAAAAACTTTATCCTTAGTAGGCAGGTGATAACATCATAGTTATCATAAAACCTCCTGCTTAAGGAAATAGCATGGGTTGTGCATACCATTGTTGGTATTTTAGATTGGTAATCTATCATTGATGCATTCATGCATGTGTGAATTATGGAAATTGTTTGACTTAGGATTTGTCAAATGATGTATTAATAATAATATAGTATTATTAACACCAATAGTAATTAAATTAATTGGGTGGATAATTAATTTAATTATTATGTTTTCCTAATGTTAGTAAAGTGATATTCTTTGGAGGAAAAAATAAGACAGTGGAAGGATATTACTCATATTATCTCTCATTTTTCTAAAGCTCGGATCTTGATCGGAGGAGATTTCAATACCATCCTCTCTCTGGATGAGAAAAGGGGGGGAAATAGAAATTTGGACAAAAGCACTGACCTCATGAGCGAATATATTGCAAACCTCCATCTTGTGGATATCCAACCATATAATGGCCTTATGACTTGGTCTAACAGAAGGCAAGGCTTAGATTGTATAATGGAGATATTGGATAGGTTTTTTCTCTCTGGAAATTTCTTAATCCATGGTCACATTCCTAAAGTGAAGACTCTTAAAAATGTTGGTTCGGATCATTGGCCAGTCATGGTGGAAATGTGGAAAACCAATGTGAGTTTCTCTCCTTTTTGTTTTCAATTAATGTGGCTTAGAGACATTTCCTTCAGACCTCGTGTGCAACAATGGTGGAAGGAAGGTAAACCTAGGCATGGGACTAAGATGTTCTATTTTTCCAAAAGACTGCAATACATTAAATCCAAAATCAAGACTTGGAACTGGAAAGAGTTTGGGGATGTTCATAAAAAAAAAACATGAAGTTATTGCTCATCTTGAAAATTTGAATAAGAAAATCCGTTTAGATGGCCTCACAGAGAAGAGAAGTGCAGATGAAATTAAACTCACAACTCAGTTAGAGGAATGGGAAAAAAGAGAAGAAATCTTATGGAAGCAAAAAATCTAGAATTCAATGGCATCGAAACATAAATTTCTTCCACAAATCTCTTCTAGCTCGAAGATCTCACAACTTTATTTCTTCCTTAAAATCAGATTTTGGAGATTTTGTTTATACTTGGGATGGCATGAACTCTATTGTTGTTGATTACTTTTCCAATATTTTTGCTGCTACTCCTCTTGACTCACCTTCACAACAAAATGTTCTTCAAGCAATCCCTTCTCTTATCACTTCTGAGGAGAACTCTATTTTGACTCCTCCTGTTACTATCAATGAGCTTCAACAAGTAGTTTTTAAAATGCAAAAAGGGAAAACCCCAGGTCCTGATGGTTTTCCCATTGAGCTCTACCAAGAGTTTCGGGATATCCTTCATGTTGATTTATTAGAGGTGGTGGAAGAAGCAGGGAAAGCCAAAGAAATTTTGAAGGTTATCAATAAAACTTATATTACTCTTGTTCCAAAAGCTCAAGAGGTTGATCATATCTCGGCTTTTAGACCTATTGCTTTATGTAATGTTCTTCTCAAAATCATTACTAAAATCATGGCAGAAAGGTTGAAGCCTCTTTTGCATAATATTATTTCCCCATAGCAAGGGGGTTATGTGGAAGGACGTCAAATAGTAGATGAGATAGTTCTTGCTCAGAAGCCATCCATTCCATGGATATGCAAAATTCTCCTTCTATGTTCATTCGGTTAGACTTATCCAAAGCTTATGACAGAGTGGATTGACACTTCCTTATCAAAGTTTTGAGGCAATTTGGTTTCTCTAAGGATTGGATGGATTGGATTATGGGATGTATCTCTTCAGTTTCCTAATTAGTTCTTATCAATGGCAGGCCTTCTCAGTCATTCCCAGCTTCCAGAGGTATTAGGCAAGGTGACCCGCTATCCATTTATTTATTCATCATTCTTGTTGAATGCTTGGGTAGGACTATAACCAAAAAGAGGGAAAACAAAACCCTTGAGGGAGTTACCATTGCCCATGGAGCTAGACCTATCTCTCATATTCAATTTGTGGATGACTCTACTCTTTTAGGTAAAGCTACAGTTAAGGAAGCTTCTAATATTAAGCAAATCATTAGCTATTTTTCTAAGGCTACCGAGCAGTTGATCAATGATTACAAATCTAAAGTTATTTTCTTTCACCGCTCTACTAGACAGGAATCCATGGTATTGGATAAATTAAGATATAAGAAGACCTCTCTTCCAATCACTTATTTAGGTATTTCCATAAATATTCAAAGGCAAAAAAATAAAGATTGGAATTGGTTGTTAGACAAAGTCAAGAAGAAAATTGGAAAGTGGACCAACAAGTGGCTTTCTTCTTGGGGTAGAATCACCTTGGTAAAATCAGTCCTTCAAGCTATTCCTATTTATGTTTCTTTCGTTTTGAATATCCCAAAGGTTGTTTTTCAAGAATTGGATCAAATCAGTCATCGTTTCCTTTGGAGTGGTACTAAGGAGAAAAGAAAATGGGCCTTGGTGAAATGGGATACTTTATGTCTTCCTAAGAGTGAAGGGGGGTTAGGATTCCGGTCTTCTATTAATAACAACAAAGCTTTAGTCTGCTAAATTATATTGGAGGATGTTGCATAACCCCAATGCTCTTTGGGCCAATAATCTCCGTGCTAAATATGATGAGAACAAAAGTCCTGAAGACCTTGTTCGCTATCAACTTCCTACCAAAGGTTCTCCCATTTTAGCAGTTCTTAAGATTGGTGAGGATTTTATAAAGAAAAAATAATTTTGGATCATTCATAATGGTCAACAGGCAAATTTTTGGACAGCTCTTGGGATGGTCACAAGCCTTTGATAACTCAGTTTCCCGATTGGAGGCCTTGGATGGAGGAGCTCCACCGAGCTAATTAGATAAAGGTGGCTAATTACTGTCGATACCATACTGGTAATTCATAGGTTGGTAGATATTGGATCCCTATTGAGTACTGGCCTATTCAAATCCCAGAAAGGCAAAGACAAGATATCCAAGGCATCCTTCATATGAGATCCATCTCTTGGTCCCATGAAAAAGATTGTTTTGGATGGAGCAACACTACTAAGGGTGAGTATTCAGTTGCTCAAGGTTATTTGACCTTATACCATAATAATCCCAACCATTCTTCTGACATATTTTCTCGATTGTGGGCTCAAAAGCTCTGGCCTAAGGTGAGGTTCTTTAATTGGCTTTTATTGCATCGTAGGGTGCTTACTGGTGAGCAACTTATGAAGTGTGGTTTTCATGGCCCTTTTAGATGTGAAATGTGTGAAGAGAATGTAGAAAATCTTAACCATATTTTTATTGAGTGTACTTTAGCCTCTGAGCTGTGGAGGAGAATGGCCACTTTACTTGGCTTACAGTGGTCCAATGTTTTTACTTTTGAACAACTTTGGAGGGATTGGCCTAATCAAGAGGGTGTTGATCATTTTATTAGGCTATTAGTTTGGATGGGTTCTACCATTCTTCTTTGGAATATTTGGAATGAAAGGAACAACCAAATTTTTAATCAAGATAGGAAGGATATTCACTATATTTGGCAAAAGACCATAGCCAACTTAGTTGAATCAGTCCATCAACTCCTTAATCACCCCCAAAACTCCCACTAAAGATGGGATCAAGTGATGTAAAGATTGAAGATTAAATATTCTAAGGGCAACCAACTTAAAGGGTATGTGAGTATTAGTAAGATGGATAGGACTAGAAATTGGCAACCTCTTCCTAAGGATTTTGGAAAATTTAATACTGATGGAGCCTTTAGAGGGAACCCTGGAAAAGCCGGTGTGGGAGGAATTGGTAGACTTTCAGATGGCTCCTTGGTTTTTACTTTTGCTGAGAATTTAGGTATTCTTTCCAATAACCTTGATGAGGGGTATGGTATCCTCAGAGGCCTTTAGGAGGCTACTAAGGTTGGATGGGAAAAGGTGTTAGTTGAGTCTCGACTCTCAACTTATGATTAATCTCTTGAAGACTCCTAAGAATCATAAGGTGGATTGGAGAATAAAAAGAATTATTGAGAAGATTCAATTAATCCAGATGGGATTTTTAAAATATGATTACAATCATGTGGTCGAGAGATCAAAACAAGAGTGCTGATGCTTTAGCTAATTGGGCTTTGGACAAAGGTGATCTTGCTTGTTATGGCCACCCTCCTATATGGTGGGCTTCTCAAATTAGGGAAGCTCTTCTTTATATCATTTCTTTGGATGGCTCCAGTGAAGGTACCTAGTTTCTTCTTGTTTTTTTTTTTTTGCCTCTTTGGTTCATTCAGTTTTTTTTAGTTCCCTAGCTCATTCTATTCTTTATTTTGTTTCCTCTGTTGATTCTTGCCTTAATAGTCTTCTGGTCTAGATAGGTCATTGTTATGTTCAATTCTTTTTTTTTTTTTGTTATTGTTCTTGTGTTTTTTTCGTTCTTGTTCTTGGGTTTCTCTTTGTTTGTGTTATTTCGTGTTTTTATGTGCGAGTGTTTTCTATGTTTTTTGTTTTTGTTTATTGTCTATTGTTGGTTGTTTTTTACTTTTTTTTTTTTTTTTTTTTAGGTTTTGGTTGTTTATTTTTCATGTTTATTTTTGGGTTGTCTTTGTAGTGTTCTGTTGTTTTTGTCTTGTTTGTGTTTTGTTATGTGGTTCTTGTGTTTTTCTATGTGGTTTGTGTTTTGGTTTCTTTTATCTTATTGTGCGTGTTTGGTTGTGCTTTTGTTTTTGACACACTCAAGGAGCATGTTTTTTATTTTATTTTATTATTTTTGTTGTTATTTACTTATTTTTAAATTGGTTTTGTGTGTTTGTTTGCTCCTTGAGTATGTCAAAGGTGGTAGGCCAGGTCCGAGTCCTAGGCATTTTTGGCGGAATGGATACCCTTGCGTCCTTGGGTCTTACCCGAAAGTGGCATCCCTTTTGGGATGTTTTCCACAAATTAAAAAAAAAAAGTAAAGTGATAATATCGAACCAATGGAATAAATAATTAAGTAATTTAATTCTTATGCTAGACTTAAAAGTGTTAGCAAAAATTAATATATGCATTTTTGTAACCTTACAAAAAAGAGGTGGGGGTCCATTTATTATTTATAAATAAGTGCATATATTAAGAAATAAAAATTATTATTATTCAAAATAATGGAAAACGCTGGCAAATTCATGCAATGAGAGTCTTGAAAAGAAAAGAAATCACTACCTTTCTATTATAACGAACAAGGATAATAAAGAAGATGGTAAACTAAGAAAAAAAAATGACATACTGAAAATAGGATGCAAAAAAATTGAAGAGTAAGAGAAGTTCTTAAGGTCTTGACTCGAAAAAAAAAGAGGTAATCCTTTTTCTAAATAATTGGAGCTTTAATTCAATGCTTTAGGATGGTTGCGACTAGTTTCCACTAAGTAATGATAGAAGTTACACATAGATATATATGCATGTATACCTTTCTAGTATCATTCTCTATAATGATATTGCTTCACACACAAATATATATATATATATATATATATATATATATATATATATATATATATTATATATATATATATATGCATTACTCTTCTATGCGATAAGAAAATTTTACCTTCATCAATACACTGTTGGTTAATAATCCCAATTACCTAGGGAAGAGAGGAAAGGACCATAGTCCTTTTACATTAGTGTCTGCTACGTCTATATGCATTGCTCTTCACCGCAACATTATCGTAGTAGCATGTAAGCATTCAAAATTCAACAAGTTTTTCATTGAATTATTAGAAGACGTACATCAGGTAAATGTTATTAGGATTGTAGTGATTATTTTGTAGCGGGTTCAAGGCTTCTCCATGGCATTATATTTTGAAACCAAGCCATAGTTTAGTTGTTAATTTGGACAAGGTTTAAAGTCCTTAAATTACCCGACAGTATGTGAATAGATTCTTGTTTACCAAAAAACTTAAGCATTGATTGGGGAATAGCACTAGAGTTTTTCTAGCACTAGAGTTTTTCTAGATATCATGTACCTTTGGGATGTCTGAGGTTTTTACTTTGATAGGCTGCGTCTGCGTCTCCAATCGTTTAACTGTAGGTGCTCGAAAAGTTTTAATACCTTGTCTTGTTTTGCTTGAGAGAACATGAAACATAGAAGTTGATTTTGCCTTTCAGATTGATGTCGTTTCAAATTGTAGGCTAGTGTTTGCTTTAGTTTAAGTTTAAACGGATAATTTTAATGTATAGTCAATAAGCTTGCAATCGAATCAAACTTCTTTGAGAGCTTGACCTTTATTGTTTAATGTTGTGCTTGATTAAAACCTTACAAATTCTAGTTTTCTATTGGTTAAGAGATTTGATTAACATTAGATTTGATGATTTTGGTTTTACATAAAGCTATGAGTTGATTATATATCCATAACACAAACTGACTTTATTTTATTATTTGATAAAATATTTGTTGTTCTTCAATATTTCTATAATAGCCAAAGTGAATAGATAGTGGTTTTGGTAATGGAAATTTGAGTGATTCAATAAATAGTTATTTGAAATGTCTTAAAAAAAAAAAAATATTGATTATTAGAGAAAAGTATAAGGCATTGTGTGAATCTTTAAAAGGCATGCTATTGAATGTATTCTATTTTCTTTTTGAAAAAGAAACTAAATTTTGTTGGATAAAATAAACTTGGTTTTAATTATAGAGGTTAGTCTATGGATTTATATTGGAGGAAATTATGGATAGTGAATTATAGAATGTTTTAACATGGATGAGGTTAGATTAACTATTGAGTCCATATTTGAGAGAAATATGGGATTCTCTCTATAAAAAAATATTTTTTTATATTGGTAAGTTATTGCATGGTGGTATGATGCTTGAATAGTGCATGATAGGTTGTATATGCATTTTGAAGGATTGTCCTAATCCCTAATTTTACTTTCATTGATCATTGGAAGAAAAGAACCAACAAGGTAACAAAAAGGATGAGGGACATATGACAATCTATACTTATAATGAAAAGATTGCAATGTAATATTCTTTTGGATAAGGATTTTTATGATTTTAACAATTATGAAGAAAGAATAAATACTATAAATACCATTCGGGTTGTATTTGAGACTTGATCAAATGATGAAAGATATAAATGTTATTAGATTCTTATATTTTTTTTGGTAGATAAGATACTATAGCATTAATACCGGGTTTTACAGGTTGACCCAAAACCTTTTACAAAAATCAGCCCAGGGTTGTTGATGAACATGTCCTTACTAAGGATCCTATATATGTAAAATCTACATGCCGCCAAAGCCATTACATCTGGTAAGTGCTTGAAATGTTTCTATTATCTAAAAATGGAAATGTGTTAGAATTTAAATCATGATTTTAACTTCTTTTAGATTATGTCTTATTCTTTCATTAATTATATAAAAGGAAATGTTAAAGTTAGAATTCTCGAATTTCTAAACTTTAACAATGTGTTATGATGTTTTAATATAAGCACTTATTACTTTTGGGAGATATGGTTATTTATTTAAATGTTTATATTTTATGGGATTAGAAGGGTTTTGGTACGAGAACAATATTAAAAATCCTCAGTGTCAAGATGAACCCCTACCTTGGAAGGAGTTGCAATGAGGCAATACCAAAGTATTTGTGAAGATACATCTTGAACGATGAGGTTCAAGTGTCCCAAAGTGGTGAGGTTTTTGGGAAGTCCTAAGCAATGAGCCCTGGATGTATTCTTATTGGTGAGTTCTAGAAATCATTCACAAGACAGTATATTGTAGCACTTTGAACGGTGAAGATTAGGTGACCATGTTTATTACTAGGTGAGTGGTAATAGCCTTAGTTATCCCGTGGATGTGTGGTAATTGCACCAAAGTAAACCTATATAGACAAACTTATGTAGGGTTAAGGAAACGACCCTTTTAAGTGTTATGGGCCTTAAAAGATAATCCCTACATCGTGATTAAGTTGTCTTATACTGAAGATGGTGTAAGAAAAGTGGGAGGACCACTATTGTGTCTTTTTTAAATTGTGAGGTTTAAAAAATGTGGTTATGCTTTATAATGTTGGAAATATTGGAACTTCTTTGAGAGTTTTCCTATATTTAAAAAAAAAATCTCTTCCCCTTGGGTTGAGTTGGTGAGTTGTTAGACCAAGCACGTCGAGACGTTGCCGCTGTCGCTGTCGCTGTCGCTGCCGCTACCGCAACCAACCATGACATAGTAACCAAAAGATCAAAATAATTTTAATAGAAATTTAAAGTTTACAAGCATGTTTTTCTTACGAATTCATCTTTACAGGTAGGCATTTCTAATGACAAAGCCTAAACAAAAGCTAACCTGAAAATTTTATTTGACCATACAATATGTTAGTATGTTAGTTGGAGCTTTCACCTACCTCCATAATACATATTTCTTTTCTTGAATTGTTGCTAGAGCATAAAGTATAACCAAGAAATCTTCAAAAGTGATGAATGCATAAACTACTCATCAATTGCTTAGATCTTTGAGAAGGTGACATAAGAACCTAAAGGCATGCTTCAAAACTTTGAAGCTTTAAGAACAAAACATTTCAAAAGGGCAGGCTTGTGACAACCCTAAGATAACCACATTGACTACCATTTATTTAATTGACTCAAGCCTGTAAATTAAGATTCATTTAGCTGTGATTAAGGTTTGTAGACTAGAAGACTATAAATAAGGAGAAATGTTATCTAGTAAATCATCAATTCATATTTTCTTTCTTAATCACCATCTGCGTATGTAGGTGACTTTCCCCTTTCTAGGTAGCCTATAAGTCTTTATTGTCTTTTAAGTGGCACAAACATGCATTTGTGATCTCAATAATTTCTTCATTGTATATTGGATTTGTTATTGGTTATCTTGCAAACATGACATTTTGTTCTCCTTGTGAATTATACAAGGTTGTGTGTTAATTTCATTCAATTTATAAGTTGTTTCATTAGAGTAATAACTTAAGTTTCTAATTCATAGATAACATCTAAATATATAAACAATCTCCATGATTTGTAAATAGTAAAAGCATTCCCCAAAACCATCAAATTATTTGATGACCCTATATAAAATAATATACAAGCATTCCATGTATGCATTTGTATTACTATATAAACATATTGTGGTTAACCATCCTAAAATACAAATAGCAACGTGCTTTAAATTACTCTACAAAAGAATCTTAATATGCATTTGTATTAATATATAAATACATGCTTTAAATTACTCTACAAAAGAATCTTAATATGCATTTGTATTAATATATAAATACATTGTAGTTAACCATCCTAAAATACAAGTAACAATGTGCTTTAAATTACTCTACAAAAGAATCTTAATGCATCCATCTCTAAAATATATTTGTTTGTTATTGTACATTGCTTTTTTAACTGTGTTCCCTCAATAGGCATTAGAGGTTGATAAGAAAACAAATTCATACTTCTAAATAAGATCAAAGAGCTTTTGTCTTCTAATTAAAATTTTATTGCCTACTTTATTAGGTTGCCCATTATCCTTTAGAGGTGCTTTCAAAGCGTACCCCTTTAGAGATCCCTGGCTATTATGAAAATCAGATCATTCTTAATGTAAAAATTAAAATCCATTAATATTTTCCAAATAATTTAATAAGGTGTCACCTCAACCACCTTACTAAGCCTTTGAATCCATATAAACTATAATTTCTTTGGCCATTGTTGTTCGTTGCTTCCTTATTGAGCTCCTCTTAAATTACCATTGGCACATCTATAAAAACATATTCTTCAACTAGCCCTCTATATTTTCATTATAGTATTCCCTTACGAGGTCTTTAAATTTTTGTTATACACAAATCCTTATTTTGGTTTTATAATTTAAAAAATAACTCACTTGGAAGTTTTACAATCTCCCATTTAATATCTGTAGAAAGAATCTATAAAATGTCGCTAAAACTTTTATAGATGTGACATACATTATAAGTTACAAGATCCTAGGAGATCAGAATTTTAAAATGCACACTTAGTTCCAATTGGCATTCTTACTAGAAGCCCAAGCCCCACACAATGGTCAGACACCACTAGATTCTCCTAGATCTCTCTTCAACTTGGCATCTGACTGCATGCTTAAGAATTTATGCCGTCTTACAGAATATCACATTCAGAGAAAAAAATGAATGATAATCTATGAGGAATTCAAACTAAATGTAGCAATCATAGCATAAGATTTGCTGATCAACATCGAATTAATTTCTACAATATACTAGAAATGGAAGTAGTTGTTCCCCAAAAAAAGAAACTTTTGAGAGTTCGACAAAGATGTAGTTAATTGACTTCAGCAGTAATTAAGTACCTGGAACTAAATTCGGTGATTAATATTTTGTTACTTGGTTTTTAATGACTGAAATTTTGTTTTTGTTACTTGGTACATGTTCCATGCATCAATATTTCCATCATCATTAGTAAAACTCTACTTCTTCATGCTCCTTTCTTAGCTATCTTTGTAGATAAATAAAGATATACTTATATTTGCTTACCATCTCAAAAAATTAACAAAGCATTTACCTTGTGGCTATTGCCAGAGATATTTAAAAGTAAGTACATGCCATTATAACACCCTGAAGGATTCCTAAATATCATAGGTCACAAAGAATTATATGAGACAATTTATGAATCTGATGACTGCTCATTTTCCATTTTATATGATCTCAAATTCTGTTTGGTACTTGAGTTTGTTGTGTGGTCATTCTGCTCCTCGTTCAACAAAGACCTAATGGAAGGAGGACCACACAAACTCAGCAATACCTGCAAACAACATCAATGCTAAAAAGTCAGGATTGCCAAATTTACAAGGGTGATGATGATCATACCCAAAGCAGAATAAAAAAAATTGCAGAACAAATTGAAATATCGCGGAAGTGTAGCTAAGCTAAGTTGGCAAGTTAATACATACAGTCTGAGAAAGACAACAGAAAAGAATTGCTTTGGACAGAAACATAAGCCATTCTAAAATGCAATCGACTTTTCAAGGGACTTGACTGAAGAGTCCAAGATAGCTACCACATATGCACCATCAACAATTTAGCCTCAGAAGAAAGTGTGTTGTCAAGCAGCAGCATTATGTAGTTCCTGACATTACAGGAGATACTAGAAAGACTGATGGAAACTCCTAAAACTTCACTGGGGACTGTATCCATCCTTTTGTCACAACTGACCACCACCTACCTCCTTTTGCAATCAGAGAGATGTTAACATTCAACATCTATGTTGTGATAATAAAAATCTATCACCGTAGTTATCTTTTTGTTGCTCCATGATGAGTGATTTTGACAACATAGTAGAGTGGTTTGAGGCATACAGGTTCTTCTTGCCAAAGTCTGAAAGACTAAACCCGAAAGAGCATACTCTTAGTGTTTTGAAGGCTAGAACACCGCCTCCATTTTAAACTTTGTATATTAGAGCAATAAAGAAGAAAAGGGAGAGTCTAAAGTAATGCAGCTAATGAAGCATGATGTCAGAATCTTGATATAAAGTTAATTCAAATATATTTCTGAAGCCTCTTTGCAAAGTGTTTAAACGTTTCCAAAGCAGGCCTAGCATGACAATATTCCTCAAGCATTGGTCCTGTGCACTAATGACTATTTTGAAGTAAGCAATACCCATTAAGGTAAATTTACAGCAAAGAAGTTTTGGGGAACAACACACAAAAAATTAACCCATTACAGGATAAATTCCAAACATGCTCGGCCATCGATATCTCAGTTCGCTCCATCTCTAGGTCCTGAAAGATACAAGGCACTTGAGTTGAACACAACAATAGCCCACAGATATGAACCAAGGAATTGAAGTGTTAGAAATAAACAAGAAAGGTTTTTGCTACATTCAAGGACACACGTAAGTAGAGGAGAATAAGCAAACATTATGGTATGGCAGTAGCTTCAATGCAGGAGTGGGGAAAAAGGTCTTTCTCGAGAGACATATTGGATAATATCTAGATCCCACATTGTGGCCCCTTAAACAAGAGTGAGCTATTCAAACCATGGGACATTGAACCTCTCAATTATTCATGGAATCTAACTATTATCAGGTAAATTGCAATAGCAGTTTATTCAGTTTCAGTTGAATAACCCTTTCCACTTTGTATCCCACCATGTATACCTGTTTGCTCATCAATACAGTGACATCATTCATGGAATGAAACTCACTCAAATGGATGCGAAGGGAATTTGGCAATCAGCAACAAAATGAACAGAAATAAAATATAATAACCCCTATATTGAATTTGCAAATAAATTGTTGAAGACGGCCCTTTCGTACATAGTCAGGGACCCTGTCCCAAAATTGTCTACACTGTGCCAAGCAATGTTTCATTCACCAATGCTCAGTTTAGAGATCGTTCTTGGGAAGATTGCAGTCCTCAAATTCTATGGGTCACTATTGAGACCCTATGTATTCCCCCAAGTTGTCACAGATAGGCTGTACACACTTGAATATTGGAGAAACGTGCCAACTCTGGATGCTAATTAGTTCTATGTCAAGAACAGAGCAGCTACTGTTAGGCCTCCTGTTAGATTTGTTTATTTTAATTTGAACACCAGTGAGGGGTTCAAAGTTATTGACATTGTGCTGAAAATGTTCAGTTTCAAGGAAGATTACCCACGGGAATATGATCTTGATAGTGCTATATCCGCAAACCCACGAGGTTATATGTTTGGAGATGTCAACCATGACAAGAAACCTGTTATTGGAGCCACAAGGAAGAAGGACAATTGGCGAATGTCAAGGCCATTACTGAAAAAGTAGAGAAGGGAATGCAAAAGGTACAGACTGAGATTGTGAAGAATGCTTTCTTCAACAACTGGATCATTGATACATGAGAGTTTTTAACAAAAGGCGGCTACACTAGCTATATATTCCAAGTGGAGGAAGCCTTCCATCCTAGCAATAAAAAAACAAATAGACCACCAACAAAATAACCAGACGGTGGCAGATGAGAACAAAGCTCTGAAACTTACCTGAGTTTAGAGTTTAACATTGGATTTGAACTTTTGAAACTTTTTCCTGTATACATTGGCATAAGCCTTTAAGCTCTCACTATAACCTACATTTGATCTTGTACTGCGATTCCAGAAGAGAAGTGTTTTTTAGGAGATGTTAGGCGGTGAGTTGGTTGACCGACATTTATCTTTTTTAGGTTTTCTAAAAACCATAGTTGGAGCTTGGACTGTGGTAGGTCTTTGTAAATGAAATTAGGCTTCTTTTGCCTATATCTAAATGTACGCAAAAGTTTTAACAGATTAATACAAATAGGGTTTGTTTTGCGTACATGCCTTGACAAATGGATTGATAAGCTTAAACCTTCTATCTTTTCCTTTTTGCGGAATATGGAACCTTTGCCTACAGGACCTTTCAAGCAAGGCTCATGTACACAACATCCTACTCCAAGGAAGAAAAATAAGAGAAACCCTGATATTGTTCTACCATTTGATACTCATTTGAATGTTCACTCTTCCACCGCAGTTATTGTGACCTTAAGCTATACTACTATTATTTGAATTTTAGATGTTTCTCAAGTTGTCAGAACAAGCCATCTAGCTCTGGCACATTGCCAGTGGACCAAAGTGCCATACCTCCACTGGAAGTTTCTACTCATATCTAAATACCGCTTCCATCCTTTTTCCGTACATCTTTAGTGCCTTCATCACTTCATGCTTCAAAGGAAACATTTGCTACAATTCCTAAGGTGGGAGTCCACTCAGGCACCTTTCTTCCTCCTACATTTAGTGCCATCTCCTCTGCCTCTATTGATACAAGTGATAGATGTCACCACTCCCCCTGCCACTGCTTCCTTTTCCTTGTAGTATACCACTGATGTTGCTTACATGCCATTAACCATGGCAAGGCACCTAACCAGGCCATCTACATCTACTTTACATCATTGTATATCATCCCTTCCTCTTCAATTGCATCCCATTCGAAAACTATCGAAGGGTGGTCTGAACAAGACTACAAATCAAGCTTCCAGATCTGCAAGGAAGGCAACAAGGAAAACTGTCTGAACAAGGCAAAGAGGACTCTGATGATGAATTGGCCACACATGAACTTCTTTCTCATATGGATAAGACACAATTACAGCTACAACTTGCATATTACCATCCTACATCGAAGAAACCCAAAAGTCAAATAATATCCAATGATTACAAGACAGTGATGACTTGAGACATGTCTCAAATCAGGGTTAAAGGCATGAATTAGTTGGAGGAAGAAGTTGGCAAGAGTATTCCCATTTGATATGTCAATGCAGACAAAGAAGCCAAGGATTTGGACTAAGAAGTGGAGAAAATGGAAAAGCAGTTGGAATACAAAATGCTCCAGCGGAAAACCCAATAGAACACAATCACTCTGAATGCCATACATTGCAGGATATGTTGCTCAAGCTATTGTTAATGTATTAATTCAAGAGAAAGATCAAATAGCCAGTGAGGGGAACAATTTCCAAGCAATTTTGGGACAAGCCATAAAGAGAATTGGAATTTTTGAGAACCAAGCTTCATAAAAAGTGCAGTAATGGCCTTGACATTTGCCAATTATCATATATTGACACAAGGAAACACAATCCTCACTCATAACAGTCTTTATGCACCCGCAGTTACTAATTAACATTCCTATTTCAACAGTTTATTCTTTTTCTAACAAATACTAAAATAATGAATTCGTTGTATGGACTCTCACCACCAGAAGAACCAAATTTGACCTATGTTGCACTCGCTGGACTGGAAATGTTGCATCTTGAGGTTCTTAGAGTTATTTGTTTGCAGATTAGTAAAAGTAGCTGAGATTACCCTCAATTGCAAATTTCTATAGAATGTTAAGATAAATTGCAAGATAGTTCATAAAATCTGAACATACAATATTGTTTCCTATGCACCTTTTGCAAGAGCTCATGTTGAGCAGATCTAAAACAAAGAACTACAATCTTAGTCATCAATCTAACTCATTTCTGGAAACAATATTTGAGTTTAGGAAATTTAAAAGATGGATGAATTAGTAAACAATTCCGACTACTTTCCTAGTGTGTAGTTAGGACTTGTGGACCACCATCATCTGATGTTGATCTGATTTACAACTTCAATTTTCACATCAAATTAGATACATAATCTTCCTCGTCTTGCTTCCACACTTGACTACTTGTTGCTTGTGAAAACAGAACTTTGCTTTGTTCTGTAGCAAACCTCCCTTATGCCAAGGTAAGGTAGAGATTACTTTTAAGGTCACAGCCAAGCAACCATGCCGCTTGCGCATAAGAGACACCCTTGTACAAGCAAGGAAAAGTTTACACTTTATTATATTATTAGTTCAACAGTGTACCCCTTGGGTCTCATTCCTTTTATCAAGCGCATGATATACTATGTTCAACAGGGGCATGGGGTCACAGTGGGGATGATAGCAAGTCACCCCATTGAAAAGTTAAAACATGGGGACGTCCTCATTGCATCCTGTTTTCCTTCCACATCCCTAAGGGGCCATGTAGACGTCCCCAACAGTGACATATGGGCCCAGCAAAAAAGAAAAACTCTTAAAGAAAAAAGTCTGCCCTAAACCTAATAAAATTGTGAGTCTCCCATCCGTTTTTCATGATGATTGTTTTGGAAACTGAAGAGTTGAGTCGCATCTTATTATTTCAAACATTTTTCATTTTGGGCCATTTCCTTGTTCAGATTGTTCATATGTATTGTATAAGCACTCACAGGTGTTAGCAGGCCCTTATGACCTAGAGAAGAGATGAATTCTTCACTTACCTAAGATTTGGATAAAACTGGTACTATACTAGGAATTTACCTAAATAGAAAAAATGCTAACAGAATTCTCAACAGCTCAAAAAAGCATCAATCATGGAGAAGCTGGTCATAAATTTACACCAGCCTTGATGGTAATACTGAGTGGAATGAAGGCAGGGAAGCTTGATACTACATGGTAATTTCATAAAACAATTGGCATAAGGAAGAAAATGAATTTGATCTATCTGTGATATAGAATTTGAGAAGTCCTTCATTCTAGCTAGTTTCAGTATTTTGCTCCTAGGATCTTATGATGTTCAGACTTGATTAGAATAAATCGCATACCATCAATCCAAAGTTGCTTATAATATGTCAAATGTTAAATGTATTTTAATCTCGCACATGTGTGGTCCCATGCACATGCACACAGGACAACAACAACAACCAGAACCACCATATCTTCAATCCAAAGGTGCTTCTAATATGTCTATTGTTAAATATTTTCTTAATCTCAAACAGGTGTGGACGCACACAACCAGAGCCATTGACAGATCATTTGTTGTCCCCATTTTGCTAGGATTTGGGGATGCCTTCCAGCTGTTTGCACCCCCTCGTTTCCTTGTTCCCCCAAAAAGTGTACTTGGTGGGAAAAAGATGATAAATGATGAGTCTTGCCAATCTGTCAAATTCATGACATCTCCTTTTTTTAATTTTGCAAGAGCCCTCAGTACTTTGGCAATTTGTAAGCCACTCTATTTTTAGCAATTTTTGTACTCATCACAATCGATATGATCATGGGTAATAAGACTGCAACCAATAGTAATTTCCTTTACAGTATTGTGTATTGAAACACATGCTAAGCAATAGAAACTGTCTATGAGTGGTAGCAAACAAAGCATCATCATTGTTGGAAATGGCCAAGGAACAGGGAAAAAAATGTAATTGAATAAAAGCAACAACTATAAATGACATTTTGAAACTTACCGGTAGAAAGATAAGACCATGTAAAAACCCAAGTATCACAAGCACAAGGTACATTCGAAAATAGTAAACCTGTATAAATGGAAAGCTAATCAAATTTACAAACTATGATTGATAACTAGATAAAAACTTTCACATCATTAGAAATCACTTTGATATAAAACCAAATTTTGGAAGAAGAAGAACTATAAACTATCTAAGCATTGATTCATCTACATTCATTTGTCTAGTTCTTGTCTCGATGACAAGCCACCTTCACAGATTTCCTATCTATAATGGCACATGAGCATATATTCACGCATGATAAAGCAATCTTGATTTTGTGGTTTCATTTGGACTTCAATAACTTTCAGGCAAAGATGTTGATATGTAATGAAGAGACAAGCAGGTTGATATAATGCATGACCACAAAAACATGCCCTGAGATGATCAAGAGAGAGGGGAAGAGAGAGACCTCAAAAATTTCTGATCGTGAAAAGCACAGTACAAGCACCCCAACAAATTTGGTAATTGTTATTCCACTGCAAAGATATCAATTTATTAGGAAGTCTCCAATAATAAAACAGCATACCATTGGAATCTTGAAAGTGCTTTATATAGACTAAAGGCAGAACTTAGGTTGATGTTAAGTAATCTCGCTGTCTGACAAACCTTATTCCAGTAAGACAGACTAATATTCCATTACCTGAAAACAGATGCTCCCATGGTTGTGAGGGCCTCTGTTGCACGCTGTGACCTGCTTCCTTCACTCACCTGTTAGAAAAGTACATATTCAATTCTAGGATAGACTTTGTTCCAAGAATTACAACACAAGTTACAATATCAAAAGCTGTAGAATGATCTATAACCTCCAGGGGAATAGATCAATGATTGGAATAATAGACCCTAATAGAACTAGACAAAGCCTATTACAAATGATTGGAGGCACACTTACAAAATGCAGATAGGAAGGTTAAAAGTAGAGAATTTAATTTAAATCTGATCTTCATGGCATTTGTAGTGTGAAGTTTAGTTATGATCAATGGTCTGCAGATTTTTTACATCATCAACATAAAAAATTAAAGTCGAAAAAAAGTCAAGAAGGTACTGAGCGATCATTCAACATCCACAGTAGTGAATGATGAGAAATGGGACACTCTAACGAAGATAAAACAGTGGCAAGAAAGAAGCATGTGTGCAGATCATTCCATCAATAAGCATATATAACATCACATTTTCCCATGTAAATCAAAAAATAAATGTAGTGAAGGTTTCCACTGGTTTTTTCGAACATTTGATGAACTGGATAGGAAAGCAAAGTTCCATCGATAAGCTATGTAACATTACATTTTTAGTATCTAACTCAGGTAAATCAACAAATAATTCTACAGTCACAGCTCCAACTGTTTCTTTGGAACATTTGGTGAGTAGCATAGGGAAGCAACAAGGTCGCAAAGGCCCCAGATGGAAAAATGCTGATTCATCCCAGAAAGTTGGTCCATTCTTGTATAGTGAAAAAACAGAAGTTGCAACTAAGACCCTGGGGCCTGATCCTATAACAGTAAACTTTCAAAGTAAATTACTTTGGATTTGCATGCAAAAGATACTTACGAATTGAGAAACCAGATGGTGTAAGAAGATGCATAAACAAATATCCAAGGTCTCTACAAATGCAATTGCACCTCAGTAGAGAACACCAGAGTACCCAAGGCTATCATATAGTACACAATATGGAGATAACGGCAGAGTGAAAAGAAAGCAACCATGTTTCTGGCTTCTGCTTTCCAGATTTTTCTTCAATATATCAAAAACATTTAAAAATGGAGACATTTTCTGTTCTTTAACTATAGCTGACTGGACTTTACACATAATGAATTTTCCATGATTATCAAGGACAAGCATCCTTGTTTTATTTTGGACTCTATTGTTTTTACTCAACTACAGGCAATAGAGCGCAGCATTTCTCCATGATATATAACTATTTTCTGTTGCAATGATACTGCAGAAGCAAAAGGACTCTTTACTTATGTCATAGCCAGTTGCTAAGAATTTATTGTAATGCCACATATTTTTTAACCTTGGGAGCATAATTTTGTCTGGCATTTGATGCCACATTTTTTTTGTTTGTATCTGGGCCCGAACATATCCAACTGTGTCATGTGGAATACAGCAAGAAAAAGCTCAAAAATATTTATAGAGCAAGGATTTTGTTTCTGATAGAGTTGTATGCTTGCTGACTGCATCTTTATGCTTTTCAAGGAATAAATGTGTCCTTTGAAATTATGTATAGTGTTGGAATACATTTTATGCACTAGGAGTGCTTCCTTTTATTGGAGACAGAATTAGTCAGCAGTAGATGTTCTGTAAGAAATGTAGGAACAATGCATCTCAGCTCTGTTTGCAGAGGTGCTGAAATGTTTATAAGAACTTATTTCCAAGTGCCACAAACATTCTCCTTCTAATCTATTAGAGGAAAGCTGCTCTTTTCACATGCTTACCATTTACTATTCTCTTTATGCATATATACAAAGGTCACAAACCAAAGATAATCCTAGGTTCTGATATGGAAACCATTCTATAAAACAGAGAGATACAAATAGAGGTTTCTGAAAACGAAAAACAATGAGAAAAATAAGAGAGAAAACACATAAGAAATGAAAAAATAAATGGGGAGAACAGCAGTAAAGATACAGAAGACAGGGAAAGGCCCAGGATTTTTTGGATGTCTCCACATTAAAAATAAAAAATAGGTTAACTTGCATCGAATGAGATACGTATGTTTCACAGGGTTCTCCTAAGTTTGAGAAATATAATTTCCTTCCACATGTGCAATCTGGAACACTATTAACTCCTTTGCTCACTATACGAAATTGCATCATATTCTTTTATATGAAGACAATCTTTAAAATTTAACTCAACAAAACACGAGATACAAAATCTAGTTTGTAAAGTACATATTAGTGGACATAAGATCTCAGTTGAGCAACAAGCTTGAAACATCCAAAACTAAAAGCTCGAAACATGAACCTGAACAGCATATACTTACAGAGAATGCATGGGTAATGTGCACACAAAACTCAACTGCAATGCCAACTGACATTACAAGATTCACCACAGAGATTGCATTTAATTGAATGCTCAGAAGTGCCATCAGACCCTGTCCAACATCCAAAATTTTGATTTAGACTAGTCAATACACAAGCTGACAAAGAAATATTAACAGCCACACAGGCCCAATTTCACTTCAGAGAAGCATCAAATTTGCATAATAATAATCATGTTCTGTAGACAAGATGAATATTATTTTCTACTGAAGTCTAAAACGTAAACTATAGTAACATTTCTTAAGGGAGACCTGTGAATTGTCTTCATTATAGTTAATCAAGATACATACTAAAAGAGATTAAAGTCCAAGATTCTAGAATCTGTCCTAAAAGCATCAAGTGTTAAAATCATGTAAACTTTTGTAGAATGGCTATTATTAGCCTATTATCATTTTATAAAAAGGATGATATAACATCCATTGTACACTGGGCTGTGGTCCATTTCTATATCACATCCATTATATCCATCTTCAAAAACATAACACTGGTATACGCTTTGGGTCTTACTCTACTATTGAGTCTAGCAACATTGTGCAGAAGGTCCTCATGCCCAAACAGAATCCAGGGTCTAGTAGTGAAACCTAAGGTTTGTTATTTATAGAACAAAATACGATTACACCTTTACGACATGTACAGACAAGACTTAAAGAGAAAAGGCCAAAAATAATTAGTAGAAAGCTAATAGGATATGTGTGTTGTGCTTTACTTAACTCATTTCTCTTCTTCAGCTTTATGACCTTTCTGTACCTCTACAGACATAATACCTATAATTTATTTAAATAAATGAAATTAGTCATCATTAGTTGTCCACAAGCAACTTGAATTAGGTAGGTTGAACGTCCTGGCAATTTTAAACCCTTCCTAATTTGGCCATTGCTGCAGAGAGCATTTATAGAAAACTTGCTACACAAAAAAAAAAGATTAGAACATACCATGATATCCAATATAATCATTGCCAATACAAGCAAGATTATAGCCGAAGCCCACAAGCTGCAGGAAACAAATCATAAAATAAGAGAAATTCCTTAAAAAATCATTGTATTTTCCTGGTCCACATAGAGAAATAAAAGATCTTTAAGGAAACAGGTGGTAGACAAGATCAAAACCTGCACGTAATTACAAGACAAACAATGAACACAGCTCCTGTTTCACAAATACATAGATAATTTCAGTCACTCAATCATCATTTGTAAAGGAAAACAATTCAATACTTACACTAAGAAACCAACAGCTAGAAAACTCATGAGAGATTATTCTCTAATATGACATACTTCATTTGAAAATGATCATAATTCACAAAGAGTACAAGCAATTTTTAGAGGCATTCAGTTTCATCTATCAGGTCCAATCTTAATTATGAAAAGTTCAGTTGTGATTTGCATAATGGTTGTAGTTGAGTTTTGTGTTGCTTGGATATGGTTTTCCATGCTTGTCATAGTTGCTGCCTGTGTTTTTTGGACCTTATGAAACAGTAGAATGAAGCAACAAACTTAAAGCTCTTCAACAATTCTAATGTCCACAGATGACCAAAATAAGCCAATGGGAGAAATAGTCTGTTACAAGGCACTGTAGCAACCAAATAAAGTACTTAACAAAAGCAAACTAAAATAAAGTGTATAAACTAGAGAAAACTGGAATACTAAGATCGCTGTCCAGCATTCTCCTTTAGAAAAGAAGGGTGTTAATACTGGTTGGTCTAGATCTATGGAGGATTTTGCTTCCTTTGTCAGCCTAAATGCCTTTTTGAGATGCTATTCTTTCAAGCTTTCAATGTATATGGGAAAATACACATATTGAGAGATCTTGTATGGCAGAAAGATTGGACAAGTGTTTTTAATGGATGGTTAAAAACAGAGCATAAAATATTTTCAGACATTCTTTGCAAGCGGAATAAGATCACAAACCAATTCTCTTGAGATGTGATCTACTCAAAATGGTCATCCAAAGCCATTTTGTTGTGAGTCTATATGGCTCCAAGGCTGGGATTTCTTCTAAATGGTTACATTGTGGTGGGAAGAAGCAAAGTTCAAAGGATGACGTATGCACAGTTTTACATAAAAACTGAAATATGTGAAGGGGCAAATGAAAATATGGAATATCAAATCCTTTGGCAACATATTTAACAGAAAGAAGGGAATTAAATCCAAGCAAAAGGACTAACAAGAGATGGTGGAAATCAACAAAATGGATCAATACACTTATGTGCAAGAAAAACAATTACTTGCTGATTATCCTAACAAGTCACAAAAGAGAGGTGATAGAAAGAAATACCAATTTTTTTCATCAGACCAAAAATATTTCAACTCCAAATGGAGGAAGTATTGAATAAAAAAAAGAGATCAAGAAGGAAGCAAAATCAATTATTTCAAAGATATTCTATCAGAAGTTGGGCAAGACAAGGAGGCTAAGGGTGAGCTTTTGTGAAACATTCCATCACTTATCATGTGGAGACAGAACAAAAGCCTGATAGACAAGCTACATGAGGCAAGTTTGATAGTGAGTGGTGCATCCTTAGTGGATCCTGTGATGCCATCAAAAGATGAACTTGCATGTTATGTCCAATGGGTTAGAACAATTACATGGGAGCAAATTACATTCTCCTAAAACAACTCATATCAAGTTTTTATCTTGTGGAAATAATTGCAAACCATTTAGTGTTATATGCTATGTGAAAGACAAATTCCAGAAACACTCAAAACATGAAGCAAAAAAACAAACTGTAGAGTTGCACAATAGTATAAAATTATGAGTTCTAACCATAGATCATCTGAATAAATCATCAAAACATTTATACCCACACAAGATAGAACCTGGTATTAGAGTGGGGATCCAATCGTAGGAAAGAAATATAATGTTTGCAGCAAAACACTCACCAAGTGCAAGAGCTAGGTTAATCAATGTTGTTCTCCAAATGTCCAAGCACTGCTCGAAGAAAATGTAGAATACAAAATATGGGAAAACTGAAATCTGCATGACAATTTCAAGCCTAATTAAGATTAATATCACGACTATGCTAGGTAAAAGTACAGTGTATAAGCAGCTATATTTTCAATTGGAAAATAAGTATCATATTGCTCATTAACAGGTATTTATGTCAAGTACAGTGTATAAGTAAATACGTATTGAGAGTATTTATGTTAAATTGTTTAGAAACAAATAAAAATACAATTTTCAAGACTAGAGGAAGACATTACACTATTTTTTGGAATGAATGATGTTAATTTATTATCTTTTATCAATCCAACAAAAGCATATATGTTGCTTTGTTTACCACAGTTTCTACTCCTAGGAATGGATTGTGAAAACTACATTACTTATCAGCATTAAATTATAACATAGACAAAAGAGACAGTGTGGCCCTGTTGATACTCACAAAACATGTGTACCCTTCTAGTTTGAATAATAGGGCTACTAACCATAGATTAAAGAGAATGACACCTTTAATCGTAAACCATCCAAATAATGTGTCTATATGATCCACTACCAGCTATATCAATATCAAATCACTAGAAATGCTTATGTAACCTAATCAAATCATCCAAAGAGATATCAACCTGATGGGAAAGACTGAACGAAAGAGCTAATGACTTCATTCCTATGTACCAAAAAAAAAAGGCCACCGTTTCACAATACCCTGTGCACATCAGGGGCAAGGACAAAACATCCCCTAAGTGTCCCACATTTTGGGGATTTCTTGAGGACTGTCCCTAGGCCATCCCAATCCTTCCTGGCAATGTCCTCGAAAAAGGGCCATCCAGGACGATGTCTATAAGAAGCCATGGACATGCCAAAACACCACAAAGACATTTTGGCATCTCTGGGATGCCGCAGCTTCCCAAGACATTTGGAAGATGTCAGGACAAACCCAAGACCATCCCAGGACAGCTAGGCATCCCAGACATCCTTCAGCCCATATTGGCCTCAAATAAAGGAAAAAAATAGTTAAAAAAGGGAGTGAGAGCCCATGGTTTATCCCAAGAAAACTATGGCTTGGGGAGCAAGTATGATTGCTTAGAATCTCAATGCATGAGTCTCTTGATTCAAAGAGCAATGATGATCAGGGCAACTTTGGCATTGCAGATGATCCCAAAGATGATCTGAAACTCAAAATTTCAACTGTTCCAAAACTCAGAATTTTAAGTTAAGGAACATGAAGAAAGAGTGCAATTCAGAAATAATGGAGTATAACAAACCATAACGCAAAAGCAAAATAGCATAATGATTTGATTGCTCAGACAACAGAGTACAATGCAAGAAATCTCTGAGAAGAAATGTGAGGCTATGACATTGTATCCATTACTCATATCTTTACAATCAGGGATGAATCTCTCTTTATACAATATCTTTGGTATGTTGGAATTTCACCGTTTTGGATATGGAAGGTCACCCACATGGAAATGTGGAGGTTCACCTTCCATGAGTTAAAAGGTCACCCATATGAAAATGTGGTGATTAACCTTCCATGAGTTACAAAGTGCTTTTAATTGAAAATTACATACATATGACTTGTCCTTTTGTGTTTTGTCTTCCACTAATGTGTCAACATAGCTAGAGATGCATTTTGGCTACAAAAATCTAAAAATAGAAAATTACTGTTTTTAGTAAATATTTTGTTTTGTATTTTTGAGAGCCTCTGAAGCATTTTTTCCACAAAGTTGTCGTCATCTCTGTCTGTGACAGAGTTGCCTGCTGAAATTGTTGTTCTCCCTCTAATATTTCCAATGCTTCTTGAATGGATCAAAACAGAGTCTGGAGCACAAAGTTATGCCCCTAACAGTGTAGTTAGGATCCATAATATAAAATTTTCGGGCAATTTCAGGCATAAAGTCATGCCCCAAAAAGGTCACGTGCCTGGATCAGAAGATGATTTAAGGATTTCACATTTCAATGTTTCTGGATTCACCATTTCTGTCCTGGTTTCAGATTTTTCTTTCATTTTGGCATTTTGTTTATGTAGTTGGAACTTGGACTATAGCTTAAATTCCAAATTTCTAGAGTTTCGAAGCTTCAACTCTAATAAATTGAGAATTCTTAATTTTCTATTTCTATTTTACTGTTTCATGGAAGTTTGATGTTTGACCCTTTCAAGTAGTGTGATTTAATTATTTTGCTTTTACATTATGTTATACTGCATATTTGTTCTTTAAAAATCCAATTTGAGGCTTAAATTTATTTTTTTTATGTCCCTTGACTCAAAGAGCAAGGATGCTAAGCACACCTTTGGTATTGCAGATGACCCCAAGGATAATTAAAGGCCCTTACATTTCAATGATTTTGGTTTCACTAATTCTGCCATGGTTTTAAAATTCTACTTCATTTTGGCATTTTGCTTATGTAGTTGGAACTTGGACTATAGTTGAAATTCCAAATTTCTAATGTTTTGAAGTTTCAACTATAATGAATTGAAAGTCCTAATTTCCTATGGTTTCTGTTTTACCGTTATATGGATGTTTGACGTTTGACCCTTTGAAGTAGTGTCATTTAAGTATTTTGCTTTTACATCATGTTATGTTGCATATTCATGCTTTAATAATAATAATAATAATAACATGGGCCTCAAATTTGTTTTTTTAAATGTCTTTAGGACAAAATTCCCGCCATCCCGAAGACACATCTCATCATACTGTGCCGTCCCCAGCACAGAAACTCCATGTTACATAGCTTTGTTCCTGCAAGATAGCTTCATCCCAATAAAAAACACTTTTCAATATTTCAAGAGGAATATTTTACTATTGTATATAAGCAGTAATCATATAATTGGATCAAGATTGTACACACTTTTCTCCTTAAATTTGCATCCTAACTATATAGACAAAACTTGCATGAATATCAACTCTCAAAAAGTAAAATTAGGAACTTGGAAGTATAGAAAAGCAAAAAACAAATTCATTAATAACATAGAAGAAAAACTATTAAATTAAAACCATGTACAATTGGAAGTCTCGAGTGAATAGTGTTATCAAGACCATGGACCCTGCTCCACAATAGATATAAAACCTTACTAAACTAAGGCACTTACTAAGTCAAGATAATGAAAGCCCTTTTTTAAGTATGACCCAGGTGTGGGAATCAGGCACCCACTCTATTCTTTGTTCAACTCCTATCTAAGAAACTACAGAAAATTTTGAAATATAATGAGCAGACATGATTGTGCATCAGTGCAACTGTGACATAAAGATTACAAAAAAGAAGATGACATCCAAGAGGTTTTCAAACACAGCAGTTCACAAGCATTTACTTGGGGACCAATTGGAGTTCCATCTTTAGCGATCTTTTAGTTCTTCGTCTAAGGAAGCATGCAAATGCACTCCACATCTTAAAAAGATTAATACAGAAACAAAAAATCATACTCCTGGCCAAAAACAATTTTCTTTCTTTTCAGATGCTTTGGTTTTGACCTTTTCCCCTTGGAGTTGCCTGCAACATGTTATTTATGAAATTCCAGTTTCGTGTTGGACACAATTGGATATAATGTTTTAGAATGTTACATCCGTTTATTATCTCATTTAGCTTAGACCTAGACTAAGTTAGATATGCCATGTTCACTCCCTTGATATACAACATAGAATTGTTCCCAACCTTTAATACTATTCACCTTTCATGATCATCTGGAAATTAATATGTCATCATTTCTTTTCAATTTCCTGTTGGTCAGCAAGGTTATGCTAGTCCCATTAACACTTCTTTTTGGTTATCTTAGGAAACCAATAGATCTTGATTTCTTTTGATTGTTTTACTGATTACGAAGTCACCAACAATGAGCTTGCCTTTCAGAATTTAGGTGCTTACCTTAAGAGAATCTGAAACTCGTGCAGCGAACTCTCTTGCAGCTTTCATTCCATATATAAAATCTCTCTGTCAAAACAGAGTACAAGCAATAAGACTACAAAGAGAAACCCATGATGCCATAACTGATATAGAACACAAATTTCTTCTTGCAAACAGATTACACTGCCATCATTTAAACAGAGATTGAACCATAAATACATATATACCATTGTAAATAGCATCCATTCCCTTGCAAATGAGCTCTATTTAACCAAACAAACATTAAACAAGATCACACCTGTTTGTTTAAAGGTGTATGATATGTACGGAATTCTGATGCTAGAATTACTCCACTTTCGTATCCTATTAAGCAAATTAAAAAAAAATAATGAATGTTATATTCACAATTAAATAGATGGCATTATGCATTTTAATAGTTAAATCCCAAAAGCATTTACCTTCAAGATCAACACTATTAGTATAAGCACCATGACCCCCTTTGGAACAATCTGCAGATGGCAACGCATTGAGAAATCATGGTAGTTTCTCTTTGAATTGCTTTGTTGATGGGCGATTTCCAATCAGATCTGAATGCAAGAAGCACTGCCACAACAAGAAGCACCAATAGGAACTAAGAAAATAAATTCTGAACAAAAATAAAATCCATTTATTATAGCCTTTTCTATGTCAAGCAAATATAAAACAGAACTTTCTGCAATGCCTACTGCCATTACTTGAAGCCATTTTGTTTACAAAATCATACTCTGAGGCATTATGCTGTCTACAATAATACAGAAACATTTCAGAGACTATACAAGCTTTTACATACCGTTGTGCAGTCCTTGCAAGTATCACTCATACCACAGAAATCTTCTCCCTCTGCACAGCAGGGTGCCTTGCATCACAAACATGATATAAGTAGCCATCAGTATGGAAAATAAGAAGCATACTTTCCATGGTGGAAAATGGCAATTTTATTCCACATATTGATCGTTGAAGAATTTTGCTTACAAGCACATGCTTTAATAGTGCATTGCTGATAAACAAATATGCATAGATACTAGTATGCATAGATACTAGTATATATGTATCTTCAAAGTTCCTGTACACTGTAAGAGAGGGAGTATTTTCCTTCTCTTAACAAAATCCACGAACAACATAGCTTAATATATACAAAAAGATCCATTCATATTAACAACTCAGAAATAATACTTAAATCCAGATACTCATTAGTTCACATCTAGATGAGGGCATCAAATAGATAATTATGAAAAACCTATGCATCATGACCTACATACTGACTCATGCGGACATTAATCTGTACCTCATATTAATATAACATCATTCTAAATATAATATTAGAAGTACCATGCACATATATACATAAAGAATGTCCCAAAAAATAAATAAGAAATATATAAATTGTGTAGGATGTTCATGCTAAAAGGCATACAGGACCAACATAAGGGGATGCGACTGGAGTAAAATGACACAGTATTCATGCAGCATACCCCTTTCATAATTCTGTGTAACTTTTACATGTCCACCTCATACCCTGAGTGCATCTGGTGATTAATGAACTAAATACTCAATGTAAAAACTAATAAATATATAATTTAGATTGTCAAGCCATAATCATAATCATAAACCATTAGCATGATGCCTTCACAGCATAAGGTATAATTTTCAGTCTTGTCATTACAGAAGTTACAATTAGAGGATAACATTCTTGGATACAAACTAGGAGCTATGGGAAGAAATACAAATCTGCTATGTTATATCTTCTTCAATGAATCCAAAATAGCTTTCCTTGGTTGGGCCAATTCACCTTTTGGGGCATGATTGGTATAATTCCCTTCATTGTTCTCAAGTTACCTTTTGGCTTTTTATAAGACTAAAAAATCTGGTTTTTATGTAGTCTGCTGGCTTTCCTAAATTTGGTTATAATTTGCAGTGTGGCCTTTTGGAACAAGTCACTAGATCTTTAAAAAAAAATTGAACTCTATTTGTTGCTCTCATAGATAAGTTGCACCGTAAATTTTCAGCCATAATTCAATGAACAGATGTGGTTTATTTGAGGCTATTTTAGCTTCTTTTGTAATTATTCTCTTCTCTTGGGAGTGTTACCAAGGCATGGCTTATTTTTCTACTAATTATACTTGGTGTAGAAAAATTTTGACAGCCAATTGCCCCATGTGAATTTATTAGCTATACTGCTGTCATGTTTAAAATTGTAAAATGAGATTTATATGCTCTTAACTTGATGATGTTATGTTATGTGCTTTTCAAGATGCACAATATACCACCCATACTCCTTAGGTCCACTATGCATGGAAAGAGATACCTGTGTCGTGCTCTCCGCCTACACAGCATACATACCCTACTCCCTTCAGATTCGAACCTTTGACCTCCTATCCACAGTATCCAAACCATCATAATCAGGGCCTAGTTGCTTAGTTATCATTGTTAATAATATGGTACAAAATCCTGTTGTCAAACTTATACATGAGACGATAAATGTTTATGCGTATATATTTAGAACTTCATTGAACATAGCATGAAACTTGTTTGAGACTTGTTTACTTAAGTTTTGAATTGGTGGCTATTATGAGGCATGGGATTGGTGGCTATAATTCTTGCCATATATAATTACAATTAAATCAAGTAATTTAGTTCAGTGCTACACCATGAAAGGAAGAAGACACTGATCCTGAAACAAACGGGTAGTGAGGACTGCAAGGCATGAGAGAGAATTTAGTGCAAATTTTATGCAGATCAAAAAGATGAGTAGAATGAATTGCACAGACATATCGATGCTTGTACTCGAGTATAATCAATGATATCAAATCCCGGTAACAATATTTTCCAATAAAAGACAGTAGTACAGCTTAACCTCTTCCCAAGTTCCATGTTCCATAATGTCAGTAATGAATACAACCATTCACAGTGATAGGTAAATTTCTAAAGGTTCAAATCCCATCAAGATAACATCAAAACAAGATTTCTTAAAATTTAAGGTATAATAAGCACTAGACGTATATGAATGTTGATCAAAAAGCAGGGAAGAAAACCATTGATGAGTATTCCAGGTGAATCATATATAACACTATCTAGGCAGATCGACAAATTACTAAACGAATATAAGACAGACTAGATATTCTGTACACAAGTGACAGGACATGACAGTTCAAGCAACAGTTTCTCAACACAAAAATAAAATACATGACAGCACATCATAATGGTGGTAACACAGATGATTGTTCAGGACAATGTAATTAACATGCCCTGATTACACATTCGAAGGTTACAATTTAGTCTGAATATATAATGCATTTGCACAAAACCGTGACATAGAAGTGAGTCTCAATTGGACATTTGCCCTTCTCTAAACTCAATTGTCTCACTCTAACAATAGAAAATAGCCTAAGGCTTCACATTTCTAAGAGGTTAAGGCCTAATTTGATGCTACTTTATTTGAGTTCTTCTACACCAAATCCTTGTTTTCTTCATAGAACACCCTGCCAGCCTTGCTTGATTTCCTTCCTTAGCAGATTGCTAACAAATCTCTAATACTCTCCATATTCTCCCTCCACTAATCTCCCTTATTCTTCTCCTTAATTCAGTCTGCCCCTCAAATTTGTCTGATGAGAAAATCAGTACTACATTTTGTGCCTGCACATCCACTCTAGCTTATGAAAGAGAATTGCCCATCTGTAACATCAACATATAAGATGTCTACCTCAAGACATGATGAGGATCATCATAACAAGAATAGGTGGATTGATCCAATTTGTAAGACATTTTGCTCGGAATTGACTTTGTTACCTCCCAGAACTTTCCACTACCTCCCACTTTTCATACACATATTGCATACATCCATCTCATTTTTTGAGGGGGAAGCCATCTTCATGTCATTAACACAAGTCTCCCAGCACATCTTCATTGCAGGTGGATGTTTCAACACCACTGAATTTATCTCAAAGGAAGTCTTCTTCGTCCTTGTCTTCCCCTTGTCCTTATGGCTCTACTAATTTTTTTCATCTCAATTAGGAGCATATTTCTCAAAGTGAAAGCTTCATCTTTATAAACTTATAGCCTATAGGGCATGTCCACCATAGTCGACATAATCTATAGTGTATTTGCACATGTTTTTGCTTCACTCTCTCCCCTGCATCTATCTCTAGAGCTATTGTTGTGTGGAAGAGGCAACATTATGGTATTCAATTCAAAATCCAACTCACCTCATATCCAAGTATATGTCCCCAGAAAACTCTAGAATGTATCCCTTATTCAATTTTGGGAGATGATCTACTGATTTCATCAATGCCTTTTTCATTTCTCATGGTGTTTCCATGAACTCAATCATCTAATCTTGTTCCATCTTCTTGCTTGTATTCTTCCTTTAAAGTAGGCCATATGTCATCACTACTAATATTGTCATTTCTCGCAGGTGTTGCAACTCCTCCATCCCTTGTCTTTGTCATCTTCTTCTGCCCAAGTAATCACAAAAGCATATTAGCACATGAGATAAATTTTGCCATCCACATGAGGATGACCTACTACATGGAGTAATATTGTGAGGTGAAAATATAAGATTTAATCTGCTCCACTCTCCCTGTGCTTATCCCTTCCAATTGACATCTACCTTCATCAATTAACATCCCACCTCCACCTTTTCTTCATACCTAGCTTGTCTACCTTATACCATTTAATTCCTCTACATTTCTCTTTTTAAGTTTTCTTTGAATTCTTAGAGACTCTAGCCTATGTATAAAGGTCCCAAGTGTGCTTGCCATATGAGATGCAAATAACTTGTTCCACACCACTAGGACTGACTAAATGATACTAGTAAATTTGTTTTTTCTTTGGTTTGCTATTGCGCCTTCATCCTTGCAACCTTTCCTATTATTATTTCCAAAGTAGTCGTCAGATTGCAAGTAAATAAACACTAACCTTGTATCTGGACATCTTCCCTCTCTGATTTCAGTACGTCATCTTGTCAGAACAAACACCTGAAATGTGCCCCACAATCTTGACAAGATCTGTCTCTAGCCCTAATTGGGTGTCCTTTCCAGACCTCAATTTTTTGGATTGACTCCCTCCTTTTGAACACCTAGATGCTCTCTCTTTATCCATGCTTCGATGTCCTCTAAAAATTATTATTTATGAATAAACCTGCAAATCACTTAAATAAGTCTCTAACTTGTCTTTAATATCTTCTCCTGGCTAAGTGTTTGTATCATCCATTTAACTACTTTCTCTACAAAGTGTCTATTTTCCCTATCCTATTTTAACATTTTCCCTATTTAACTACTTTCTCTACAAAGTGTCTAATTCCAAAGACCCTCACATGTCATATGCTGCATCCTCATTAGATGTTCAATATGTCTTTAACAAAACGTCCTCCCAACCATAGTAGGAAAATTCGCAACTCAGCAAAAACTTGGCACTCCAATTTTGGAGAGTTTCTCAGCAACTCAGGAAAACTCCGAAAAAAAACACATTGAAGAAAATAATTTAATTCAAAAATAAATACATTTAAAACAAAAATTAGTGAGCCAGGAAGTTGATCTTCTATTAGATTTTCATAAAAAGAATTCAGTTACCAATGATGATCATGAATGATCATCAAAAACCAATAAAATACAACATACTAAACTTAATGCCTCCAATGCCTCGATGTCTTCTGGAGGGAACATAGTCCTGCAGACCTTAGAGGCTCTAGGAAAGGTAGAGAATAGAGAAAACAGAAGAAAAAAACCCCCCAAAAAAAACTCTAAAAGATGCATTAAAAACAAAAAACCTATCTCTGAAATCTTGTGCCAAAGAAAGAAACCTTTGAAGGCATTTGATAAATCCCTCAAATTGTCCTTAAATTTTGTTCTACAATCTTCGCAAGACCTCCAAAAAGTTCCAGTGATGAAAAATGAGGGCTTTTCCCCCTTTTAACTGTGTTTTCTGTGTTCTGGCTGTTGACGCCAAAACACAGCCGATATTTCATGATTTTTTTGGCAATTTCTCAGCACCTCTGTTTCCTTCACAACCCAGAAAACTTGCAAGAAATGAAAGATCTCGTGAGAAATCAGCACATTTTTCCTCATTGCTCCTAACAATATAAGCAAGACTCTTCCATTATGCATAAGTTATTCATACCCGCAGCCTGAAACATGCAATGTCAAACCAAGACTTACCTTACCAGTCAAATCAGTGCCAAAGAATTGTCAAGTATTTATAAGTCATTCAAAAACTCATTGATTAACTCCAAATATTTTAAAGTGTTTTGTCTTATAAGACCCTAAACCAAAAAAATTAACTTTTGTTATATTTTAGATATTATGTCTTAGTTTAAATCGTTGAGTTTTTCCAATGCTTTCCCAGGTTTCCCCAAGCTCTTCTCGGGTAAGTCAATGACAAGTACAGGTCCTGCTCCTATGCTCTCCACTTAGATTCTTCCCTATTTTTCTCTTGTTTCAATAATCCTCACCAGATGTTGTACAAATATCTTTGTGGAGCATACATATCGTATACAAGAAGACATCTTTATATGTCAAAATTCCCCATGATAGCACAACCAAGCCTGTGCTATAGGTCTTAAGAAGTTAAAACCTTAGTTAAGAGTTTAAGGAGGTCCACATAATTTTAACCATAGCTGACTTTGGGCATGTCATTTTGACACTGGTTGAGTTTTTCTTCCCTTAAAAAGTCTACCATATTTTATGTTTTTCTCTTAATTATCGATTTTTTCCGAGATTTGCCTTGAGCCCAAATCCGCATCAAAAATAGGGATACCTCAGCCGAAGACAAGTCCAAGTCTCAATACCATGGTTATAATAATCAAAGGAACACCACCCTTACTGATGTTCTGCAATTAATCAAGTCTATAATACACACATCCTAGGATGTGATTTCAATTGTTGAAAAGCTGCACAAGTGGACATTTGTAGTCGTTCCCACTCAAGTGTTTTCAAAATGCCCTCTTCAAATCCTCCAGTCTACACACATGATCATCTTAAATGATAATGATTACCATATATCACAGGACTAAAATAAGTTGCTCAAAGCCCTCTCCAAATGCTTTCACCAACATTACAAGAACTCAGATAAAACTAAAATGCTTATGTATATGTACCATAATAAGAAAAACTTTTATAAAACAGCATGTCATTTCACTTAAAATACAAAGTCTATAACTTCTGTGAACATTGTTCTATCCCCTCCAGTGAAGGGATAGACATCTTCATAACTAGCAGACAAAAGAAAATGGCAGTGCATTTATCAAAACATCAATTGAAAGTAGTGTTAAGGTTTTTGTAAAGCTTTGTTTCTTCTAAGATGGAAGAGGTTTCAGAAATGGTCCCTTCAAGTCAAATTATCTCATTACAGGTAGGCTTCAGAAAAAATCTTCCAAGTTGCCCTTAATCATCATGTCATTCTTCACTCAACTCATTCATCCAAGTATTGTGGACTTCACATAAATGAGAGTTTGCTCTTCCATTCCCTTCCACTGAAACCAATCTATAGAGGGTGCTCAACTTCTATCATCAATCTCCATTCTGGGATGACACAACACTATTTTCCTAAAATAACAGTTGTACAACCAACCTGCATGCCTTCAAAATCTTAGGATCAACCTTTTTTGTTCTCACCTTGCTCAATATTTGGTTGCGCAGTGAAGACTGGTAGCTTTCATGTTTCTCTCTTCCAATCTGCATACATTTTGCCTGAAACTATGTTCCATAGGGCACATCCCAGGATTTGGGAGTCATTTCAGACAAGTGTCTCAACATCTTGGAGACGCATCCTGACATCCTAAGATCATCTCGAAAACACTTTTTCCTGTCCTGAAAACAAGTCGCACCGTGTCCCACTGTCCTGTACACTAACTTTATCAAATACAAGCCTGGCACAGCGTAGCCACCACTACCAAGAGTTCTCATCTACTTGATCGCATTCCTCTCTCTTTACATAAAATAAGTCTGTTCATGTTTAAAAACTCCAGTCTTCCATTTGCCAATGGAATACACTATTGCCTGGAATAATTTAAGTTGTGGAGGCTTTGTTTTCATTAATACTCTATCCACCGATGTGGGATGTTCACTCAAACTACGAATTGAACATATCCCCTAGCCATTCCACATGACCATTCACATCCCTCACATCAATAGAAGACAAGACCCTACTCCCTATGCCTATAATTTTATCCTCGAATATGCAAGTACCAAAAATTACCACCCACATAGAAGCCTTCAATAGACTAATATAAATGGAGGTCCTGGTACATATTGCTGTGGCTACAAAAATTTCCAGTCACTCCAGCAAATTGGGAATACATATATTGCTGATTCCAGCACTAAGTGCAGGCAGGAAGTATTTTCTACTGGACTTGGAAGTGCAAAAACTCATAGCAGGTTCCTGGTCCTTTGTAAGAACAGATTCAACTTTGGGAGAATTTTCAAAACAGGATAGTATCCCAGCATAGAGGACTATCCATCCTTGTGTGGGGAAGAAAAGATTCTGGTGTTATTTCTATCAATGCTGGTTATAAAAAGCTGTTGAGTCCCAACCTTGCAGAAGATGACAAACCGCTTCAGCAGAGAGTCCGAACTTCAATAGGATATCCCAAAGTGACTACTTTTTGCATTAGCCACACTAAGTAAATTCCTTGCCGATGATAAATTGCAGAAGCAAGGCTTCTAGAGGCCTTCCCAGATTCTGTGTAGAAGATAGAGATCGTCTCCTCTTCACTTGCCCATACTCCAAAAACGTTCTGTGTAAAAATGCAGCTGAGGATAAAGATCATCTCCTCTTCACTTGCCCATACTCCAAACCAGTCCGGTAAGAGTGTACTACATTCACTCATCAGCCAAGCCTGGCTAGCTCTTCTTTCCAGGGATTTTTCAATACTCAAAAGTTCCCAATCTTCAGGCACAAAGAACTGAGATGTATCCATGAGGTATGCCCTCCTCTTATCTGGTGGCATGTGTGGCTAGAGAAAATTAAATGTCTCTTTCAAGGCACTAAGTTACTCACTAATCAAACTTGGGACAAAATTCAGACTACCATTAGAGAAACTACTAATATCTCTCTCCCCAATACAAATTGTTTTCAATCCCTTATAGAATCTCATATCTTGTCTAAGTTTAATATCTAGGTTAGCTACTGCAGCCCCCATTATGAGGGCGGCAATAAGGATAACAGGGTTGAGACCTGGTCCAAGCTGCTTTTCGAATGGGCCAAGATCAACATGGATGGAGCTTCTCAAGGCTACCCTTGTTGGGCTGGAACGGGAGGGATGTGTAGAAATGAAAATGAAGAACCGATTTCTGAATTAATTGATTCACTGGGTAAGCAAGCAGATAACAAGGCCATGGCTATTCTCTATAGCCTCCTTGAAGCGGACCAAGAAGGAACACATAAGGTCATTTTGGAATTGGATTCCAAAATCCTTATTTATAAAATACAAGTTCAGAGAATCTCCCGCCAAAGTGACTGGCAAATAAACTTCATTCTTCGGGACATCAATCTTGTTGCAGCTGATTTCCAAGGTATGAAAGTTGCTGAATTGCTTGCAAAAAAAAGCCTCTCAACATGCTCACATTTTTTATGAGGGTTTCTCAAACCCTAGCAATGAAGATACACTCTCTCCTAGAAGCAGATATTCACTGCTCTCAGGAACATTTCAACTCCCACTTCATGTTTCTGTACTTGTGTAATTCTCTAGAAGCACTTGGCTTCATTTTTTAGTAGAGATGACTGCAAAGCAAGCACCTTCAGGATTATTACATTGTCTCTTTTGCATGAAGCCCTCAACCTAATTTTTGGTTTATGGGAACTAGCCGTTCAGGGAACTGGGTAGAGAAACTCTGACCTAGATAATTCTGCTCTTTATTTTTTGTCACATCTGGAAGAGTGAATCTCTTAGTAAATTCTATTTTTATATTGGTTATAACTTGTATGTTGACTAGCCTGTAATATGTGTGTGGCCTTTAAAGCCCATGTAGTACTTCTGGATCATATGGTGAAAGCCTGCTGATAGCCTTTTGTGCAAAGGCAGACTATATATATATCTACACGCAATAAATCATGAGAATAACTTTGCAATATATAGTCAACCTTCTGCAGCACTAATTGCAGGCAGGTTCCTGTGGTTCTGACAAGGATGTATCCAAAACGGCAACCCCCATCTCTACCTCCATGTATCAAATAAGAATTGGGATACCACAATCCACGAATAGGGATGATAGGTGGATGCTAGACAAAATGCAGACCTACAAGTTGTGCTCATGCATATAACATGTGATGTGACCCTTGTTCTTGGTTTCTTCAAATTCTTAATAATCCTTAACTATATATGAGATCACCTAAGGACTTTCACAATGGTATTGCAAAATGCCCTGATAGGCCTTATAAGTATCTAACGAATAGAAACGCAAAATCGTAGTTCAGAACACAGTCAGCAGAGTTCAACTGGGCATTTGTTTGATTGTTTGACATGATTGCAGATTTGAAGCCAAAAAGTAGATAATCAAGGTGCACCAGACATGCAAAGTCACTTTCATGCATACTTTAAGATTGTGTTGCTTACAGTATTAATTTTAGATTTGTATAATGTAATTAATTGTGATATACATGACAAGAAAAACATTTTTCCAATAAAAATTTGCATTTTCTTTGGGTTTTTTCTTTTTTGGCTGAGCTTTTGCGGAGTCCAAGTCCAAGTCAAAAGTTGGCTTTGCCAAGTCCATGACGAGACCAAGTTTCTCTACTATGGTTGAAACAAGACTATGAAAATATGATGTCACTAACTTAAAATCCACTGACATACATTGAAGAGACATCTTAGAGTGCACATGGCTTCATGTATGACGAAGCCATGAAGTGACTTGCAATTTATCAATGCAATAATGGTGTAGAGTATGATGGGCTATAACTATGTCACTGCCAAGTGGAGGGTTTCCATGAAATGTCAGGTATTGGTTTCTTCAACTCCTACTGTGGAAAGACAGAATCCCCACTAGAAGCAATAAGACCTTGCTTGATATTACAACACAAAGGGAGTATAAGCTATATGTTTCTTAAGGTAACCAAAATTTAGTTAACAATAAAGCACAGTATCCATTTATATGACCATGTCTAACAGTGGTTAAAAGATTATTTTTGCTTTAATTAAAACAGAAGGGGCAGAATAGACGGTGCTATAATGCAACTTCCGAAAGTTTAATATATAGAAAAAATATATCAGTGCTCATCAAGAATATCAAAGAACAAAAGTTAATATCAACATGAATTTCAGCCTTGCCTTTGCTGATTAACATGGTCTTTCCCAGTAAATACAAAATGCTGATCCTCATTGTCAATAAAAAACTTATGATAAAGGTTAGAAAACATGCAATTCTTTTGCATGGAATTTTCATCAACTCAATAAGACAATTTCAGAAAAGTTCTAAAAGTTCTGCTGAGGAAGTTTTCCACACCTGATCATCTGGGGGACAGTATGTCCCATTCGTAAATTTTCTACAGCAGCCAAAAGCTTCTGGTGATAGCCACACTAGAAAGTCATCCAGCCAAGATGCAGCAGGCCTTGCAATGTAGCTTGACTCTGGAGTTAAAGCAGCTCTTGATATCTGCAGTAAAAAAAATTTACAACAGAGACTTATTTCCAGTTGGGTCAAAGGTTTAAGGAATAATTTTACCAAGAAAATATTTCATATAAGCAGAGGTGATGAAGATTATAACTTACAAAATAATTGTATACTTCATACAAATTCTTCTAAAAAAGACATTGTGGTTGAAGTATGCTTTGCAATTTTGGAAAATAAAAATTTTAGAATCATTCATTAGTTAGAAGAGCTTCTATAACAGACATGTATAAGAGTAGTCAGTTTGAATAAGACCATGAAGCTTTCTATGAGGAAGTAGCTGAGGAATTGATAATCTATAAAATCACATATCCAGCTTAAAAGACAAACAGAAAATAATTTAAAAAATCAGAGTAACAAAGACTTGGGATTCAAACTCCTAAATTACATTCCTGTGAGAAACTTAGGCAAGACAAAAATATATGTCAACTGTGTCAGCAAGTACAGTAATCCTATTTCAATATTGGGCGTTGCAAACTTTGCAATTCTTTGGTTTTCATAAAAGAATTCTTAATGAGTTAAAGTGATGGAAATTTATCCATTAATGCTGTTTGCTGTAAATGAATTTTACAAATTCCAAAATTTGAAGTTTTACATTAATCTTCAGAGTTGATGTCATAGGAGTATCATATGTTATGCTAGTTATCTACAACATTAACATTTGCAGGTATTGTACAGTTTCTATCTAAAAGTTGAAATGTTCCAAATGAGGTCATAGTTGAACCACATCAGTTAGAATGTTTCTGTCGATTGTCCTCCTCAAGTGGCCTTTCTGTACGATCTTGCAATCGATTTCACAAATAATACTTTTCCATGCATATTTGCAAGACTCAAGCTTAACTCAGATTTGGCACAAGCCACTCAGCAAGACAACTTTAATTTGGCAAATTAAATAATATAGGAAATCTCACCGAAAAGAATGGTAAAAAATAGTGCGCATTTCGTCTTAGATCACAAGCATTTTACTGCACTAAAATTTGAATATGATCAAATTCATGTTCATAGGAGTCTGGATATCCAATTTCAAAATTTAGCTTGTGATCTGGAAACTAGTTGTACTATAAGGTATACAACCATGTGAGAACACTTCTTGGAGTTGGGCCAGTGGCAATATGCAAACACAACCCCATGCACATGCACACCCCTCATCTCAAGCAAATATGCCTGTATTGAGCTTCATATTTTTAACAAGAAGTACCTGATGCAGGGATCAAATTGGATTATTAACCACACCCTCAGTGAGACCGATCATCTCTCTACACATATAGCCATCATATAGTCAATGTGGTAAATGTTGGTTAGCAATTCATCACACTATGTTACATCACTGACAAGCATAATTAGTCAATGATTATGGGACGCAAATCTGATGAAACTCTAATCAATCTCTCTACACATATAGCCGTCATATAGTCAATGTGGTAAATGTTGGTTAGCAATTCATCACACTATGTTACATCACTGACAAGCATAATTAGTCATTAAATGATTATGGGATGCAAATCTGACGAAACTCTAATCAATGCTACAAAGGATGTCTAGTGAGTCCTCAAGCAAACCAAAAACACTTGAGATTACTGAATGAACCATAGAAACATCCTTCAAAAAACCCTCAAGGAAACGTTTAGTGAACCCTTCAGAAGTCTCCAAGAAGCCCTCTAACACAATCACATACACATTTTTGAAACTATCTTTGTCTCACTGCTTTAAAGATTGGAAGTAAAATGCCTATTTATTAAATGTGCAGTAAAACTCAGTTTTGGTCTAACACAACATAGATGTATTTTAGTAGACCTACTTGGGTCATGTGCACCAGGTCACAAGGATCGGTTGTTTCAAAGATGAATTTCATTTGTATTATCATCAGTTGTTTCTCTCCCATCCTATACTTTCAACATGTTTCAGTGACATGAATTTCATCTATTTGACCCTCTCAGTATAAGGTTGGTCCCAAGAATGGGTACCAAAGTTGTTGTTTAAAAATGCTTCACTGCTGATATCAGCAGCTGGAAACAAGCCCTAAAGGCTGAAATAAAAGTCGTTCCACTACAGGTCTAGCCTCATTTGAGCAAATTGAAAAGGAACTGAGTAGCTACATATCACTTCTCTTTCAGATGAATCATTTCTATGGATGGGCGTAAATTGGAATTTCATGCAGTTGCATAAATGGTACAGAACTTGGTCTAAGGTTGCATTTAATAAATGCATTATTAAAAGAGATGACATCTATGCAATTATGAATTCTATAACCCATTCATGGTTAAATAGCAATATAGCTGAATTACAATCCTGGAAACAATATTAAAATGCTGCTGAATTTTGGAAATGTATACTAATTAGTAATAAGTACCAACATAAAACTAAAAAGCTCCAGATAACAATCTTGTGACTCTATTAACATATAGGATTGTCATGGATGTTATGCCTGTTTGTATGCTCATGCAAAGTGTTTTATAGATACTACCCAGTTATCATGATTTATTTGCCACAGGCCCACAAGTACCATTCTCCATTCTCATCACTGATCAGAAGCCAAGCAAAAAATAAATAACTATTAGTTCTGTTGATCAAAAAAGTGAGGCCTCATATGGAAGGTTCAGGATGGTTATGAATTATAATTCTCTCTAATAGTGGTTTCTGGAAGCGTCATAATACATCAGTTAACGATCACAGCACCTGGCTTTGAGTATGATTTAGTAAAGGTCACAAGTCTCCTGGATTTGACTTGGGTTGTATCAATTGAAAACCTTTTCTATGATTGTGTCCTTTCAGTGTATTTTCTGGATATCTTACGCCTGTCTCTTAACACTTCCAACTTTAAACTCCAATTTAATATCGATATGGATTGCTTGTAGTCCTCATATGGCAGAGGGCTTGGTTTTGCAAGAAAGAGAACTAATCAAGGTAGTAGCAATAGTCAAGTTATATCCAAAAGCAACGGTAATTTAATGATCCCAAATTCCTTTATTATAATAAGACCAATTACAATCAGACTAATTATCTGGAAAGAATCAACATACGTTCGTCACATGTCAGTTATCTGATAGTACAAACACAAACCATTCTTCAATTTTAGGTTTCAAATTTTACATCTTCATGTTTTCATTGTTGCTTTCTACCATGGAAAAATCATCATTAAAGTTTGAGGTCAAAAGGATCTTGTAACCTATCAATGAAAACTAGATTCCTGCATATTTGAATACATATCACTACCAGCAACCCATAAACAGAACAACCTACTACTTTCTACACTAAAAAAAGATCACATTGAAGAATTTATAGCAAGACATTATGATCTATAAACTTCATCAGTGCACTGCTAGCTTTCAGATGCATCTTCAGAAGGCTCAAACATTTAAAATCTTCATTAGACTTGAGAAGTAACAAACATATCCTCATCATATGAATGCCATGACTTTTGAGCAACAAAATTGCTTACCTCGTTCAATAAGGAGTTCGGTTCGCATTGGCTGATAGAGCATAATAAATTTGTATCATTTGATTGCAAGCTGAATGCAACAAAAGATTTACAATTAGATTGCTTTTTATCTAAGTTCACTCCACTTTCCAGACTTTAATACAGAGTTCCATGTATTTTCATAATAACCTCACTTTAGGGTAAAAGATCAACCATTTTCATGAAAACTAGCAAGAAAAATAAAACAGTAGAAACTAAAAACAAAGCGAGAAACAACATTTACTAAAGAACCAATTTGCACGGAAACTTACAGATCTGATTATGATATTCATTAGGATTTGCAAATATCTACAGTTACAAGCTCATAGTAAAGAAACTTACTCCTTATTAGAAGGAAACGATGCAATGGATAGAAGTCATAAAGATCATAAGCCCGCCTAACCAACAGGATTTAAAACATTACTCTCACAATCTTGCCTTTTTAGTCGAGCTTTAGGAACCATAGAATTAAGGTCAACAATATGGCAATTTATGAAACATCAATGACTCTGTAGTGTGCTTTTATTACCCAAGTTACAAGTTGGACTACCTATTGCGTACAAGTTGGATTACAGCTATCTTCCAAGATACATTTTGTTCTCCATGTATAATGTTTGAAGGTGGTCCTTGGATAGTGCATCCAAGCTCAGTCAGCACTTCCTGAACTAGATGATGAAAGATCCATCATCCTTGAACCTAAGGCTATTCTGGACAGACGTTCAGGCCAACTCCGCAACCGCACCATGACAAATGTTTTGGAACAATGGCAATCAGAAGATGTGACTTGGGGACCGCTCCACCAGCTTCAACAGCAGTCTCCACACATTCAACTTTGAGGACAAAGCTTTTGAAGGAGGGCATGTTAGGACCCTTATATTCTAGCCACTTTGTTTTTATGATTGTAATACATATAGTTATGATCCTTGAGCACTAGGGTTAGGGTTGGTTGGCCCAGGTGAATATTTTGAGATTTTTGGCTAATCCTAGAGCATTAGGTTTAGGGTTTGATTTATTATATATTGTATTGTAAGAAAGAAGATAATTATCCTGAATAATTTTTTTGTGTATTCAGTGTTGCTCCAAAGGAGGTTGCCCCCTCGAAGGAGCCCACGATACACTTGTTGTTTGGGAATTATCAATGAACTTTGCAATATTTTGTTCAATTCAACAATTGTTTCCTCGCATATTGTGTCTTTCTGTTTTCGGCCGATCTGTTTGCAGGTAGAACCATATCAAATAATATTTTGAAAATGAAATATGTTGGATCAATGAAGCCTGAGATTCAAGAACATGAAGTGAGCTCTTCAGCATCAAGGGGACTCGAATACATATGGGTTCATTCACTTGGTGAAACAAAATTGGGTGGGATCAAAAAATTATAAGGATCTAGTTTTTACGAATTCTAATCTTTGTCTTTTATCTCACAGAAAGGAGTACTTACATGGCTACAAGTGATCTCAAGGATGATGAAAATATTTCTCATACACTTTCTGTTGTGTAGAACCCTTGCACAAAGAAATAGAATACAACATACTATAATATAATTCCAGTATTGGGAAGAACTTACACATACATATAAATATGTATATCTTCACATTCCAATCAACTGCAATACATCATTGTCTGCTAGAGCCACCAAAACGCAAAGATCTCCTCCTCAACTACCACACACAGCGAACATGATCCAATTTCATACTTCAATCAACATGTCCGTCTCTATCAACATACATCCATCCATAGTTATAAGGTTCATCTGAATTGGGCCCAAGTTTGGTCTGGTTGGAAATTTCAGTCAGACTGAAACGGTCTGGTTCAGTTTGGGGAAAAAAATTATTTTAATAGATTAAATTGCACCTTTTTTTATTTTATGAAAAAAAATTGCAAATATTGTGGCACATGTATCCCTAATGATGTTAGATATTTATATTTGTTTAAGGAAAAATAAAGATGTTGAATATTTCTTGGCATATTTATATTTTTATTTCATTTTATGTAAATTATTTTATTTATTTATACTTTCCTGAACCCAAACAAACTTTCACACTTCCCCCGCCTCTGCCCAGACCAAACTTTCTGAACATGGTAACTATGCCTCCATCAAGGTCGAAGGCATACATATAGTTATCATGAAACTAGTAGGCGGTTGACAACCAACCACCCAACTACCACTGGACTACCATATTCATGAAACATTAAACATACCCCATAACACAACATAATATTGATTAGAAGCACTTGTATCACTTAGCTCTTCACTGTGCCTTGCATTGTCACACACGCCTTCATCGATGCCAACAAAGGAGTTTGCATCACTTTCAGTTTGAGCCTCCCCTCCTCCATCCTCCATCCTCCATCCCCCGAGGAAGAAGAGGTACTTGTAAAATACAATGCTCATCAACCATGCTTAAATCTTCCCATTGTTGTCGTTGTCTATCTTTCGAAGCAAGATGCTTGTCACTACTCCATATCACCAACTTTGACCAAACTTCATACAAGCAACAATGCCAAAACATAGAACTCCCGCACAAAGAAATAGAATACAACACCATAATATGATTCCATTGTATAAGAATTAAGATGTACAATAGGTAGAATCTACATATACATATAAATACATAATATGTATCCTTAACATTCCAATCAACCGCAATACATCATTTTTTGGTCAAGCCACACAAACCATAAAGACATCCTTCTCAACTACCACTCACGACAAACATAGACAACTAACATCATCCAAACCCATACCTCGATAAACATGTCCATTTCTACCAACATACTTCCACCAAGGTAGAAGATGGTCTACATACAATTATCACGGAACCAATAGGTGGTTGGCAACTACCCAACTACCACTGCATCACCCATATATGTGAAAGTTGAAACATTAAACATATCCCATAGCACATTACATAATATTGATTTCAAACACTTATGTTGTGATGTACACACATGCAACAACACTATGACACATACATAGTACATCCAACTCATATACACATGATCAACATGTCAATATGGTGCATGCATATGCATTCAAGCACCCATGTTGAAGCAACTTTTATGTGACAACTTGTCCACCTACATGTTGAAGCCACAGAAGTTGGATACTCTTCAAGGTTTGGTGCTGATTTTAATGATTTAGAAGATTAAAAGCCAAGTTTATAGCATATTCCATGTGGTTAAGTTTTCATGACATGTATGTATAGCCTTATCTATGAAGGATGAGCTTTGAAATTAAGCATTGTTATATATATGAGACTCAATATTAAACGTGTATTTCATCCATTTGTGATCCCATAAATTTTAAAAAATCAATTCATTCATGTGCTCAGGCAGGCATAGAGCAGGTGCCAACATGTATGCCTACATATTGAAGCCATAGGAGTTGGATCTTCTTCTAGTTTCAGTGCTGATTTTGATCATTTAGAAGATTAGGAGCCAATTTTATAGTATATCCCACGTGGCTAAATTTTGCATATCATGTATAGCCTTATCTATTAATGATGACCTTTGACATTAAGCATCATTATCAATAGGGGATTTCATAATTGAATGTGTTTTTCATCCGGTTAAGTCTTTCTTTTTTTCTTTTTTTAATTAGTTGTTTCCTTGTCACTTCTTATTTTCTGAAGGATGTGTGGACTTGCAATTCCTAAGTCGTCGTCGTTTCAGAAACCATATACATTTCCAAGTTTCGTGCAACTTAGATATAAAGTAATAAATTGCAATGAACTTTGTCTTGTTTTGAATCGCCGCTATTCCTCTTTTTATAATTTTTTAGCATAACTCATCATGCAACAGGATTCTTTACTCCAGTAACTTGAAAATTATAAAACTCAATAATAATTTGTTTCTCCTATTGTTCTTAGTTGGCTTCACTACTTGGAAGAGTATCCAAACATTCATTATGCATCTGTACAAGAAAATTAACAAGACAATTTGCAGACATAAATATGAAAAAGAAATGACTGTAAAGCCCCAATATAGAGCACAAGAATCTGTATCTGAAAAGGTACCTGTAGTTGTAGTTTTTAACAACAAAGTAAAGTGGAGGTCCAACTCGAAGATACTCAGATATATTATTAAAATAGCCCTGTAAAATCAAATTTTGAGTTAGGAATTGCATACCCCATAAAACTAAATTAAACAACTATATTACTGTGTATCCAAATGTCAATTATGGCACCTTAACAATAAGTCATCCATATATATAAAGAATCTATATATAATATAGGCTAATGAACCAATATCTATAACACGCTACCTGAAGATAAGAGTCTCGTGGAAGGACCACCTGTTGCTCCAAGCCTGGTTGAAGTCTTGTACTTAGCGCCTAAAATACAAAAAGGATATATAAAAAACAAAATTATATATATATATATATATATATATATATATATATCCAATAATTTGGGAAGATTTCATGTTAATAACATTGGAAATCATTCTTAGAAAAATTCAAGAATCCCTTCATTTTTGACAATCCAGAAACTTATACAAAAAATGATGTTTTCAACTAAACTAGATTTGGTGAAAACATGATAGGCCTAAATAAAAGTGTGAAACTCATCAGACACTGATTTTTCATTAAGTGTTTTCCTTTAAATTGCAATTACCAGGGCTAAAAAAATTGTCTTCTGCTCCAAATCAAAACCATGATCCAGTATTTTGAATGTCAACCAAAATAAGAACAAATCTTACCCATGCTTACCATGATCCGTTAATGCTGCTTAACACTAAAGAGAAGATTAATCACAGATGTAAAACATCAATAATGAAAAGTGTGAGTCACGCAGAACATATTCGATTTGGTTCAAACACTAAGCATCTATGTTCAAAGAAACTAGTTGTAATGTGTTTTTGACTAATTAATCACTAAACAACAGACTAACTAGAACTAGCTTGAATGATCATTTGTTTGTAGTATAGCAGACAAGAAAACAAAGAAGCCATTTTGGGGATTGTAAATTCACAAACACACCCCATTAGTTCCATAGTAACTATTGCAAACCTCTCCATCGAATGGTCTCATATTTCTAGGAACCCTGTGATTACCTCAATAATCATCCCCAAGTCAAAAGAAAATCGAGACAAATTGCCATAATGTGCCTTGAAAGGTGGCATTGGTGAAGATGTGCATATTGTAGATGTTGGCACCTTGAATTTATGCCATTATTTCCTTGGATTCATCCTATTATAACCTATCAAAAAATGCATCAGAAGTTCAATTTACCACTTCTATTTATCCATTCGTATGAGTGTGAAAGCAATTGACCTACTGAACCAAGTATCCATTTTCCCCATCATGTACCCCAAAAAGCAAACAGGAATCTTATCTTGAGTTGCCACTTAAAATAAGATGTATTCCTCTTTTGGTTTTTTTGTATATACACTCACACACCCCCTGCCATGGTTTGAACATGGGTCTCCCGGGTGAGAGCCCAAAGCCATACCACTGCAGTATCCCACTGCAGCTTAAAATAAGATGTATTCTTAAGGAATGATTATGTACATCTTGCTAAACAGGTCTACCATCACAAACAAGTGATCATTCCAATAATTAGATCAGCCCGCCAAGAAAACTCATAGACACAATCACCCATAGAGGATTCTAAAAGGTGACAAACCCAATTTGCAAAATCACACCTTGCAAAATCATGATGCATCTTTGGCCAATACATATGCCTTTATATGTAGGTCATGGTCTTGAATCTTGATAGAAAATAAACAAGTCTATTGATAAATCCCTCCTTATTCTCCAACTGGAATTGGGAAATTTGTGGAAGCTTCTAGAAGAAAATGTTGCAGAGTTGCATTGCAGTTATATGTGAACGAAAAATATTTATTTTTATAGTTAAATGTTACAACAAAAGTTTGTGAATACATTTTTAGAAAAGCGTCCCCTGTAACTTTAAAAAGTCTTAAAAACATTCAATTGCAAAACAAATTTACTTACAATGCTTGCAAAAACCAGACCACTGAAAACCACAAGGACTGTGACTTTCACTGCAGGTATGCTTAAAACAGGTGCATGAATATCCTGAAAAACAATAACAAAGCAAGTGTCACTTAACAATAATATCAGAAAGCAGAGAGAGAGAGAGAGAGTTTTAGAAACATCCATGGATGACCAAAGTAGACCGACAGGACTTGTCAAAAAATAGCTGTTACAATGCACTCTGGTAACCAAAAAGTACTACAAAAATAAGCTAAACTTGTGTAAACAAACTAGCATAAACTAAAAAAAAAATGGAACAGCTGTATGGATCCAAAATGACTAAACCCTAACATGCTAAGAGCAGTGATAAAGAGAAGGCCAGCACTCAAGGTTGGCGGGGGGGTGAGAGAGCACTCCGCTGGACCCAAGCACCACCACTAATCTTTGGTGGGATGTAAAGTAGAAGCACAGTCTTCATCAAACCCAACTATTCCAAAAGGGCCAACAAAGGATCTAATGATGCTTCCAGGAGAATGGCCAGGACTAAGGGGGCCTACGTGGATAAAGATTTCTGATTTACGCATCAGAGGAATGCATAAAAAATTATCGTTAATAGTTGCTCTTCCTTTCAAATTATATGGCACAGAAATACGACCATCATGATCACAACAATAGTTTTGTCATACTAACCCAAACTGTCTCTTTAGTTCTAAATTTATCCTTGTCCACATAATGGCTTAAACAAAAACCACAAAGACCACATTTTCCAAAAAAGAGCACAATACATGCAAAAAAAATTGTAACAAAAGTAACAAAAAGATTTCAAAAGGGATAACCCTAACATGTTAAAAGGATTGATAAAGAGAGAACCAGCAGTCAAGTTAAAATAGAGAAAATAGCTCTAGTGAATCCAAGCGCCAACACTTACATTTGTTCTAAAATATTTACTAATTTTGGCACCATCTAACAAAGACTGGGCACAATGCTCTCCAAGACAACATGTGAAATATCAAAAGACACCACAAATTTCAGTGGCTACACGGCTATCAAAGAAATACTGAGCAACAACAATTACCTTCATATACTGTACCAAAAAACCAGGTCGTTGATGCCTCCTCGGCAGATTACCTACAAGGAAGAAATTCCCAAATTTATATTCACTCTCTCTTACTGAAGGGATCATATGTACCCTGTTCTACTACTGTTAAAGTTTCACTTAAAAGTTTACATGATCATAAAACTTCTTAAAACACTACCATGTCTTAAACATTTAGAAAATAAATTCCTGTGTGAAATTCATGCCAAAATATATATAATTGACTATCTTTATCAGTTCAATTTACAATACACAGAATGCCCTAATGCCTCGTACCATGTTCAAGTTCAGTTGCTGACGAGCTCACAGTTATGCAGGGAAAGCAATCGACTCTGTTTTCTTCTGTTCTTATGAAATCAAACGTCATAAGGGCAACAAAAGCTGTCACTTGAAGTAAAAAGTCTAGTAACACAGCAAGAGCTGCAGATGCAGAGGACACGGAGAAAAAATACAATAAGAAAACATTACACGCATTTAAGAAGCAAGATTCCATAATAAAACATATGAAAAAAGCACTCCTTACCTGCAAACATTGAAAACACTCTACATGCAGGCATAGGAGTGAAGCTTCCAACAGCAAATGCCAAAACCTCTGAAATACTTGCGAGTGTTATGGATGGACCAACTTCAGAAAGTGCATTGCCCACCCTTTCTTCTAAGGGTAATTCCCGTGCCTGTCGTTTCAGTGCATGAACTAATATACACATATTGTCAACTCCCACCTGCAAATCATAAACTGAGAAATTACATAAGGTACAAAGTTCATAACAAAATAGGGATCACAATGCAAACGTATAAAAATCAAAGGAAACATGAGTCATGTTTATATAGGCCTAATGCTTAGATACTGCATTGCTCCAAAGTACAAAATTTCTTTTTTTCTGATTTCACATGCCATAGAGGGTAATCCAGCCATCGACAATTTTCAGACAAAACTTCATAAATACAAATGCTATTTGATATGTATCCTAATCATTCTAAAAATCAGAACTTACTGCAAAATATCATCTCTAACCATTGTCATTTCAAAATTGGTGCTTATTACCAGACTAGAGTTACAAAACTTCACAAATAACAGGCTAAATTTCACCAGTTGTCCTGTGAATATAAGGGTTGCGCATTACAGTAATACTAAGTACTCTTCTTCAATAAAGGACTATCAGTCCCCACATTCCAATAGAACCAAGTTCGTGAATGTAAGGGTTTCCTTTTTACAGTAATACTAAATATCCTTCTTCCATAAAAGACTATCAGTCCCCACATGCCTATAGAACCAACTTTGTCAATTGCAGCCTTACTAGATCCTTGAAATTTTATAATCGAAGTGGAATGGAGCTAATGAGCCAACCATATGTATACTTCACCTGCAATGAGAAATTGAATTCATTTACCTTAAACACTATTCGGCATGAAAAAACCCAGTTTTTTGGTTCTGTTCATATGCATCATATTCAAAACAATAGTTTGTTGAAAACTTCATAGGATGTAAGTAAAATTTGAATGCATGTTCCCTGTTGTTAATTTGAGATTCCAGTATTCCTTTTATGTCTGATCTGTAAATTCTGCGAGTGTCTGTGTCCTTACTACGTAAATGTGTACACATAGATCCATCCATCGTGTTTTGTGGGTGCATGCTAAAGGTGCATATGGGGCACCTCCCCTGGTTTTCCAAATATTGGTAATGCTTGCATGGGATATGACAAGGGACAATTCTATGCATAAAATTACACATGCATTGTATATCATAAACACGTTGGACCCTCCTGGCCGGTTGCTTGCATATGATGATATTGGCTACTACATTCACATTTAACTTGCATCTACTATAAATGCCAATGCTCACATTTTGTTTGTTCGTGTGTATTGTAATCAAAATCATCAGACTTAATTTCTGCATCCTCAATCTGGGTACTATATATTTGTCTCAAATACTGCAATACCCTTGGTACAAATCCCACGTTTTTCAAAATATGAGAACATGGAGAATGTGCAGACTGCAGACACTACCATAATGATTGTTTGTATTTTGTCTCAATTACTGCAAAATCCTTGTTACCCATCCAACCTTGTTTCAAAATAAGTGAATATGGGCAATGTGCAGACACTAGCACAATTTTGATGCATACTATACCCATGACTCATGAAGAAGGCCAGTCCCATGAACACCATGTGATGGCCTTGTCAAATATGGAAACATAAATAAAGGCACTCTGAAAAATTGATGAGACATTACCAAGAAGTTTCAAGGATTTTCTTGGCTGAACTATTAAATGGATCTATTAGCAGATTGTAACAAAAGACTCACCTCCAGGGATGTTCACAATTCGCTGTACAACCAAAGGCTATAGACACCCTTTGGACACTAGATAAGAAAGGTATTTAAGTTTAAATTCTTTAAGAGAGTTCATCTTGTCAAATGGTGCCTCCAAGGAATTATGCATTGGCTTATACATGTCATATGTCAGATACTATCAGGGTTCTATGGTCTAAAGCTTGCTTACAACTATAGACAGTCCTTGCATCTGATTTTCATCCTTGGCTACATTTTCATTTTTCTTGTAGTTAGCAAGGGATAATACAAGCTTTGGTAACTTCTGCCTCGTCATCCCCTTGTATCCACTATTTGAATAAAATTAAAAACCTGCACATTATTTGCTATGTTACCGGTTCGCCCCCTAGGACCCCCGGATCCTGGTACGGTGCGTATCCGGTCCCGATACGGGTCCGGTACGCCTGTGGGTCCGTCCAGGGTCCTGCCCGAGGGACCCGGATACGCTCGGGTCCGTTCTTGGACCCAAGCGTATCCCGGTCCCCGAGCAGGACCCTGGAGGCGAACCGGACCCTAGATAAATTTTTTAATAAATTTTAAATCTACACTTTCGACAAACCTTGGTTTAGAATCTGGGATGTTATATATTTTCTTCGCTGACGCCTTCAACGCCCGCATCACCCTGTTTTTCCATAGCTTTCTCAGGGCTTCCACGTCCATATCTGTGGCCCCCATTGCTGCTAAGCTCCCCCATCGCTGCTAAGCTCGCACTGACTAAAGCCAAAATTGCTGCTAAGCTCCCCATGGCTGCTAAGCTCGCACTGCCTAAAGCCAAATTGAAACTTCGAGTTGCTGAGGGTGTTATATATTTTAATTTTTCTATAAGGGTAATGCTAGGTGTTATGTATTTATAATGCTAGGTGTACGTGTTAAGATAGGCTGTAACCAACTCCCCTATCTAATTAAAAAAGATAGGGTATTAGGTATTATGTATTTATAATGCTAGGTGTTATTTATTTTCTAGGTGTACGTGTTAAGATAGGCTGTAACTAACTCTCCTATCTAATAAAAAAAGATAGGGTCTTAGGGTCTTAGTCTAAGTTAAATATATTGATTAATATAATATTATAGTGGTCTTAGTCTTACACATAGGGAGTTAGGGTCTTAGTCTTACACTCTCCGGGTGTTAGGGTCTTAGTCTAAGTTAAATATATTAATTAATTAATATAATATTATAGTGGTCTTGGTCTTACACTCTCCGGGTGTTAGGGTCCTAGTCTAAGTTAAATATATTAATTAATTAATATAATATTATAGTGGTCTTAGTCTTACACATAATATAGTATAGGGTGTTAGGGTCTTAGTCTTACACATTAATATAATTTATTAAAATTACCTTGTTTAGTAACTTAATTAAATATTAAATAACAATTTTAATATTTTAAATTTTTAATATTTTAAAATATAAGTCTGTTAGGGTCTTAGTCTAAGTTAATATATTAGTCTAAGTTAGTATATTAATTAATTAATATAATATTATAGTGGCTTATTAAATATATAAACTTACTAACTTTGTAAATATTTATATAAATAAAAATAAAAAATAAAATAATCCTCTTTGTAATAAAAAAAAAAAGATAGGGTGTTCCTTGTTAAAATATGAGTGGTGCTAGTGTTGGTGTCAGTGGGAGTGGGAGTGGTAGTGCTAGTGCTAGTGTTACTGCTGCTACTGCTTGTGGTTCTAATGAATCACATGTTGATGTTGATGCTTTGGATGAAGACATTGAAGAGGAATATTAAAATAATAAATATTTGATATTTCATTGTTTCAATATGTGATAGTGTTGATGTGGTTCATTAGAAATGTTGGCATCCCAGTTGTGATAGTGTTTGTACCAATGTGAAATGCTTAATGTTGATTTAGTAAATGAAAATGTTGATTTAATAAATTAATATATGATTTTTATTTATTTTTGTACGGCCGAACCCAAGACAAAAAAAAAAATTTGCCGTACCAACAAACCGGGTTCTTCGAACCCGAACCCGAACCCAAAACTAACCGTAACTTAGGCTATTTGGTTATTTGATTATTTTGTTACTTGCAATAAACTTTATACAACCTAATATAGAATTCATCACAAAGAATTCACCTCATCTAGAAACAGATAAAACTGAAACATCAAGAACGAATAAGTTAATTTAATGTGCATAAAGAATAAAACTATAAAACTATAAACTAACATAACTAAAATATAAAATAAAGATAACTAAAAGAACTATAATCATGATTCATGAAAGACATGGTGTATATAGATAAAAGGTATAAATAGTTCCGATAGAAGCTTCAATATAGAACCCTTCATTACCATACTTTCTCAAAAGCGTAATCCACAATGTCCATTGTATCATTACCAAGAACCTATCACATGATGTTTTCCGAAGATAGGTCTAGTCTTAAAACGGGGCTATAGAATAATACTTAATGGTGACAAATTACTAACAGAAGAGACTGAAGCTATGGCTCTCCTATCAGCAATGTCAAATGATCTCCTCGAATGAATTACGAAGTTGGCAGTGAAACACCAATCAAGAGCTCTACAAGAAGATCCAACACCCTCAAGTCTCATCTCCCTCCTTGTAGAAGAAACAAAAGCACAAATAGGTCACTCAAAAGTATTAAGCTTCAATATAGAACCCTTCATTACCATACTTTCTCAAAAGCATAATCCACAATGTCCACTGTATCATTACCAAGAACCTATCACAAGATGTTTTCCGGAGATAGGTCTAGTCTTAAAACGGGGCTATAGAATAATCCTTAATGGTGACAAATTACTAACAGAAGAGACTGAAGCTGTGGCTCTCCTATCATCAATGTCAAATGATCTCCTCGAATGAATTACGAGGTTGGCGATGAAACACCAATCAAGGGCTCTACAAGAAGATCCAACACAATCAAATCTCATCTCCCTCCTTGTAGAAGAATCAAAAGCACATATAGGTCACTCAAAAGTATTAAGTCAAAGGACAATATCTAATGCAATGTGCTTGTCATTCTTTATACAATAACTTCATGCAACGCCACTAGTAAGACTCATAAACTAAGCTAATATGAGGTAGACTCAAAAGGCTTTAAAGCAAGCATTATGTCAAGAAAACCACTCTTTAAGAAAGGCCAAAGACTTCTGATTGAGCATTGGAAATACAAATTAGTCAAAGACAACCTTCATCCCAAGTATGTTAGAAGACAAAAGACCTCCCTTCAATCTTGTAATAAATCTGGCAACTGAAGGTAAAATTTTCTTCACTCCCTACTTCATTTACCAAACAAACATTTTAAATAAAAATGGTGGCTTGCCTTGACTCTTGATGAATGAGAGAAGTCTAGTCTATCGAAGGCAAAAATATGAATAAATGGATCAAAGTAAAGAAGACGTTCCTTTAACAAAAGACATGGGCTTCTCTCCATTAATCTTGGATGGCAAGCTAAGGAATTGTGAGTATTATGAATACTAGACTTGCAAAAGAGGTCGATCAGACATATCTCTAACAAAGACTTTAATAGTTTGGAGATAACATTTGGACCACAGATTAATTAACAATTTTGTTACCCTTGACAAAAAAAAAAAAATTTAATTGCATTTTATTAATTGCTACTTTCATTTAGCTGTAGTCTAAAACTAAATTGGATAATTTCTTGCAGACACACTTAAAACAAATTTGACGACTGGGAGATCATTTTTTGTTTCGGCAATAGTATGAATGGACTCCTTGTGGCCCCCAACAAGAAATTCATATTTGTGAGAGACTTCCTATTCATGTTCATGACCAATGTGAGAAGGCCTACTAAATCATAGTGAAACACAAAAAATCAATCAAGTTTCTAGTAGAATAGGTGAGGATAGTTCATGTTTAGATAAAGAGGAATATGCAAAAACTAAGTAGTACAGTAAGCAAGAATAGAGAAGAATCGCTTAATACAATGAACATGAAGAGAGCAGGAATCGAATAAAAACATCAAACTAGAACATAGAGGACAATAATATAATGCAGACGGTTTAGAAAAAACAACACCTAAGCTATTGATAAGAGTTTTTCCTTTGCTTCAAATAGATTTTTCCCGAGGGATTTCCTCCTTGGCTATACCATATTATTTACCAGCTTCGATTATCAAAAATTCTGCTTTAAAAGCAATTTACCATCTATTGATAAAGAAAGTTCTAGAAACATAAAAAAGAGTGGATTCTTCTCAGACTACTTTATGCCATAATGTTGAGCCTTATTGACATCCTAATCATAAAAGTTATCATCTAGTCAAGTTATCTGCACCCATATCATCTTAAAAGGGTTCTGGTTCATAGGAAACAATCATATATTTAAAATTATCGTAGAGGTACCTCAATGCAAGATCAAAGCAATTTATGTACTTCATATTCAAATATGATGCCTCTGGGATATATTTATTCCAATTCAATGAGGCAATATTCTTAGTATTTGTGATAATCATATCTTCATATAACTTCATCTGCTTCAAAGACAAATTTGTATCTTGTGAGCACAATTTCAGTGAAAACATGGAAGGAATTAAATCAGAAAAGAGAACATTCAATACCAGTTTGAAGATTTATACACTTTCAGGGTCAATGCCTTTCAAAGAGGAAAATATAATGGACCTAATCCCTACCTACCATTCCTTCTATAAATATGATGGAACTATCATATCTTCATGCAACTTTATTGTTTTGAAGACAAATTTGTCCCTTGTGAACACTTTTTTGTGAAAACATAGAAGGAATTAAATCAGAAACAAAAACCTCCATTATCACTTTGAAGATTTCTAATTACACTTCAATGTTGAAGCTTTTCAAGAATGCAGGACATGTAGTGGACCTAGTCCCTACCTAGCATACTTTATATTATTACCTTATACCATCTAACACGGACACACTACCTTATTAATTACCTATGAAATGGTTATTTATTAAGACATAAATAAAAACTCTCTAAGTTATATCCATTGGATTGCATAAACCCCCCCCCCCCCCCCACAACCCCCAAATTTAACCCTCTACAATTTGGTAGAGTATCCAATTCTCTCTTCTCTGTAACAAATTGTATAATGAATCTTTTATGAAGTTTACATAAGAGACCTATTGACCCCTTACAAACTATCATGATTGAGCACACATTTTACAAACCTTTTGCCACAATGTTGGATGTTAAACTTCTGAACTTTTGAAGCCAGGTTATTTCAAAGCAAGGGCAAGTGTGGGATTTAAGAGGATGTCCAAACTATTGGTCACATTTCTTTGGGCTGCAATTAAGAACAATCACAAGCTGATTTCTGAAATCTTTTGTTGTTTTCTGTTCTTAAGGGGCGTTGGACTTTATACCAAAGCACTTAATACAGAATGATTATGCATCATTGGCATGTTGGAGTCTTTATTACTGATATCATTAGGCTTTACGAGACAATTGTTAATTATTTCCAACCAGCCTATAAACTTTCCAACTTTGTCAAAAATAATATTGAGTCAAAAAAGGGTACCCTCTCTTGCTGACCTTACCTAAAATCTACATTTATGAGCTTGTGGATTTTGATGTTATTAGCCAGCGCACTTGTGTTGAGGATGGTTGTACCTTATGTCATGTTTAGATTGTTAAACTACTTTCATCAATTATGTGATCACCATTCATTCTTTCAAGCAATAGCAAAGACAAGTAGATACTCTCCATCAATATTGCAAGTAGCATACCTCGTAGTTAACCTAGTTCAACTAAAGTTATGATCTTCTATACTTCCCCAAATCATCTGTCCAAGTTCAAATTTTCTTTGAAGAGTAGTCAATGGAATTCACTTTAACATACACATACTTGGGGTTCAATTTACTGGTCCATCTCTCTATCTTGAACTTTCTTATCAGTCATGAATTTGTAAGGGTTGTGACTCACTTTCTGTATTGACACGTTAGTTATATAGATGCAATTCCAAGATATCCTTTAAATATGTTCACTAAACCCTTTAATCTTTATGGCCTTGCTTTCTTAGCTACCCCTTGATAACAATAATGTTGACATTATTAGACTAGTTTGTTTCTTCTTTAATAAAGCTGTCTAGCAAAATATATAATGACAATATATCATGATCTCTACCTTGTTGCCTCTAAACCCTAGGCTGATTTTCTATACTAAGCATTTCTTATGGATTGTTGATGCCATCATCAGCCACTTCAAGTATATTTAATATCAATGAGAAGCACCACTAGATTCCACAAACTAGTAAGATATGTGCCTTTACTCTCTTTGGGAAGTGAAACCAGGGATTTTTTCAACTAATCCTGACCAAAGGTGCTTTAAACCTTTACCATTGAGACAAAATGAACTTCAACCACCAACCCATACGTGGAAATCCTGGACTACAGGATTTATTGTGTCATTTCATCCTATTTCAACTACTGAGGGTATCAAGCACCATTTGGATGTTGTAGATACCCACAACAACAGTTATTAATCCATGTGGCAGTGGTGTCTCCCTCTCATGAGGCCACTAGAGTTCCCCAACCTTCTTATCTCACACTAGCAACGTAGATTTCATATTCTATAAAGCCAATTGACTACTATTATCAACACAATCTAACTTTATGAAGCAAATTCTCCCTACCAATTTTCTCCCTACTTTTGGAGGACCATTCAATAATGTTGTGTGTTTTAAGGAAAGATTGCCTTGATTCCTCCCAAGATATTTACAACCAAGTTCTCTCAATGCAAGCCATTCTTCTCTAAACATTTTCGATCTTGCGTTGACCCTTTCATAATGTTTGATGATAACATGTGTCATCATTTTCCTGGACAATTTGATACAGATACAAATTAGAGCTTGTTTCGGTCTCTAACTTTGGTCTTCACTACCTTTCCTTTCACATTTGTAAAGGGTGTTACTTACAGATATCATCATTTTCCTGCACAATTTGATACATATACAAATTAGAACTTGTTCTGGTCACCAACGTTAATCCTCACTGCCCTTCCTTATACCTTTATAAAGAATGTTACATGTGTATGGTTTCCTATACTGTTCATCTTCATTGTTACCAATTTTCACGAAGGTTTTTACTATTTTGGGCCTTTGTCCTTGTCTTTATCTCTTGTTGATTAAAGTTTCAGTTACTTCTAGTTCTTTGACCAAACACTGCAAAGAGAGGCAAGTCCTTTGGCTAGGCTTTTAAATCTTCATCAATTGGTCAACCTAGGCAACATATAAGTTTCCACTTAATTGAGGAAGCAATTGATATTGCTACAAGTTACATCCAGTGTACAATTAAACGGCCTATCATTTGACTAGAATTCTACCTCTTAGTCACAACTATATTATTAGAAGATATCAGTTCTGTGTTCAAATGGGCCAGGTTTGATCATTCGTGGGCACACATACTTACTAGAAAAATATCAACAATGAATCTTTCAATCTTGAAAGGTTGTGTTTTTTACTTCACGTACTAATCTATATAGGTCTTTCCATTTAGACATCCTAAAGACTCGAGAAACACCGGTGCCAAAGTTGCACCTTATAAAATTGTGCTCTTTTTTTTTTTTGAGAAATCTTCTTGTTCGATCATCGAACTATTCTGGTCCATGAACATTTACAGCAATGAAACAGTACAAGGGCATGACAAAATTTAATGAAAGCAACAAAAAGAAGCCAACTACAGCGTGGCATACATATTTTTAAAAATGTTTACTCCAAGAAAAAACCCACTTATCTTTTCACACAAGGAATTCAGATCTCATTTATGCAAAAGCATTTACTGAATTGAATATTTAACTTATCTGAATCTGTTTAAGCACTTTGGTAAGTACTATATAATGTAACTTTGCCTCCTGACTTTTCCAAAACCCCAAAACAAGGATAGAGTCGTAATTAAGGGATGTTTTGACACGCATCCCCCAAAGAACACATCATAAAATCGACAGCGCCAAGACTGCCACTTCAAGTAGGGAGCTTGGTCGTCAAATTAATTTTAGGGTTTTTAATGCACGATCGCGAGTCTAGCATGTTTTTACACCTAGGATTCGAACGGCATGTCGTTTGGACCAACGGTTATGATTTTACCACCCTGAAAAGGGAGAAAATTAGTCATCGGCTCCAAAGGGAGAGTTATTTCACTTCCTCTGCTGTAAATACCCTTTTCACCTCACCAAATCATTACAGAATGTTTCATGCTCTTGCTAACACCACTTTCAAGCTTTTTGCCTCTGTTGCCAACTTGCCACCACGCATTCAAGCATCTCTCTCTCTCTCTCTCTCTCTCTCGTCATTGCAAGTATAACCAAAGCCATTGATCACTGGTTTTGGTTTGCTGCCCTTCACAAAGGAGACCAAAGCCATTGATCACTGGTTTTGGTTTGCTGCCCTTCACAGAGGAGGACAAAACTTGACAGGTTTCCAAGGCAGGTCAACCCTCTGCGAACATCCCAGGTGTGCTCTCTCCTCATTTATTGTGGTGACATTGCAAGCAGGATAGGGTAGGAACGAGCTCCTTATCATGATTATTTTCTGAATGATATGGTCCTTGATGCTCTAGCTGTCAAGTATTTATTTTTACTGCATTACGATTAGCCCTACCTCTTGCATTTTGTGGTTAATCTTAGTGCAGTTTATTCTTGAATGCTCTCATTTATTTTTGCTCGGATTAAGATAGTTTTCAGCTTTTACTGTTATACTGTCTTAATTTAAGCATCTTGGTATACCTTGTGTTAATTCGAATAATTGTATGAGATATCCCCTTTTCCCGCAAACAAGTCCATCCAGCCCAAAGCATTTCCCTACAACATCATGAGCACCGGCATTGGCTCATTCATGATTATTGCTAACAAATCCTCACATATGGAAATGGATTGTTGATTAGTTTAATATATACTTGTATCACATACCACCACATGTAACACAGAGTCGGACTCTGTAATGTTTTGTATTTTTTTACTTTAGATTACTGTTTTGGCTCTGCTCCATATTTCAAAAATAAAGCACAAGAAGACTAAGAACTTTTAATGAGGAGATATACAGAACTTAACATCAAATTGTAAATTCATACATCCTAACTATTTAAACTTTGAAATATGTAATACATATCAATTTGAAATTTTGTTAGGGAAGAATAAGCATACCGCCAGAACTAGAAATGGAATAACTTCAGCAATAATTAGAGTTGACTTCACACCAACTGCACTGAATAAGCCAATGGATCCAAGAACTGATAGGAGAACAACAAGAACACCTGACAAACCAAGCAGTACCTATAAATCACACAAGCAACCATGTAAGTTAGAATCTACAAGTAAGAACACCATAAAGTCTTCACGTTAAAAATCATAACAAGTAAATATAGTGGAAATAAGAAAGAATAAAACTGCAATAGATGAAACCAAATGAAACCTAAGTTTACGAGTTCCTGGATAGATTAAATTCTGGAAAATATGACTCAAGGCCATAAGGATTTGAAGAAAATATTAACCTTTTTATTTGGTTACATTAAGGGGTTGTGAGCCTAAATATGAATGGGTTAGTTCCCAAAAAGACAGAATAGTAAACATGGTTCAGTGACAGCATTTTAATGGCAAAATGATCTTCCCACATGATGGCCATAGATATTGCAATTAATACCAAATTTACATGTTTTTTGTCCTTAGAGGGTGTAATTAAAAAAACATCAAAAAGTATCTCAAGATTCCTTCCCGAGCTTTCAGCAAAATATTCAGCGAGTGACTAGTAAGAAGTGCAACAAATCCCATGCCAAGAGATGCAATTCCAATTTTTTCAAAAGAACGTGATTAGCTAAAGTAGAAAACAAAAATGGTATGTAACAAATAGAAAAGATATACAGACAAGTTTAAAGTAGCTATGATATGCTGCATTATATTCCTTGTATCAACCAAACACAACAAAACATGCATATTTCAGAACTTACCTTAGAGGAAACATAGACAGGTGATAAATGTGGTGAAATATCTCCAAGAGTCACTGATATGTATGCAAACATGACAATGTAGCTGATCTGTAACAAAACCAGGACAAACAATTTGATAAAAAGGATGGAATGAAAGCAATTTCTCCTCTGTCTAGTGCTGCTAACAATAAAAATATATATCAAGTATATATGCACTACTAACCAATATAGTTACAACATCAGCAGTACTTTCTCTCTTAAGTTCGTCTTGTATAGAACTTTCAGCTGAAAACGCAAGAGTAAGATTGTGTGATTCTGCCATTGGTTTGAGCTCTTCCTGCAAAATAGAACATGAGAAAAAAAAAATCTAAGTTTTGCCTTTCCAAATCTGTAATTAAGGACAAAACAAGCAGAGCCATAGATGGAGATCAGTCACTACCATACAATATCAAATAAATTTGTGTACCTAAACAAAACTAGCTCTGCTCACTTGTACAATTGTATTTTATTTCAGGTGCATAATATACCAGGTTGAAAGTAGAGCCCACTGTTAAATTTCTCATCATTGTTGCATACATAATATGATTGAATTGGCCTGAAACTATTTTTCCATTTTGCAACTATTTGATCTCCTTAATTGTGCCTCAAAATTGAACTTGTAATACATAGTGCAATCTCGACAGTGCGCGACACTCTTCAACAAAACTTGTGCCACATTTGGAGCAGCAAGATTCCTATGATTTTGGGAGATTGTTATGCCAATTTGTTCATTGTACTTGGCAAATTTGGAAGCATTTTTGTCATTAAGGCATTAACATTGTACTACTCTTGGGGGCACCATTTGGAGGCTATTGTTTAGCCACTTTCCTCGATAAAATCATTATCTCAGGGGGTGTTTTAGGACCCCTTGTCTCTTGCTTGTGGAGTTCTTTCTTGTGGCATTGTCTTGGCCACATTGTGCTTGCATTTCACTTGTGCTTGCCTTTCATTTTAAGTCTATGCTTGCTATACCCCCACTTGCCTTTGGGGTTTAATTTCACATTGTAATCAAGTGTAGTTTCCATTTGCATATACACACTTGAATTTCTATTTGGCACATAAAATTGTGGCATTTCTCTCTTAAGCAAGCACCCTTGTAACAGTGAATATTTCAAACCCCACTTCTTTTCCCACATTTTCTCTCGATCAAGATTCCTCCCGCTGTCGAAAACACTTGTTGATTCTGAGTAGAAGAGCTAAATGAACCCTCCACACATCATGGATCTTAAGCGGTGAACCTTTGACTCTTTTGAAGGCCTCTTTCTTGACACTTGTGTTCCTTGTTACCTCCTTGGTTGAGCTCCCTCCATTTTCAAATCATGGCATCAACAAATCTACTTAATGGCCTTACAAAAAAACTTGAGGGAGCTAATTCATTTGCAAATTGGAAAGCTGAAATGGAATGAATACAAGTGGGATTATGTGAGATATGGACAGCAAAATGAACCTCCATTGACTCACCTACAAATGTTGCAGCTAGAGCACTATTTGAGAAGAACTCTAATACAACATTAAGCTTAATCAAGCTATCTACTGGAATTCCATGTAGAAAAACAGTAAGGGCTACCACTACACCAAAAGAAGCTTGGGAGCACTTACGAGACTATTTTATAGGCCTAGTCAAGATAAAATATTGTATTTAAAACATAAGTTGCATAATATTTGTATGAAAGGCTCACTTACCAATTATCTCATGGAAGTGAAGTCTATTAGAAATGATTTTTTTGCTGCTGGTTCAATTGTCCCTGATACTGAGTTGGTTCCTATCATGTTATATGGCCTCCCTTCTAAATTTCATGCATATGCTACCATGTTAAATATAATTGGCAAAACATTGAGTGCTCCATTTGAGGAAATTGAAGTTCTTCTTAAGCAACATGAACAAGCACTCATCAAAGATGAAGAGATTGATTCTACAACAACAGCCTTTGCCACCAAGGCAACCTTACAACAAAGACCCAAGGGTCCAAATCAGCAAAATAAGAGAGGTAGACAGAGGTCTCAGCCACGTCAACAACAGTACCATCAACAGCCACATCAACAGCCAATATGGCAATAAAGACCTCCCCAAAAGGGTCATCAAAATAGAAGACCTCAAAATTATAGGCCTCAACAACAACAAAATCAACCCAACAACCAATAAGGGTGTGACTATTGTGGAAAATGGGATCATTTTGCAAATGATTGCTATCAAAGAATTAGACATATAAATCAAAGGGATCAACGAGATCATAATCTTAATACATTGTATGCAACAAATCAAGTCAATATTGAAGATAAATATTGTTGGTATATAAACTCCGGGGCAGCTAAACACATGACAAGAAGGCAGGATTGGTTGACCAAGATTCAACCTGCCCATAACCAGTTCATTACTTTTGGAGATTAATGTGCTCTTCCCATTGAAGGTGTAGGAGATGCACCACTTGCTTTACATGATGGGAAAAATGTACCTACCAAAGATGTGTTGGATGTACCTGGCCTCAAAAGGAGCCTCCTTTCTATTGGGCAACTTACAGATAGGGGTTATACTATCTTTTTTTAAAAAGGCAAGTGCTACATTCAAGAACCAGATGACTCTATCAAAGCCATGGGAGTCAAAAAGGAAGGTGTCTATTACCTCATACCCAATCTATAACTCAACAATCTTTGCATAAAACTACTACTTTCTCTTTGGAGTATATGTAGCATGAAAGGATGGGTCACTTAAACTTTCATAATCTTCAAATGATGGAAACAATGGATATGGTCAAAGGACTTCCTCACTTGAAGGAGTCTAAATGCTTTTGTGAACCATGTACTATTGCCAAACACCATAGACAACTTTTTGAGTCAGGAAAGGCTTGGAGAGCCAATAGGTCACTAAAACTAATGCATTCAGACATTTGCGGGCCAATGTTTGTTCCCTCTCATATTGGGGCCAAATATTACATCACTTTCATTGATGATTACAGCAGGAAAATTTGGATCTATCTCATTTAGTATAAATGGCAAGCCCTTGATACATTCAAGGAATTTATGGCACTTGTTGAAAGAGAAAGTGGCTATCAAATCTCCACCTTGAGGACAGATAATGGTGGAGAATACATCTCCAAATATTTTTTCAGTCTTTGTAAGAATCTTGGGATAAGGAGGCAGTTCACAACTCCTTATATACCTCAACAAAATGGGGTGGCTAAGAGGATAAATCAAACCATCACAAACAAGGCCAAATCTATGCTAGTTGTTGTTGCATTATCAAACAAATTTTGTGGAGAAATTGTCTTTACTGCTGCATACTTGACCAATAGGTCCTCTACTAAAGCTTTGCATGATATAACACCAGAGGAATTATGGAGTCGACAGATGCCCTATGTGGGCCATTTCAGAGTCTACATACCTTATTAAAAAAGAAGAAATTTGAAGCCATGAGCCAAAAGTGAATCTTTGTTGGCAAAAGTGAAAGTGCCAAAGCCTATAAGTTATATGAGCCTGTTTCCAAGAGGATTTTTCTCTCTAGGGATGTTAACCTTCAATGAGTATTCCCTACCAAATCCTTCTCCTATGGTCCCTTAATTTCAATTAAATAAGGAAACAGTTGCTCCCTTGGCATCCACTCCCTCACTTGATCCTTCCTCTTTCATCACAAGTCAAAGCCTTCCTCATCATGAGGACCTCCCCACTCATGATCCTTGTCCTACTTCCCCTCCTACTTTGCCTCCATCTAATGATATTGCCACATCATCAAATCCATTACCTAAGTGGGTTCAATCTACCATAGATGCAACACAAAGCCACTTGCCCACTTATACAGGTAAAAGGCCTTATGCCCTAAGACACCAAGTGAACTATTCTCTCAAGGCCAAAGTCCTTAGCCAACCAAAACCTTCTAATGTCAAAGAAGCACTTATTGATCCTAAATGGACTCTTGTTGTGGAACAAGAATTGGATTCCACTGAATGGAATCACACATGGGAGTTAGTTGATTTACCCCTAAGCAAATCCACCATTGGCACAAAATGGGTGTGCAAGGCAAAGTACAAATCAGATGGCTCATTAGATCGCTACAAGGCTCGTCTAGAAGCTAAGGGATATAAGCAACAAGAAGGGATTGATTATGAGAAGACCTTTGCTCCTGTGGCAAAAATGACTACAATCCGCATTGTTATTGCTTTAGCCGCTCAAAAACATTGGCCTATAAATCAGATGGATGTAAAAAGTGCCTTCCCCAATGATGCGTTGAAAGAAGAAGTATATGTTGATCAACCACCAAGGTACTCAATCAAAGGCCGAGAAAACAAAGTCCTTAGATTGAAGAAAGCTCTATATGGGTTGAAGCAGGCACCAAGAGCTTGGTATGCCAAAATTGATTCTTATTTCATCAACCTTGGTTTCACTAGATCTGCAGTAGAATCTACTCTCTATGTGAAACATTGGAGGAACCGCATCATTTTGGTGACATTGTATGTGAATGATCTTCTCATTATAGGTGATGACACAGATGGAATAAGGTTTCTCAAGGAGGACTTATGCAAAAATTTCCCCAGGCTAAGTATATTCAATATCTCTTAGGGAGGTTTTGCATGCAAGAGTGTAAAACATCCCCCACTCCCATGGAAACCCGATTGAAATTGATTAATAGTGATGATGAAGAAAGGGTTGATGACACCCTTTACAGGCAACTAGTTGGAAGTTTGATCTACTTAACTTCAACTAGACCAGATATCACCTATTCAATGGGGGGGCTTGTTTCTAGATTCATGCAGGATCCTAAGAAGAGTCATTGGATAGCAACTAAGAGGATTTTGAGATTCCTCAAGGGGACCCCTCATCATGGTCTTATGTATACAGCTTGCGATGATTTTTCAATAGAGGCAATTGCTATGACCAAGTTGTTATGTTACTTGAAAAAAACAGAAAATATGAAAAACAACAGATGGCTTAGGGCAGTTAGGGAGGAAGAGCTACATAGGCGGAAGAACACATGGATGAAACAAAATCAGAAGTGGATGAAACGTTGGGAAATCAACATAAATGAGTGCCCAAATTTCAATAAAGACAAAAACTATGTGAATGAAAAGTTTAGAAGTGGAATGTGGAAAAATGCAAGCAAGAAAAGACAATACTATATTGCAAAGTTTAACCCAACATATGATCACAAAGAAAAAGCATATATAGGCGTTGAAATTAAGTGGAGGGAAAAAATCCTCATTGCTCAAATAAGGACTAGCTCTCATAGGCTTAGATGTGAAACAGGGAGATGGCCAACGCCCAAGGAACAATGGAAGAAAGGATATGTACTCTATGCAGCACAGGGTCAATAGATACAGAGGAACATTTCATCTATGAATGTCCGAGTTTTTCGGACATCCGTGGCATATACAAAGAAACGCTTGGAAAAGGGTCTATGATAGATTTATTTGAAGACAGTAAAATAAAAAAAGTTCGGGAGTTGCTAACCCAAATCATCAGGAGAAGGAACAACCTTCTCAAGGATATTAATGGTTGTGTTTCCATATTTGGAGGTCATAGGCCATGTTTGGGTCTCGAGGACGTAATTAAAATATTTCATTTCATTTCATTCATTCTTGTAAATTTTCCAGCCCTAGATAATTGTTGTCCTATGTTATTTTAAAATAAATCAGATCTGAGAATAATTTATTCAACATGCAACAATCACGCAGATGGCTGGAAAAATAAACAGCGTGAACAGCAAAAGTTAAATATATTTCTGAACCTGAAATATTACAAATAAAGGAGGCTACAGCTACAGCAAAACACTTCTGCTCTCTTGCTGCTTTTCTAGCCAGCAATTTCACTGTTCTTCTCCTCCTAAGCTTGTAGTTTTCCTTCAGCAATCTGTTCTCCTTCTCTTCTTTTCTGTGTGTAAAACACTCTTGACCTTCTCCTTTTATCCTTGAAAAAGGTAACCCTAATCTCTCTAACCCTAATATTAGATCTCATCTCATCTTGAGATATAAGGTTAAAAATAGAAAATCACTTAAGTGAATTACAAAATAGAATCACTTAAGTGAATTACAAAATAGAATCACTTAAGTGAACTTAAAAATAGAAAATCACTTAAGTGAATTTCAAAATAAAATCACTTAAGTGAATTACAAAATAGAATCACTTAAGTGAACTTAAAAATAGAAAATCACTTAAGTGAACTTAAAAATAGAAAATCACTTAAGTGAATTTCAAAATAGAATTAGAAATGTCTCGAACCACTTCTAGCACGTTCATACTGAAGCCTGTGCAAGAAGTTCCTGTCCGAGCTACATTAACAATTCTTTGGGTACTCAATGGTGCATGGCGGTCATATTCCAACATTTTGCTCTATGTATGTTGTAATGGAAGTCAACATTAAGGGGGAATGTATCTAATGTTGACTTACCTTTTTTTTTATAGGAAAGTACACATTAAGGGGGAATGTTAGAAATAGTAATTTGTACTTTACCCCTTCTTTTCCCTTGACATGTGTCATTTGGGCTTCTTATGGTGACATGTGTCACCAACTTTCTCTTCTCCATTTGTCTATATATTGCTTGTAATCTGTTAACATTTTTGAGCTTTTCAGCTTATCTTTTCAGGCTATTGTCTGTTGCCTCCATGTCTGGTTTATGTGTCTTGTTTTGCCTCCATGTATGTGTTGTGTTTTGTCATATTGGAATAGGGTTTAGGTCCAACAATGGTGGTATTACATCGCTTGGAAAGATTTCCACATTGATCTCCCCATTAGTAGCCAACATTTTTAACCACTTGAGCTAGTGCCATTCGATAAGTGAAAAACACATTTGATAGCACTAGATTCTATCTTTTTACTATCATTCAGGATAGCTTCCAAAGAGAAGGATTCCTTTCCATATGCAAAAATATGTTACAATCATAGTTACCATGTTCAAAACGTTTGGTTTGAACAAAGGGCAGGAAAAAGTTTGAAAGTTCAAGATTTCAAAAAAGGTCTAGTACGGTTTGCGAAAATAAAAATAATAGAAGTACTAATATATGTATATATAGCATCCAAGGTTTTGGGCCAAGTGGTGGGTAGTGAGGAATTTCACACTATAAAACAAGGTTCCAATCCCATGGCTAAACTTTAACAATTATGAAATGGCATGATCTCAACTAATTAAAACTATTGCCTTGGAATGTAAAGAACCAAATTCAAATCTTGTCAGGTGATATATGCATAATTGCTAGTTATAATACTACTATGTGGTTCGTTGAATACCACAATAATGTTATCATGATGTAATACGTGTGGGGCTCATTTCAATCCCATATAACCAATCACTATCTATGTAATATTTATTAGGATCAGCCGAAACTAGTCCAATCTGTACAAAACAAGTTTGGTTTGGTCTGAACCTTTTTTCACCCATTGCTTATCTATACCATAGTTACGAAAATCGGCAAAATCGCGATTAAATCGGGTTTGATTGCCGAGCCGATTAAATCGGCAACTTATCGCGATGCGGCCGATTTTTTGGCGATTTTTTGAAAAAATCGGCTGCGACCGATAAAAGCCAAAAGTTATTTTTTTTTTCATTCTTTCTTCCAAGCAGTTGCAAACAAAAAAAAACACCTCCCCTTGTGCTACCACCCCGACGGGCCCGACCAACTACGCCAAACCATCCTAGTAGGAGCGCGATCGATTGCGGTGTGAAGGAATCCGGCAGATTGATTGCGGTGTGAAGAAATCCGGCAGAAGATTCAGGGCAGCCTCAAGGTCAGAAATTTTTTTCAAACTTTTTTTTTTGAAAATAAATTAGGGCTTGTTTGAAATTAGGTTAGGGTTGTTTGAAATTGGTGTTTTTCACCAAGAAATACAGTTATATTTTCAAAAAAATTCTGATCAAGGGCCTATTGTTGATCGTTGCCCATTAACAATACTCCTTGGCTATTAATTCCTTTCTTATCAATTTGGCTCCATTACATAACAGAAATTAGGTTAGGGATGTTCTACTTCTCAACTTGAAATTAAAAAATCCTAAACCCAAAACCCTAGTCTAGGGTTTTGGGTTTAGGGTTTTTTTTTTCTCCTCCTTTTAAATAGATATTAAATTGATATATGCAAGCCAAATTATTAGCTATCCTGATTCCGGGTTTAGGGTTTTTTTTGGTAAGGGCTTAGGTTTTTAGGATTTTTTTTCTCTTTTAAGTAAATATTGCTGCCTATCAATATTGTAATTTTGTTTCTTCTAATTTTTAGGGTTTAGGGTTTTTTTAAGGGTTACGGCTGTTCTAAATTAGGTTTAGGGCTGTTTTTTTAGGGTTAGGGCTGTTTTTTTTAGGGTTAAGGCTGTTTTAAATTAGGTTAGGGTTTAGGGTTAGGGCTGTTGTAAATTAGGTTAGGGTTTTTTTAGGGCTGCTTGAAATTAGGTTAGGGCTGTTCTAAAATTGTAGTTTTTTTAGGGTTTATTTTTTTCTTTTCTTTTTTTCCTTTTTTTCAAGTGATTTGTAACTTTGTTGTTAATAAATTGTTTCCATGTGCAGGCATATAAAAAATGAAACCATTGGATCCAGCATGGGCGTATGGAACGCCAGGGCAAACAAAAAACAGTTTTAAATGCAATTTTTGTGGCAATCATTATACTGGAGGCGTTTATCGCCTCAAGTTCCATTTGGCACGGTTACCAGGAAATAATGTAGCATTATGTGATAAGGTGCCAGAAGATGTAAAAAACAAAGTAAATGCCATGTTATCTATGGCAGAAGAAAACGCAAGCAACAAAAGAAGTTATAGCGATGCCATTTCATCCCCCCCCTCCCGAGGTGGCCGTATGAGTGGGCGTGGCAGCCTTAAGCGGTTCTTTCAACAAAGTAGTTCGAGTCCAAGTGCACAAGGAGCTAGTGGGACGGGAGAGTCCTCTTTTGTAGACTTAGACCGTGTTGTGCCAAGGGCAGGGACACAATCCACGCTTGAGGGTATGGCTGCGTGGAACCAAGAGAAGCACACTGCAGCGACGAAAGCCATTGCCACTTTTTGGTACTATTCTGACATTCCCTTCAATGTGGCGAGGTCTCCATACTGGCGACGCATGATAGATGTTGTCGCAAGCTGCGGCACAGGATATAAGGTGCCAACTTATGATGATCTTAGGGGCCATCTCCTTCAAGAATCTGTGAACGACATTCAGGTTGTGTCATTGTGCTTGACTAAATTAATATATATAATTATATGACATGACTTTTTTTTTATATTTATTAATATGATAAAATCAATATTCAATGTGCATGACTAAATTTTTTTTTTTACTTTAGGTTGTGCTTGACAACCAGCGTCAAGTGTGGAGAACCAAGGGTTGCACTATTATGTCTGATGGTTGGACAGATGGGAGGGGAAGAACCCTCATTAATTTTTTGGTTGCATCTGCAGAAGGAACTGCATTCCTTAAGTCAGTAGATGCATCGGCACATGTGAAGAGTGCCGAAATGCTTGCAGGGTTGTTGGAGGAGGTTGTCTTGGAGGTTGGGGAGCAGAATGTTGTCCAAATCATCACGGACAACGCAGCAGCATATAAGGCAGCCGGGAGGATTTTGGAGGAAAGATTCCCCACCATTTTTTGGACCCCATGTGCAGCCCATTGTCTTGATTTGCTCCTCGAGGACATTGGGAAATTACCTTGGGTAAGAGAGGTTGTAGGGAAGGCTAAGGCCATAACAAAATTCATTTACAACCATTCATGGGTCCTTAACCTCATGAGGCAATTCACCAATGGGAGGGAGCTAGTGAGGCCTGGCGTTACACGCTTTGCCACAAACTTTGTGACATTGCAGAGCATTTACAATGCAAGAGGGTCACTAAAACAAATGTTTGTGAGTAATGAGTGGAATTCAGAAGCAGCTGCAAGATATCGCACATCATCCGAGGGGCAAAATGTTTATACTTCTTTGTTTGAGGAGGACTTCTGGATGGCCATGGATGAGGCCATCAAGGTACAACTACAAGACTACGCTTATTTATTTGTTACTTTTTTATTTAATTTATGTTGTAAAATATTTTTCTTTAAATTATTTTTTGATTTTTTTTTTTTTTCAGGTATCAGAGCCATTGGTGAAGGTTCTTCGTCTTGTTGATGGAGAACAATTCCCAATGGGTTTTGTATATGAGGCTATGGATAGGGCGAAAGAGGCCATTGCTGCATATTATGAACATAACCGCACAAAATATGATGCCATTTGGACCATCATTGATAACAGGTGGACATCACAACTCCATAGCCCTCTTCATGCAGCGGGTTACTATTTGAACCCCAAATTATTTTATGAGCCCACATTCCGTGCTGATTATGAGGTCAAGATTGGCCTTCAAGATTGCATTGACCGCGTGTTCAGCAAGACACCACAATTAGGCGATGAAACCCGTGCCGAGATACAAGATTATAAGGCATGTCGTGGTCGCCAATTCCCATCTGTGCAATGCAAAAATGCTATTAAGAAATTGAGGCCAGGTAAACCGTAAACCTCATCGAATTATTATTTATTGTCTTCTGATTTTGTTTTAAAATTTAAACTTTTAAGTTGTTACATGTAAAATATTAATTTTTTTTTTGTTGTTGTTTCTAGATTTATGGTGGGAGGACTTTGGTGATTTTACGCCCAATTTGCAACACATGGCGGTTAGAATCTTATCCCAACCATGTAGCTCTTCAGGTTGTGAGCGCAATTGGAGTATGTTTGAGCACATACACTCCAAGAAGCGCAACAGACTTACACAAGAAAGGTTAAATGATCTTGTGTTTGTGCACTACAACCTTCGTCTCCACCAAAAATCTTTTGAAAAACCAAATATTGAGCCCATTGACCTAAGTGACATTGATCCATCATCTGAATGGATCACAGATGCAGAAGCACAAGAGCAGGAGCCGCAGGTAGTAGTTCAAAACTTCAAATCTTGTTGGGACCTTCTTCTCCTCTCATCCTCTTCGTTTAAAAGCATATCTTATAGTTATAGTATTTTTTTTTGTCCCTTTCCTCATCTAGTTGAAGTTTTGAACTTCTAGGTACAGCAAGATCCTCTATTCAGCATGGAAGAATTGCAAAACTATGAGACCCTAGCGGAGGAGATGGCAGCAAGGGACCAAGAAGAGGCCTTAGCACGAGAAGCACAGACATCTACAAGCACACATCAAACAAGAGAGACTAGGGCTTATGTTAGGACAAGGGGCAAAGGAAAACTATAGATAGTGGGCCTATTGAGGCATTTTGAGACTTGACACAGTTTGCAATTTGTAATTTTGTACCTTTTAAAATGATAAGCAATACAGGATGTGTTTTGTGAACTTTTGTCACTTTCATGTGTACTTAAAGCTTGAGCCTTGTATGATGTCTTGACTTGAATTGTTGTTTTTATTGCAATATCTGATTTGCATAATGTTAATTCATTGTAATATGCATGAAAAAAAAAAAAAAAAATTCGTTTTCTTCGGTTTTTTTTTTTGCCGATTTTTGAAAAACTCCCGTCTCATTGCCCAGCCGATTGACTCCCGATACCGATTTTCTCAACTATGATCTATACTCAACTGCTCCCATTGCTATGGACTTATAGTCAAAGTTGCTGTTCAGAAATATCCAACAACCATTGTAAATTTACTAGTTGTTGCACATCTACTAGAGCCAAAAGCAGTGTGAAACATTACCCGTTTCAAATTTTGAAGGATCCACATCTGTTTTGACTTACATCTCAATTGCATTGAATTTTGTCACTAAGAAAGCTGAAAACTCTGAAAACTCTGCACTTTTTTATATATTTGAATATATAAATAATTTATTTTTCCAAACCGAATCAGACCTTCTTGGGAAAAACTAAACCTGTGAAATTTTGTGGCCTTCCATTCAACCCAAACTGCCTAAACTGGTAACTATGGTATGCATATACACACAAAATATAAAAAATATTCTGAGTTTGATCAAGTCTGAGCAATTTTATCAGAAAAAGCTCTCACAAAGTTTCTATGAAGCTCCAGCAATTAGGAGGATATTGCTCATGATATCTGGGATAATTTTTATAAAGCCTTCTGTGACAACAGCTACAGGCCTGCTGCATCACCACATCAAGACTGAGAATGCCCATCATCTTTCAAACACTAATTTGCTTGCCAACCTTATTGTAAGTACGTAGAGACTCGATATTTTATCTTGAGATGTCAAGCCTACCAAGAGACTCAAACCCATTCATGCGACATACTTAGAGATGCAAGGTATTCTCTTTCAGATCAGAGGCAGTATAAGGACCAGATATGAGATAAGTGATGCCTATTTTATCCAATGCATCATCACAAGAGGAATTCCCAAAGCAAACTGAAAACAAAAAGATCTAATAAATCCTCCATCAACAGAAAACACAAAGATCTAATAAATCCTCCATCACATCTTATTTACATCATACAGGCTATGACTGACTGCATGGTTGAGGGATTCAACAATGCTCAAAATGATAGTGGACTGTCTCACGTCATGAGGACGGAACTTCCTTCATCTAATCACTAGACTTGTAATGATATTGAATATTAGTAATTTAAAAATACCCTCAACTGTTCAAAACCACAGGATCCAAGAAGCCAGCAACACTCACCAGCTTAACAGACTATCTTGCTTTATCAGGACATTACTTCCTTTGTTCTCATCACAAGTTTCTTTCTCAAAATGCCATGTTGAGTCGTTAAGCTTTAACTTACACTGTGTGATGGATAGATGAAAATTGACTGAACAGGCCCCAAATAAGACTGCCATGCTTTTATTATGCATTATAAAAGTCAAAAACACTACTCTTGATACAAAAAGACTTGAAAGAGAATACACACCCTCTTATTGATAAAAACGCTAAGACATGAGTATTACAAATATTGTTGCATTTTAAATGACAAAATAAATTCATCATTAGGATCAATTTTTCTTTATAAAATCATGAATAACAATGACAGCTCCAATTAATCCTTAAAAATAGTGAGTTTCCATTGAGTAATCATATCCTGTTACATTCAACATGTTAAAACAGCTGTAAATATTATACTTGTTATGGGTGACCAAAGCTTAATTTATGCTTTCTATCTTTTGAAATATTATTGAAACAATTTTAGTTTCCTTTCAAAAGCAAATATTTGAAGCATCAGGCATTTTCTATCATATCATCCTACTTGCTTTTATTTTGCATTACAATAAGTTTTAGAGAAAGGAAACTCCTTCAAGGGACTTAGACAAGGAATAACTATAAAGAGAATGAAACCACACCTTAGCCAAATGGATGAAGGACTTCTCCCATGCCACAGCTTTTGCATTATCATGTCCTGTCTCTTCAACGGCATTATTCACAGGATATGTGATCACAAATGCAGTCGCCTGTGCAAATAATACATGACTGAGCCAAGACATTTGCACTTCATACAGAAATATACATGCATCATTTCCAAGGAGTTAACCCATAAGTAAACTACAAGGTCATTCTCCTTCTAAACTGTAGCCATTGTTAACAAACCTGAGAGTAGTTGTTCCCTGCATAGCCCCCTAATATTGTGCTTGGATCAACTGGAGCCTGATATGCACTCAAGCATTCTTCTGAGTATGTATAATGCTGAAACAGGGCAAAACACAAGAAGGAATGAAAAAATGTAGAAAGAAAATATGCCAGATATTTGCGATGATTTCCATTTCCTGGTTTTACCATCACAAGACATTTAGACCTAACAAAGACATCAGGGAATAACAATGGGATGGAGACTATTATATAGAAAGATTGGAAAGACCAGATTTATATGAGCTTGGTCAAGAGTCAAAACCCAATGAGATACAACTGAACTAATAACATACAGTAAAATGAAAACCTTCCCTTGCTCACACAAGGGGGTCATATATGCCCAGGCACCAAGCTAGTGGCTGTGACCTTAAAAATGCCTTCAACTTCACCCTTTACATTTACAGATGTCTCATTAACAACATTTTAGCCAGTCATATCTCAATTTTCAGACAACATTTTAAATTTTCTTGTTAAATATTCCATCAAAGAAATAAAATTCAGGAAGGCTAAAGATGCAATTTATGAAAGGCTACCCATTTGACTCATACCTCAAAGCAGAATTTTGCATGTGAAGAATGGCCATACTGGTCAAAAAGATCCAGCTGCATTTTATAGTACTGCATAATTGATCATAATATTGAATCAGATTGATTAAGTTAGCTGTATTATAAAAAATAAGCAATCTTGTACTTTCATGCGTAACCAAGGACTCCAATATGACAATGATGCAACTCTCATACAGACACTGTCCAGAATGGCCAACTAGAAGTTATTTAAATAAACTATACAACGATACCAGCATTCCTCTTGCAAAAAGGTGAAAAAATATAATATGTTATAATCAACCTACATATTTGAAGAAGTATAAAGAGAACGATCACAAACTAAAAAATGCAACACAACAGGCACTGAAAGTAGCAAATTTTGATAGGAGGGTTACCCTATTCAGATTCTTATAAACTATAACTTGAAAAACAGATATAAACATAAACAATTTAAATTTCTTTGTTACAATATTTAGCCAACCCCAATCTATAAGTGTTAAGCATAGACAAGTTCAAAATGACATGGATTTCAGCAGATAAAAGGAATTATACTGTGATTTAGGATCTCTCATTACAGATTGGAATGCTCAGTATTCAAATTGCACTCTTTCATCTAGGTAGCAGATGGCTCCTACTATGATGATGTTGGGCAATTGCTAAAAAGGAACAGAAGGATCTTCCAAATAACAGAAGTCAGTAAGGTTGTTTGAAATTTGAAGAGTTTATTCCTAAATGTAATATGGAATTTGTGACTGCAAATCTTGAAAAATGAAAGTTGAAACAGATGACAGGCAAATCTCTAAGAAAAATCAATCCGAATATCATGCCAGCTGTCATCCAAGTCTTGAACTTCAATAACTCCAGCAAACTGAAAAGAAATCCTGGATCGAGGAAAAGGAATCTTAAAAAGAACCTAATGTGCCAAACAAATGTCTGATTGTTTTAAACACTTTAAGTTTGGATAATAGTAGCGAAAATCGGCAAAATATTGGCAGACTCCCAATTTTTTGCCGATTTTTTGCCACGGCGATGCTATCGACAAAGTATCAGTGATGCACTAATTCTTTGCCGATTTTTTCCGGCAATTTGAAAAAAAAATTTAATAATGTATTTTTTTTTCTTTTTTAAATTTTTTTAAGGCTGTGGCCAATTAAGGGTTTTTTTTTGCAAGCCCGTTTTTCAGCTGTTAATGTTTGAACTTTGAAGTTTAAATTTTAAACCCTAAATCCAAAACCCTGGTTTAGGGTTTCGGGTTTTTTTCCCCTCTTTTTAAGTAAATATTGCTGCTTGATAACTATGTATACAAACCCATTTTTCAGCTGTTAATGTTTAAACTTTGAAGTTTAAACCCTAAACCCTAGGCTAGGCCCTAGGGTTTGGGTTTAGAGTTCGTTTTTTTCATCCTCTTTTTAAGTAAATAAGTAAATATTGCTGCCTTTTAACTGTGTATGCAAGCCCATTTTTCAGCTGTTAGTGTTTGAATTTGAAACTTTGAACTTGAAGTTTAAACCCTAAACCCTAGTCTAGGCCCTAGGGTTTTGGGTTTAGGGTTTTTTTCCTCCTTTTTTAAGTAAATATTGCTGCCTGATAACTATGTATGCAAGCCCATTTTTCAGCTGTCAATGTTTCACTTTTAATCCCTAAACCCTAGCCTTTTGGTTTAGGGTTTAGGTTTTTTTTTCCTTTTTTTCAAGTGATTGTAGCTTTGTTGTTACTTGTTTCCATGTGCAGGATATAAGAAATTAAACCTTTTTTTCCTTGTTGTTACTTGTAACTTTGTACCTTTTCATATTATAAACAATACAAGATGTGTTTTGTCACTTTCATGTGTACTTAAAGCTTGAGCCTTGACATTTGATTTGCATAATGTTAATTCATTGTAATCCATAAGCCCAAGCTTTCCGGTCGACCCATCTATTCCTACTGTGGTTTCATGCTCAAACCTGCCTCCAAATGGCTTCATCATCTGCTCTTGCCAATTTTGTTGAAGCAAAAAAATCATCTCTTGGATTCCATATCTCTAATTAAATATCTGCATGGCCATATTTTTCCTCAGGATATTATTCTTTTCTCTTTTGATGTTGAGAGCCTCTATCCCAGCATCCCCACCTCTCAAGGATTGGCAGCCCTTCGTCATTTTTTGAGAAACGAATTTGATCCGACCATGACAAACTTTGTGGTAAGGCTTGCAGAGATAGTGTTAACAAAACACTACTTGGAATTCAAAGGGAAAACATACAGGCAGATAAGAGGAACAACCATGGGAAGTAATTTTGCTGTGGTTTATGCTTGTTTATTTCTCTGTCATTTAGAGGAACAGGTATTTAACAAAGTTGTTGTGGAAAATCTTTTATTTTATAAAAGATACATTGATGATTGGAGTTTGGCATGGCCCTAAGGAGGATCTTAATGGTTTTCTTGCTGCCTATGGTTCCTTCTATGACAGTATTAAAATTACTTCCTTTATTTCTGATTGTGAAGTAACACTTCTGGATACTGTGTTTTTTTAAGGGGCCTGATTTTGCTCAGACTGGAATTCTTTGTACCAAATTATTTCAGAAGCCGATGAATGCCTATCAATACATCCCTGCTTCCTCCCATCATCCAGTTCATCAGAAAAAGGCCTTTATCATGAGTGAACTCAACAGATTTTTGGTTAGAGAAAGCTCCAGGGATGGATTTAGTCTGTTAAAAATAAATTTTTTAACAGACTCAGAGCTAGGGGATATCAAATTAATTTTCTCTTGCCTTTGTTTGAGAAAGTTATATTTGATGGCAGGCCTTCACTTTTGGCCAGAGTTTTGGTGCGAGCATCACGTAGACATAGATCCAAAATAAACACAATACCTCTTATTTTGAAGTTGGACAACTGCAATTTTGTCAGAGAACTTCGAATCGGCACAAATATTATTTCTCCAATGTTTGAAAAATGGAGAAAAGATAGAAAGCTCAGACACTTTGCTCGAGGCATCATTTGTTGGAGGAACAAAAAACATCTTCGAAATTTTTAGTGTAAAAATAAAATTGTTTGAGGGACTCTTTCCCACCTTGTATTTTCACATTTTTTTATGTGTTTCTTCTCTTTTCTAGGTGGGTGTTTTTTTGGGGGGTTGAGCTTGGGACTTCTCTTCTTTTCACCATCTTGGTCTATAAACCTACGGTTTGTATTAATGCTTGGGTGTTTTTATCCCACATGCATTACTCTTTAGCCCCCCCCTAGAGTTAGGTCTTTACAAAGAGAGGTTGTACCTCTTTGAAACTCACTCCGTTGATGAGACCTGTAGGTTGAAACACTTTCGGAGTTTTGATATTGTACTACTTTTTATTGGAATAAAATTCAATCTCATGTCTTTTGTTCCTTTCCTAACTCGTGTTTTTTATAAAGTTTACTATTTTTCTTCTGTTTTCTGCCATGCTTTTGTTGTTGGTATTATGCTCTTCACTTGCCGCGTAACGCGATCTGGTGAACCAGAAAGCCTCCAGCACTAGTAGTATGCTCTTCACTTGCGTGTAAGCGATCTGGTGAATCAAAAACTAGTTTGCATTTTTTTGAATACTACTACGCCATGTTTCATTTTTCATCATTAAGTAGTTTTTAACATCTGTGAGGCCATAGGCCATTCAAGACAGATATTGTTTATCTCATCAATTGGTAGTCCAAGAGAACTGAGAAAGTACACACAAAGCATCTCAAATACAACAACTATCTCATATGTCTTCAAAACATTGTTGAAGACAAGATTCAACGGTTCAATGTTCTTTTCTTTCTCCACAACTTCCTATCCTTCTCCTATCACCTTAGGTAATCCTCTTGCAATCTGAATATCTCCTTGCAATTTCTTAAAATAATGATATCAATAGTATCAAACGAGTCCATAGTCAAAGTAGCAAGCTTAGCCTCCAACCTATTGATTTGTGTAGAATCAATGCGATCACACAATCCCTAAAACTTGTCAAGCAACTCCTTAGGGTTCATGGTGCTACTAACATGGGTGTCATAGACATTGTCAACATGAAGAGCTATTACACCATGAACCTCATCCTTCTTATCCTTGTAACCTACTTTATTTCTTCAGAATTAGTAGCACACGGTTGCTCATTCACATATTTAAATACCTCACCAATTGATGGTCCAAAAGAATTGGGAAAGTACATGCAAAGCATCTCAAATACAACAACTATCTCATGTGTTCCACAACTTCCTGTCCTTCTCCTATCACCTAGGTAATCCTCATGTAGTCTAAATATCTTGCAATTTCTTGAAACGACCATTGTATTCATCGATGGTATCAAAGGGGTCCATAGTCAAAGTAGCAAACTCAGCCTCCAACCCAGTGATTTGTGTAGAGCCAATGTGATCACATAATCCTTAAATCTTGTCAAGCAACTCCTTGGGGTCCATGGTGGTACTAGCATTGGTGTCATAGACATTGTCAACATAAAGAGCTATTACACCATTTGCCTCATCCTTCTTATCCCTGTAACCTACTTTATTGCACCAGAATCGGTTACACACGTTTGAACATTCAAATATTTGAATTACCCCTTACTCCGGAGCAAAGCTTCAATTTTGATTTTTAATAGCATAGTTTAAACCAATCAACAAAGGCACATGATGATCCATAACTATCCTGCCATAATACAAAATCTTGTGTGTAGTTATGACCAGAAACAAGGCCACCAATACAAAAATCTCGTAAACCTGTGTAATTTGAAAAAAAAAAAGGCTCAGAACGCTTCCATATGCACAAGTTATGGCCCCCAAAACCCAAAAATCACATAAAATACCTACAAAACCTTTGAAATTAAAAAAAAAAACAATTCAGTACCTACAACAAATGGGAGGTCGCCATGTGTTGTTGCATGAGTGGCTAAGGAGGTGCTAAGTGTGCGCTAAACAAACAACATACCTGCCAATCACATGTCACCACTTGTCATGATCAAGGGTTGCCACTTGTGCACTGATTGGGTAGGCCACTGGGCAAGGTATCAACGAACCAGACTACACTTGTCGCGCTTTGATTAGCTCTACAATCTACAAACCACACTACGCCACTTGCATTCAAATTCGCTCGAGATTTTGTGCTTCGCAAAGTTTGTTGTTGACTATACGAATCAATTGTTGAGTTCAATGGTTTGGCAAATTTTGATTGGCCAATCCTATATTTATATGCGCCAAGTGGCGTATGGCCTACCACGTCAGCCCTTGCACCTACCACATCATCCTCTATGACAATCGACACCTATCATGCCACCTCATTTGCCACATTAGTTGTACAAATTGCCATGTTAGCTATACACACAGCCAAGCCACGCAACGTGCCACATGTCATGCCACCTCGTTTGCTATGTCAATTGTATGGATTACAACGTCTTCCGCCACATGTGCCACATCATTGCCATGTCAATTGTATGAACTACCACATCATTTGGTGCCATGTCAACATGTTTAACTTGTAAAGGGGTGACATCATCAAATGCTACATTAATGTATACTGCCATGCCATCATGTCGTGTCATGCTTACGTTATCATTATCAAAAAGGATATGGCATCGAGGGAGTTCAAACTCAATACCTCCATCCAATGCCTTGGTAGATAAGTGGCAACAATTACATTTAAACAAATGACTTTAATCAAATGCCTCCTGCTACAGTGCACGTGAAACAGGCATGCGGCAACATGATGCATGGACAAGTGGACCCCATTTTGCTCCTTCCAAGCCAAGGACCATTCCCAGGCATGTTCTTTTTTGAATTTTTGAAAATTGCAAATTTGAAGGGAAAAAGGAACATTTTTCAAATGCAAAAACAAGGTACCTAGAGGGAGAATGAGCATAAGTGTTGAACTAAGACCCCCCTAAAATTTCACAAAGAATCTAGAAACGCTCATAGTTCACTAGTATATGTCATGGTTTGCCCTATACAACCTTTTTGTTGAATGCAACCAATTAGGACATTCTCTCATGCTTTTGCAGCAAAAAAATTGTCGAACCATTGTAGTAACTTTCTTAAGTGGCTCAGAGGTATTTGCCAAGCACGAAAGCCTACCCATGACTTTCTAGCACGAAGGGTCTACGGAAAAAATTTCAGCCTCTTCTTTTCTTCATTCATAGCGGCCAAGCATGCTATCCTCTCATTTGTTTTGCTATTGTATACAAGAAGCCCAAAGAGAAAAGGAAATGATTTTTTGAAAACATTTGTAAAAGACAAATGAGGTCTTCAAAAAACCTCAAAAAAACTCATTTCTGAAACTAGGGCATCCATCTAGTTAGAAATCAAAATAAACAAGGAGGATTGACTTCCAACTAGAGGAACAAAGAAACCTATCAATAAATATTTCTCCTCGAGCAAAATTGTTGAATCCAATGAGATCCTTGCAACCCAAGCCCACCTAAGGTTTTTATCAAGAAACCCTTCTTCTAGTCCCATCATTAACATTACAAAAAAAACTAATGCCAAAAAGCATAGGCAAGGCATTGTTTTTTGTTAAAACTAAGGACAAAAATTATTTGTCCTCAAGGCACAGGAATCAAGAGAGTATTAAAAAAACACCTGATTTTCTCAAAAAGCTTCCTCCCCAAAAAACCCTTTCCATAAAACTAAATAGTAAATACTCAGTAATTGCATGAGAGCATAGAGACTTGATTCGAGTTTTCAAAATACCTCCCAACAAAATTCAACCTTCATATAGGATGGGAAGATCTGTTTGGTCGAGGGAATGAATACTGAATTTCCTTTTCAAACAAGAAATATCAAAAACATTGTGGATACAGCCCTTATTTGGAAGTCGTAAGGCATAAGCAACCAGACTTACTTACATCTGATTTGATGAGATAGTTCTATTAATGTTCATGAATGACCAAAGTAGGCCAACAGGACTTGCCAACAAGAGTTGTTACAATACAGGTAGGGTAAACTACAAAAATAAGTTAAACTAGAGAAGAAACTAGGGTAAACAAAACTAAGTGGAACAATTGTATCGCATCAAATTACAGCCTTGAGAGTTGGACCCAAAAATGGGTAAATACTAACATGCTAAAAGTAATGATCAAAAGAAGGGAGCCGGCGGCCGAGGTAAATGACAGAAATGGAAAAGAGCTCAAGCGGATCTAAGCATCAAACGTAATCTGCAGTGCGATGTAAAGTAGAAATAGTCATTGTCATCATCAGCCATCCCAAAAGGGCCAATACAGGATCTAATGATGCACCCAAGGTAATGCTGAAGACTAAGGGAGCTTCAGTTGGATAATCTTGGGAGGAAATAGAAGATAGGAAAGTGGTAAGCTGTGTTCCTCTGCAACTCCCAGGTACATGACAGGTGGCTGAAACCCAACCCGGTAGAACTGCAGTACTGCCCTGTCAAATGCAAAAAAAAAGAAAGTGCCAAATCCCTAGTAGTCACTCTCGTATATGGACAAGAATGCATAGGTCTGTCATTAACATACTGGAGAGCTATAGCTTCATATGAGGTCTTGTTACTCTCGGAGAAAGAGAGAAAATGAAACAATGAGGGGATTAGTTGAGTGATAGTCAACCTCTTGTAATACATGACACTGCATGGTGATAATGTTCCAATAGTACAAAGTCAGGCATTTCTAGTCAAGATAGCTTAAAAGGTGGCCAGTGATCCACTAAGTCTCTATGCAAGCAGTAGCATCCCCTGAATCCCATAACAAACAAGATGCCTGAAATGAAATATTCTTCAGTCTCCACCTATCGAATAGAGCAAAGATAAAATACGCTATCCTAAGGAATATGGTGGTTTGTCCTCACCCCCAACTGATGTGCACAATTTGGAGAAATTTTGCAGTTACTTCGTTCTTTTAGAAACATTTCCTTGAAAAGTTTTCAAGCAAACATAGACCCAATCATCCACCTACAATTCTCATTGATAATGATATTGATTGGCTTGCTATCTCATTTTTTTTCTTTAGAGAGTTTGATTCCTTTCAATTATAACTCACCTACCTACGCATGTATACTGTTGACTAGAACTTTGTCGAGGGGTCAAAAGCTAAAGAGGCATACAGATGAACGAATATATATATATAGGTGTCTCATTCAGCCACAAGACATGCTGGCTTGGTTGAGGCCTAAAACTAGATCAGATATCTACAGTAAAAATATCTGTTAAACGCCTATCAATCTCCACGTGCCTATCTTAAACTTTGTATTTTTTGAAGCTAAATGAAGGTTGAATTAGAAATTATGAGTGTAGGTTTCTTTTATATGAATTTCTTTAATATTAATCCTAGGGTTAGGGATTCAAAATGTCGTTGGTGGGAAAATACTTGGTGAGTAAATCATTTAAAAACAGACATTATTAATATCAGCTATAACTTATGTTTGTCGCAGATAGACAGACATAACCATGACATCCCACCTCCCCTTCCTAACCGTAGACACCTCCCAGAATAAATATCACCTTTACTTTGAGCTTTATATGTATGTGCTAATGTATGTCTAGATAACTGCTAAGTGGAAGTCCAATCAACTTGCAGATACCTAAATGAGAGTACCTAGTTTTTCAACATGTTTTAACTATGGCTCAAAGTTACAAAGGAAGCATAATCACGATAATTAACTTGCAATTAAAAATATATGGTTTCTAATCAAACTTGACTACATAAATGTGAAAACTGAAATTCTTAACATATATGTGCACACATTACCATACATATGTAGTTTATTATAAATAGGACTTTTCTGATGATTCTTTCATGGTTAATGGAATTGCTCCTAAGGATGTTCAGCTATGATTCCATTTCCACCCAAGAATCTCTAAGGAAAAAGTAATTACCTGTAACACAGTCTCACTGGCACAGTCATCCCCCACAGGCTTCATGCAAATATCCCTCAGAGACACTAATGATCCAGAGTAGTTTCCACGAATTCTATCAACCTGATGCTCAATAAAACCAAGATTATGTCAGCCAGAAGATTTAATTGAGCAAATAATATATGTTACTAGTCATCTAAAACAACAATGCTTGTGATATTATGTTCAATAACAAAACACCCTTTAATGATTTTTACGACTCAGTTTTCTCATAGAGATATATCATTGTTTTGCTCTTGAAAATAAGTTTGGGTTATGTTTTATTCTACAAAGTAAGCTAAACATAAGGTCTACAGCATTAAAATGTCCAGCTCTTACCTTTTTCTGCATTTCAAACAATAACTGGATATTTTTATCTGTCACAATACTTGGAGCAGGATTATTTTCTGAAAGAGGAGTAGTTGCCAGGATTAGCTGCAGCCAAAGCATTCAATCAATCAGTTAAAGGATGTCTTGAAACTACACATAAATGTAAGTCACATGAGTCTAGCACTCACAAACAGAGAGCAAAGATCAAGCTAATATCAAATTAAGAGAAGAAACAACTGTTATTGAATATCACCTCAACATGAATCGGAATTATCACAATTTAGATAATTCTGAAACTAAAAATGAAGACCAATTACAGACTTGTAAAGTTCTCTCACAAGTGCCAAAGAAAAAAACTTAAAACGGAATAATATAGTTTATATTAAATATGTACTTACAGTAAATTAGACAAGTTTATGATTGTTAGAACATTAAATCGTAACTTACAAGAGCATTATTACATTAGAAAGAAATTACATATATGTCCATGGATGTTGGACATAATATGACTGGGATAGAAGCCATTGCACAGACAAGGGATACCTCTGCCTAACGTTTGCAACTGGTTTCAGGAAGAAACTCAGAACTGTCTACCGCAGCCAAAAACCGGTGGGCATTGCTTATTTGCCCATGCTGCTTATCCACGTTGCAAATGTCAAATGTAAAGGCAATCCCAATCTAAAACTCATCTTAATACATCTCAATCTAGTGTTGTGGTAACCGATATAAGAAAACTGGCATCTTGGTCCATCTTAGTTTATACCATAGTATGGACAGTTAGACTCAGCTCAGACTTAACAAGCCTTTTTTGGAGTCATAATTGAGCTCGGGAAACACCCAACAATGGCCAGGCAAATAGGAAAAAAAAAATCTAATAAATTTAGAAAAAGAGACTTGACAAGGGTCAAAATAACTCAGATGGGGACACTGGGCCTGCAGACTTGTAGAGAATCTCAACCCTATTGTCTATATACTATACATGTTTGAATGTCGTCGAGGGTAGGATGTTTGCAATGTTGCTTTTAAAATTCACCCCCCACCATGGGACCCATGTCAAGGAGTTGTCCCTAGATTGACAGATAATAGGGGCATAATAGGGACATCCCCCATCCCAATCCCTATCCTCAAGGTACACACCCTTGCATGTTTACAGCCCCAAGGATGCATATTTATCACAATCTAAAATGAAATGTATTAAATATAATTAACTGCAAACCTATCTGCCTGGGAGAAAAACAAAAAATGTAATAACCCGACAGATTTGAGGTAAGAGGTAGGGGCAAAGCGTGTCACACCACAAACCAAGATTCTAATCCCATGGGCAGGGCACCTTGTAGAAGCCATGAGGACACCAGGAGGTAGGGGTTGAAGTTTACAGCAATGCATGGACCTGGCGCCAAGTGTAATAATACTAGCTTAGATATAAAGGATATATATCTAAAAACGCCGAGAGTTATCAATCTCGAGGCGCCTATCTCATTTCTTGCGGGTGTGATCTCCAAGATAGGCGCCTCGGGATTGATAACTCTCCGCGTTTTTAGATATATATCCTTTATATCTAAGCTAGTTTATTAAACAGTTGCAATGGTTGGTTAGTCGGCTGCTTTGGTTTAAATATTTTAAATGTTTGCAACGGTTGGTTAGTCGGCTGTTTTAGTTTAAATATTTTAAATGTTTTTGTTAATGTCGGCTTTTTTAATAAATAAAAAAATTGTTTACAGCGTGACATGTACGACCTCTTTGCCTCCCACCCCCCTGTCTGCCATTTTAGGAACGCCTCTCGGCGTAATTAAGAAGCCCACCCACAAGTTCTCTATAAGCTCTACCCCAATGTTAACCTTAAAATTTAAGTCTGGGGCATCATGTAGAAACAATAAATGGGACGCAATTATCTAACCACAACCAAAGTTCAAATTGGCACATTGTGATGGACACCCCCACAACAAGAGCACCCGTGGTAATATGGTTTTGTTGTAATGCCACAATATGGTTTGTTAAAAATTTGAAATACGACGACAATGAGGTGAATATGCAATAGAGGTGGGGTCCACTCAACCTGATATAACCAATGAATAATATAAATACAGATTATATATAAAGCTAAACTATGTAATTTCTATCTGAAGTGTGTACGGATATATACTATAAAATATAAAAAGATCTTATAATAACCGCTATTCATCAATGGCATTATAGAGTTCATAAAAGTGGTTTACATGGTCAATATCAACCTTGGCCTTCATATGAGACATAGCACGGGGAAATGCTAAACAATAAGGTCAAGTTGGAAAACTTGCAACTCGCAATAAACTCAGCATCCCAATTTTGGAGATTTTATTGGCAACTCGGGAAAACTTGGGAAAAACTCACCAAAAGTAGAATTTTGAAAGGGTTTCCCTTTCCCTCTTACATTGACTTAGTCACATTGAGCTATTTGGTGTTGCCGAGATTTGAACCTTGGTGTGGGCTACATCAACTATTTGCCCCAACCGTTGAATTAAGGACCCGTTGCCAACTCGACAAAAACTTGTCAAAAAATAAACTGAAGAAAATTTTTCAATTAAAAAAATTATGTATTTTAAACAACAATTGGAGAGCCAAAAAGCTAATTTTATATTAGATATTCATAAAAAATAGCACAACTACAATTCATGATCATCAAATCCAACCAAATGCATCACAATATCACACAAGTGGAAAATTCAAAAATATAAAGCAGTTTTCAAACTATTTGTTTTCTCCTCCTCCCCCTTGAACTAGATGTTTGGCCTTGGCTCTTGTCGAATTGGAGGCTCCTCAAGTATAGGATCATCATGGTATATCTCCTCCAATCCTCTCAAATGTTCCGCTTCCTCCTCAAGTGCCTCAAAAAATGAACAAGATTTCAATGAAACTTACTACCACTCTTAACTTCATATTCTTCTTCCTTATCATTCATTTTCTTTCAATTTTCTCAAATAAAACTTCTAGTTGTATTATATTAGGAAGAGGTGACAATTAGAATCAGTTTGCTATAATAATAAAAGAATGGAGATCAAAATTGAATATAGTAGATTTTTAATCAAATGCGGTTACAAATATTTTGCCTATTTCATCAATTAGTCTCTTTTCCCAAAGGTGCATGGAACTATTTGAGATGTCTATATTTCTATTGCATTAAAAAACTTATGCTTACCATAAATACCATGGTCACTTTCTTAGAGATTTATGTGGATGTAGTTGAAATTTTCAAACTCCTCTAAATACAGAAAACACACTATTTCAAAGTTATTAATAATGAAACTTTATAAAAAATTGTTCACAGTCAGAGAGACGAAAAAATGCATAAGTAAGGCCAAATGGCCTTTCAAAATTTTATTTTTCCCTCCATTTTTTTGCTAACTTCCTGAGGCTTGCCAAGTTTCTCACGATAAAACAGCAAGAAATTGCAAGAATTATTGTCGAGAGTTGGCAATTTTCTCGGTGCCAAGAAAATTTAAAAAAAAAACTCGTCGCCAGCAATTTCTCGCAAGTTTCCCAAGAAATCGCAGGAAACCAGCAATTTTTCTAACTGTGGGGCAAACAACCAGGGAATAGAAATCGAAGTTAACTCTTCTTTGCTCTTGATCTCAGTGATATGCCTGCCTCCTCTCTGGCAACGACAACAAACAATCTGGACAGCCACAATGCAAATGACCCATAACAACAAACATTCTGGACGACCACAATGGTAAACAGCAGAAGACAACCCATAAGATAATGGCTCTGTCTCTGCAATGGCATATCTACAAAATCAAGGGAATGATCTGTAGCAGTCCAACAGCTGGCAGTGGCAGCACTCATATGGGAATGACGTTGTTTATATTTTCTTCGTGTTTATGGATTCATCTGCACAACAAATCATTTAATTTTTTGCCCCCTAACCACTTACCAAACAAATATTGTAGCATTTTTTTAATTAAGATTAGAATCAGAATGCAAGGACCAAACCAGACTAAGCTAGTTCACTTTCAGCAGAAAGTTCAGTCCAGGCTAGAACTGTACAATGTTCGGCCAGAGTTCGTAGCCATGCTTTTGTCAACCATTGACCCAATTTGCTCACTTGTGATGTTAATATAATTTCTGTATCTTTCATCCTTTCAAATGCAATGCAAAAGGAAGACAAATATTCTTATCAAAAGAGCCACAATACAAGATTCAATAATGTCCATAGAAGGCCTGCTTGCACTAAAAAAGTTTGGATGAAGAGTGAAAGAAATGTCTCCCAGAATCTCTCCTGACCTCCATTGTTGTCAATTCTCCAAAAGCTAGAGAGCATGTTGGAGAAAGACGATGTAGTCTCACTGATCTGTCACCATTTATGTGAAGAACTATATTATGCAAAACATATTTGATACCTCCAATGGATAGAATAGAATGAAAGACGGAAGCAGTTAATCAAATAATCTCAGCATCCCATGCACTCTCATGTAAAACAGACACCTAAAAGTGACCACTAATAGGGGATAAATGGCCAAGCACCTCTTGTCAAGATAACTTGAAAAGATAGTGATCCTCTTGAATCTGAGCACAAACAAACAATCTCCCTCAAATCTCATAGTAGGCATGACATCTAAAAATAAGGTGGTCCTTCATATCTACCTCTTGAATCATTGTGTTTGAAATAGACGAGATTCCTTAGCTAAAGACTATTTAAACTTTCTTTAAATACCTCCCCGAGAAGAAATCAGAGAGAAGCAATTTAACTAAAGGGTTGCTGACTGAAATTCCATTTCTATTAAGAGCATCTCTTAAGCATTACATCATAATCCCTCTCCCTCTCCCTCTCCCTCTCCCTATTAATGCACATCGGCACACTTTCTCTCATCACATCACATTATGAGACATGAATAAGAAGGGTATTAAATGCCTGTTGCAACATTCTCTTCATCACCCCTCCTTTTCACATTCTGAACAGAGTTCACAGCATATTTGTTCGTGATATTTCAACCATGGGTGTCTCCATTCAAGACACATCTTCATCTCCAGCAAATTCTTTCATGCAGAGGAGAATCATTCTCCTATGGATCTGAAATTCATACCTGCAATCCAAATATTATTCCTGTAAAACACTTCATAGTGTAAGTGCAGGGGGTGTTAACAAGAGTTGGGAGAACTTGAAACTTGGCCAAGTCCTGCACCATTTCTGTTAGATGGCCTGAAGGGTATTCCATTCATGGCCTGCACTGTCTTCCAACCAACTAAAGGATCTTCTTGCATTAATGCTCTAGTAGCTGTTTTCACAATGTATATTTTGCTAGGCATGTCATGTATGGTTTTGTTTATAACACATAGATAGATGCTCTGGCAGATGCAATCTTTTGTACCTTTCTGCTTTTTACCAAATGGAGAGCTTTCATGGAGTAAAATTTACATTTTTTCTGTTTATGGAAAGCCTCCAAGATTAAGGGAGTATGACCATTCTGAGAAGAATATGAATGTAATATCTCAAAATATAAAAACTAAAGCTTTTCACAAGATGACTTGTTCAAGAATATCTCATTCCAAAATTGATCATCACTAAACAAAATTGACCTATCATTTCAGAATTCCAGATATCTGCTTAGCCTAATAATAAACGTATAAGGGTTTGTCACAGTAGAGAATAAAATATAGTTTTTTATTTTAAATAATTATTATTACAAATAACATTGATAATAAACAAATACGAAGGACCTAAATTCCGAATGATGAAGTGCAGATCTTGTGTTTGTTATATAGCTGCTGAAAAAATGATCTGACCCCTTTATTTGATTACCTGTTCTATTCTATAGAAAGGAGCCAGGTGAGTGTCAAAGAACTTCTTCTCTTCCGCTGCCTTACTTCCTTCACCAACCCAGAGCTGCAAAATCAAGTATAATATAAATAACATTTATAATTTGCAAAAGTAATATACTTTGTCTGCAAAGAAAGTAAAAAAATGATATGCATATTTCATATTAATGGATTCAAATCTAAGAAAAAAGGATTTTTCATTTCATTTATTTATTCTATACAATAATTGTGACTACTCTTTCCTCAAACAGCAGTTAAAGTTCCATCAAGATCAGTAAGCAACTTAAGAAACACAACAGTAAGCTTGGGCTCCATAAGAGAAATGAGTTCTACATTGTCTGGCTCCATTGTGAAAGTCAAACATTATGCCACTTTTTGTAAAGTATGATGCATTGTCCAACAGAGTTCTCCTAATTATTCTCATAGACCAAACTCAGATCTTGAGTTTACTTGTTAAAATGATGTCTCACTCCATCTGTATGCCCTTGGCTTACACATCTCACCACAAGACGAACTATCTATCCTGTCAATAAAAACATAATAGTTAATAGCAAAGGTTATGAGATTAAAACTAAACCTTTTCAGGCTTTGTCTCCACTTTCAGTCGGACGAGCCCAATGCACAACAAGAGAATGATTCCAATTGAGACCACCAACACAAGGCTTGGATGTCTAGCAACCCATATTCCATGCCTCCTGCATACAACAAAATAAAATTAGATGCAAAAAAAATTTATCACTGTATCATCAGAGAAGCAAAAACAATGATCCAGTGTGTCAAAGAAGCACCTATAGAAATTTGAGATATAAGCTTGAACAAATGGCAAGCGCATTCCTTTTTTCAAAATAGGCACATCTCCCTGTCCCTGAGTAAAAGCAGTGACTTAATGCTATCAATATCATATTATCAGACAATATTTAATACGGAAAGTGTTTGCACAATCAAAAAGTTTCTTACATATTCTCAGTCAATACATCTGTTAATTTCCAGAAAACAGAATTAAACTATCCAGCCATACTGAAAATATAGTAACTATTCACAATACATATTCACGTATGAATATTATGTTGCTGAAATGTAACTGACTAATCTAATTTGACTCATTGCTTCTCTCATTTAAGACTGAGGAATCTCTCAACCTAAAAAGAGAAATGCACCTGCACAGCAAGGGCCACATGTTTGTTTTTATTTACTGCACGAAGTTCACTTTCCTCCTCAATGTGTAATAATGGCTTCAGTGTTGGTCTATTGGAAGTTGGCATTTTGCTTAAAAATCCCCAGCCAAATATTACAGAGACAAGTACAATATACACAATAGCGACTGCAAAATCTACACATTTCACCTGCAAAAAATGACTGATATCCCATTAACAATTAAGAATACATTTTGAACAGCAGATTTAGTGCTTGAAAAAACCGGATTCAAAAACTATGCAAAACTATGAACAAACAGCATATGATTATTCATTCTTCTGAACTGTCCAGAAAGAGCGATTGTCCAAATAAAGAATCAAACTAAAATTAAAAACTCAATATCGTGTTTCTTGAATGTCATAACTTGCTTTCAAAAAGGATTATAGTAAAATTCAGTCTATACTCCCTGAAACTGGTATAAAATGAAATTTTAAAATACAAAAGTACAAGTGCTTCTATCAAAATTAAAGAGTGGCATTAAAACTATCACCTTAAAAGAACCAAGATGTATAGTGCAGGAATCTTTTCCATGTGGTGCAGGAGGCAGAGAATCAGCACAGCTGCTTGCAGAGGGGCAATCCCCACAAGAACATCCCAATGATGCATCTCCACATGAAAAAACACTTATATTCATCGGCTTCATGGGAGATGATGCCAGAACTGTTGTTCTGTAGTCGATGGAATACGGTGACCCCGGTTCATTAAGCCTTGCTTGTCTACCAATGAATGCAAACCATTCTGCACCAAACACAAAAATACTACTTACTGACTCATTCTTCTAGGAATTGAGAGTACTATACTAAAACTTTGACAAAAACATTAGCAAGAAAAAGGGGTGTTAATCAGCAAAGACCATAATAATTACTGAAGTTTGATCAATCACCTAATATTGCAGAGAACTTTTATGTTCAATCTACCTAGCATCTCCTGATTTTCAAAACTATGTCCTCGCAATTGCGTATCAGAAAAAAATCACAATTAATGAGCATGATAAATCAAGAGAAAAGAAGCAGAGGAAAATCATATAAAACTAAACGAAAATGTTCTGCAGTGCCCCAAAAAAGGCATTAAACCAAATTAAAATATGCGGTGTCAAAATGTGATCAATAGTCCAAAAATCTTTGGACAGCTTTTCCCCTTTGCTCTCAAGTGCTCCTGCTCCAGATGATCAGAAAACCACATCCCAAAATGTAGCATGAAACTTCGCATATATATGCCTAGTCATGAAAGTTCTATAGTTACCGGGATTTGAGATGTCCCAAATCTTGTGGATATGATGAATAATGGGTTGGGAGCAAAGAGAAGATCCCTTGCAAACAACAGTATTCAACAACTTTACATCCAAAAAGAGAATCCCTTAGATGTGTAGATGGAAGGGAAGACCAAAAAGAATTCAATCCTAGGACAATTGTAATCAATGAAGATAAGTTGAAAGCTGCATTTGGTTTAGCTATTACTAACACCAAATTAAGCATTGTAGTTAGGTTTTAGACATTATAAGCGGTTGAGTCATGTACACCAATTTGACAATCTTTTTAAGCCACTTTCAGAAAGGTGGTTGGCTCTTAGCCATCTCTGCATTGATAGATTTCATTTTTTGTTTATATATTAATGGAATAACATAGAGTCAGGTCTGCTTTTTGCATCCTTGTTTTTACAATTGGTATCAGAGCTACATCTATCTCACGAGCATATTCCATACAAACAAAAAAAAAAAAAAAGAGGATGGATGGTATGGTACTATGGTCAATAATGTGCATCAAGGTGATGAGCATTATTAATCCTTAACTGAGGATCTTCATGTTTAAAATTGGAAAATTAACTTTCATATTGATTTTTTTAGAGAGTATATTATCTGAATCATTGGGGATAGGTTTTTATTCTTGTTTTGGAAAGGAAGACTCCACAAGGGCTCCACTACAAACCCAAAAGTAATAACAAGGGCATCCAACGGTCATAAAACATCATTTGATTATTTACTGAGCCTCTTCATGTTAAAAATTGGAAAAAATATTTTTATATTACATTATTTTTGGAGGGAATACATTATTTAAATTATTGGGGAAAAGTTTTCTTCTTGGGGGGAGAAAGCAAGACTCCACAGGGGAATCTACTTAAAAAGCCAAAGACACCAGATGGTGACTATCCTAAGGAAGGAGTGATAAGGTCCAACAAGTTACATGCCTTTTTAAAGTGATAAAGGCACTATTTTTGGAATTATAAGACTAATAAGCAGTGACAGATAAGTTCACTAGTCTTAACACAGAGTAAAGGAATTTGTATATGGAAGTTTAATGACCTTTAGTACACGGTCGAAAGACCACCTGCTACTCCAAAAAAACGCAATTGCTTTAGCAGAATTTCAAAAGGAAGTGCACTTGCACTTGCCTTGGAAGATTGTACTTGCAGGGTACTATTGCATTGTTCATGAAGAAAAGAAAAGGAGGTAGAAAAGAATATTCTTTTCATTATCATTGTTAGAATATCATGGTAGAAACTAGAAAGAACTCAGGTCCAGTCCATAACTGCACGATGCACATTATTAAATCTGTCCGATAAAGGACAAATCAGGATATTATGGTAGAAACTAGAAAGAACTCAGGTCCAGGCCCTATGTAATGTTGTTGCACTATAATCTAAGGATCAACAAAGATTTCTTGGGAAATGTCTAAAGCTAAAACATTTATCAAATTGAATCGTCGAGTTGACAGCTTGATAATAGGTGTCCAGGTCTTTAAGAACTTTATGAATATTAGTTTCTGCAAAAAGAATGTCTGTAAACTTCTCTTCTGTGGCATGAGCTCTTCATACTGCAAAAAAGTTGAAACTTCAGAAGGACATAGATACTTACGTGAATTACCCCATCTATCCATAGTCAAAATTAGATGGCAATTGTAGAGAAGTAATGGTACCTAACATTCATAGGCAACTATGCTAGTAACCATGCAGTCATACCAGTTTGACAATCAAATCCATACAAGTCTTATAACTAGGTCACTTAACCAATAATATGAATTCCTTATTTTAAATATCATACCTCGTTCTAATAGTCCCATTAAGTAACCTATATGCATTTGTCTTGCTCCTTTGATAAGAATCTCCTCAAAATGTTTGCAAATGTTCATATTCTATCAGGCTCAGACCCATTATATTTTTAGGTGCCTATGTGTGCTTTGCAGGTTAAGATGCATCACACGAAGAGAAAAACAACCTAATTATTAACTCCTGCATAATCAACTTCACTAATGACTTGAATCTTACGAATTGGCTGGTTAGGATGACATAGCTAGATTTAAAGACACATTTAAATTTTTTAGTGTTTAAAACATCAAAGTAAATATCTGAAATGGTCAATCAGAAAAGGGGGAAATTAAACATTGGAAAAGTTATCAATGCCTGCTTATCACAACAACTGTAAAAGCATTCACCTTCATAATCCCTTGCACCACCTCCTACAAAGTCAATTGCTCGAGTATTCATTGAACCAAATTTGACATCTTTGCAAGAGTCGTATAACTTCTCTCCAAAAGTATCCGTTACATAAAAGGCAATGCCATCAACAGTTGTAGAATTGCTTTCCTGCAAAATGTAACAATTCCTATCCATATTAGAATGACAAAATTTGAATTACCGCACAAGATTTTCAGTGTTAGTAACATGAAATTAATAAAATCAGTTGGAAGAAAGTATAACTGCACATACAGACCTCAAAATAACCAGACACCCAACAATGTTGGGGTAACCTGAATTTCTAATCTACAAACACCATTTCTCGCACAAAGCACGTATAAAAAATCTTGTATCAAACATGTTATCTTCATGGAATTTACATGATAGTTATATGTGGCCATATCTATGTATTAGCATCTAAGAAAGAACATCCTTTCACCATAACAAAACAACTTTGAATTCTTTACCTTATTTTTAATGGATCCAAGAATTTAAAACCAAGAAAAGGAAAAACAGAAGAAATGTGGCACTCAAACAATGGGTAAATTTCTGTGTCAAAGGATCTTAGTATTTAATAACTATCCTATCCCAGATTGAGTAGTCACAAAAGAAGAAAAGAATCTTGCAATCCAAGATAGTGGAAAAGTTGAAAATTTCTATCCATACTCAGTTCTGGATGTAAGGAGGTATATTCTGAGCATGGGATATGTGAAATGCACTCAAGAAGACTCCAAAAAGGAAGCCCATAATTGGATTGATCTTATAAAGTATCGCTTTTAGGTAAAGAACGCATAATTTTATCCACTATTTCAGCTTAGGTTTTCTGCTCCAAAGGATACCCTTACATTAAACAATGATAATTTTTGTGTTCATTTGATGTCTGAAATAATTTCATGGTGAGCTCATCATAAAATCACTGCCTTAAATTCATTTAGTTTTGTAACTAGAATAAACCTAGTTTGTATGGTTCAGAATGAACTTTTTAAAAATGCCATCAAGTCTATGCATATGAATCAGATAATCTGTGATTTCAGATAATTGTTTAATCAGACCAAATTTTCCTTAGCTTCTGGTAGTGTATACCATTGCCAAGGCAAATTAAGGGCCAAGGGAGGGGCATATGGTACCTGAAGAATTCCAGAGAAAGAATCAAGGCCATATGAGAAACCAGATCAGTGGAAGCTGATATTTGCAAGGAGAGAAGCTAAGTTAAAAAGCATGATGCAATCTGAAGCAAATGTAGTGATTTTTGAGCAAGCTCCATATCTACCATGCAGGAGGTACTAGTAGCACTTGGAAAGAGAAAGCAGGAGTAGAATTCCCTGGCCCATAATCGCCTTTCATAACAAGCTTCACCCTTCAAGATGGAGGACTAACATGAAATCAAGTAATATGAGTCCAATGACATGCAAACGAATTAGAGGGTTTGTTTGAACAGCTGGACACTTATTTTCAAATCCATGGGCATATAGAGGAGTGAATAAAATCATTTGTGCACTTGAAAATGTCTTGACATCCTCTTATGTGATGGAAGATCTCTATTCAAGTTTTAAGGATTAACAGTGAACCAAGGCGATCCAATTGGCATATATTCAGTTAGCTGGTGAGAAAGCAGTTTTGTACATCTTTTGCTGGATCTGTTGGACTTAGGCTAGACCCACCAAAGACGGAAGACATTTGAAGATAGCCAACATCGACAAATTTGACAAAATTAAGGTATCCATCCAATATATCTTAGGAAATTCATACCAAGTTTCTCCAAAATAGCAACCTCTCTTTATGCATAATTGCATCAAGCAAGGGTTTTAGTTGGGGCAAAGGTCCTTCACAATGTATTTGAAAAATTGAAGCATAAAATCAAGCCATGTACTAGATGAAAGTTTTTGGGTGTGAAATAAGAGCAATGTTTCAACAAGGAGAAGGCCAATATATTATTAATTGGAATTGTTTAATTAGGTAGTCAATTATCCCACATAGGATAATGAATTGTTTGCATCAGTGCAACCTATCAGAAAGCAGGAGCATTAATTGTTGGAAAAGGAGAACATCATTCACACCAAACAATCAACCACTCCAAATCTTGCAACATAAATGCACCCTAGCAACTAAAAGACACTTTAAATGGATGAGGTTTCTTCAAAAATTCCATATTGTAATCAAATAAAAGAAAAGTATCACAAACAAAGTGTCATGCATGTTATCCAGGCAACCAGTATCAAGGATTTCAACCGAGTACTCTCCGGGAATTAGAATTGTTTGGGCATGAACAATATCAAGAACAATAGTGAGGACAAACACTTTTCATAGGTATATAAGCACTTAACTGTCTTCCAATTCAGCATGGACTTCTCTTCAAACATAGCAGGCTTTGTCTAGCAACTGGAACAGAATTCATTTGATATGGGAAAACCATATCTCTATATTTGCAGGTCATTTTGGAGTGACGAAGGCAATTGCAAACGTTCATAGGTAAGTCTTATAGCCAACAATGCAAGATGATGTTGTTTGGTATCAAGCAACCACAAAATGTGTTTGTACATTCCTTTCTAAGTTCCTTTAACACCAGGAGAGAGTGTATCTATGGATATTCCTAGAGTACTACCAATTACAAGGTAATCCAATACTTATTTGTCTGTACTGGTAGATAGGTACACTTAAATATGGTTCATTATTCCTTGCAAGGCACTTTAAATGGATGAGGTTTCTTCAACAATTCCATACCGAGATCAAATAAAAGAAAGGAATCACAAACAAATTGGCAGCCATGTTGTCTAGGCAACCAGCATCAGAGATTGCAACCCTGGGTTTTTTCACGGAATTGGAACCATTTGGGCATGAAAAATACCAAGAACAGTAGTAAGGACAAACACTTTGCTTCCAACCAAAGCTTTAAGGGGGAGTTCTCACCAAATCAATGCTTCCTTTGGGGCTATACCTCGAACTACTCTGGTTAGCCTACCATTCTATAAAAAGCTAATGTTTGAACTTCTATCCCAACATGTTAAGAGAACGTGCCCATTCAAAATGCATCGGGCCATCTCTATAAGGGCATACATTGGATTAGCATGTTAAAAACAGATCCATAACTTTAATAGAAAAGAATCAATATAAACTACAAAATACCTTGATCCACCAACAATATTGATTGTCGTCTTATTAAAAATCTCAACCATTACACCCAATATACCAAGGTGTTAAATGAAAACATGATCAAATTTATACATAAAATCTATGTTAAAAGGTTTCATATACTAAAATACAAAACATGAAAAGCACACAAATCTTAAGCAGACCAAAATTGTTTCACCTTATGGTTGTTAAAATTCATTACTTAAGAAGTTCTTACATCTATCTTAATTGGCAAAGTAAAGGCCCATATTCGTTCATAATGGAGATTTTTAAAAAGAGCAGATCAAGGAACAACCATCAACGGCACTAACAAAAGGGAGATTCCACCGCTTCAAAATCCCAAATAATTTAAGAAGACATTGTATATCTTTCTATTTCTTATCAATCATGCATGTTTGTCATAGTCATAAGCAATAAAGATAATTTCATAAAATTGCATACCTGTGAAGTGGAGGTCACATTGATAAAAAGACTTTGATCTGGTGAACATGACAGTTCACAAAATAAATTCAAGAAATTCCGTAGGCAAGCAGGACAGCCAACTAGGAAGGGAATAGCCTGTAAATAATGTTCAAAATAAAGTGAATCATTCATTTAAACGATCAAATATTTATATTAAAATCCATTATAATTTTCAAGCTAACAAGTAGAAAAATATTCCTCAAATTACAAAATGTGCATTGCAATAAAGCTGGCTTGTTTTTAGATCAAAAATGCACTCATTTCTCTGTCAAAGGATTCAGCATAAAATGTAGACAATTGAAGAGTCTACTCAAAAATGAGAAAAAACAAGTGTCACCATTTGAAATTGAAGAAATAAAACAAAAGAATATAGAAAACAAAAATTCAGAATAGAATTGGATTAGGAAAAGCACAAAATTGGAGTAGTTGCATACCTAGCAACTGCTGCTGACAAAATTATGTGGACATGGAATAAGAAAGAATCTGCAGCATAAGAAAGGATGCAATATAGACCCGTAATACATTTATTATATTCATCATTAACCAATCAGATTTTAGATCTAGTACACTCAATAGAAATTCAGCAATCAAGGAGCTATAGAAGCTCTCTACCCTCAATAAAACATCATGACATTGTAGTTAGAGACAAGGATGGAAATGGCAGTCAGTTTATGCAATTACTGCATACACCTGACATCCAAGACTCTGAGGATCCTGGTAAAAGTGGGTTGTTAACATGTAATGATGTTGCCCCTCTCTGATAGCCTTTAAGATTCAATTGATTGCAAAAAGAAAAAGATCGCAAAGACACTTTTGAATCACATATATTTGTGATGAAATATGACTATAATATTTGTTCAGCAGCATTCTCCACCCTTGGGTTAGCACGAAAGAAGAAAAATAAAACATAATAGATCTTTGCTTGTCATAGCATATCGAAGCTTACCAGGAATCTCCCATGGCTCTGGATTTCAATGTATATAGGCATCCTAAACATAAAGTGGTTCTTTATCTGAAAGTTATATGATACACATGGTGTTCTGAACTGTCTCCATTAGAAGCTTGTTACAAGAAACTCCATTTTACAGTGGATCTTAGTCCATCACATTGTCCAATATGTTGCAGACTGGTAACAACATGATTCAAAATGTTTAAGTGGCTTAGTGCAAGGGGTCTCCTAGGATGCTCTACAAATCTCTTTGAGCATACCAAATGTTTATGTTGCTTAGTGCAATGTGTCTCATAGGATGCTCTACAAATCTATTTGAGGATAGCCCTCTATATATCTCTTTTCAAAACCTTTAGGACATCAAGTGAGAGTCGGTTGCATATTCGCTATTTTGAAACACAAGATGTGAAGCAAAGTAAAAACTGTGACATCTAGCATAACTAAACACATGTCAAATGATTTCATACATAATTAGAGGGCCCGTTATAGATAAATACTTCTGCCAGCCTATTTATCTACCATGCTTCTAAACCAATGCATCACCAATAAATTAGACATGACTGAAACAAGGAGATCAATGAAGTTTGGGACAAAAACACATGGAAGAAAATACTAATCCAGTATATTTTACTATAAGAAGAGAAAATGATACTAAACCCATGACGAAAAGATGAACCTTCAACATTTACCCTCTGAACATCCAAACAATCAAGTTTGGGACAACACCACATGAGCAAAAATACTAATCCAATATATTTTACTATAAGAAAAGAAAATGATACTCAGATGGTAATTATCAGAAGATATAACATGAAAGGGCATTCCTCCAAAATAATAAGTTGGGTATTAATTGCAAACTAAGTACATAACGAATAACATGTAAGTTTTATCATCAGTATAGAATCCAAATGATTTCCATAGGTCTGGACGTCCTCAGACCACAACCAAAATGGACCTGCAGGGGTTCAAACTTTACAGGACCTTCACTTAGAGTCAAGCTATGGCCTTTGTCCAATGATTGTACTTATCCTATTTGTCACACAAAGTTATTATATTGGAAAGTTTTTAGTCATTAAATGTGATAGTAGTTAAATTTGTTAAATATGATTAACCATGATGGTTCTATGGTTACTTGATAGTTGGTGCTTACAGGGATCCAAATACTATAGCATGCGAGGTCCAAGGATGGGGATAACCCATGTTAGGATTAGGAGATTTAATACATGAGCAACATGCATTGCAAGTGATGCAAGATTATATTTGAGGAATTGAGCTTTCAAGTTTTCCAAATTTCCTCCTTTAGAAAACTTGAATTGAGAAATGACTTGACTAAAATATACTTCATCAAGATAAGGACACTCTTAATGTGAGATTATCTGGAATGAAGTATCCAGAGTCCCTATATCTCTTGCACATAAAGCAATAACGGTGACACAAGAATGACAAAAAAATGAACCTTCAACTTAACATCCTGGAATCAAATGCCATGTTTAATTAATCATTGTTTTTTGTCCCAATCTTCATTGTTTGGATGGTCAGATGGCATATTTATCTACCATGCTCCTAAACCAATGCATTACCAAGAAATGACTTGTAGCAACTTTAAGTTGATGGAGCATCTATACTAACATGACTCACTTTCAATTAAGGTTGGAATTTCATTACATTTGCTCTGAAGAAAGGAAGTGATGTTGAACCAGGGATTTCAGTGGAAATTTTCAAATGACAATCCAATAGGTAGAATAGCACACCAAATAGATTTTATTTAAGCCTTTAAGCATGTCAACAAAACCTCTTCCTTTTTTAGATAAATATGTTCAATGTTTTGAACTGAGAGGATAACAATAAATGTTTTGGGTTTTTACCCACCAGAAAATCTAATCCCTAAAGGGATCTAGTTCAACAATTATCATGAGACTGGATTTGCAAGCGTTATAAACACAAAGAACTCAAGGTAGATATTTATAAGTTGAACAACATTAAGGGTCAATGGAAGCTAACCAAATTGCATTATAGACAGCCACTTTAGATGATTTTGATACTGTATTGCTGCTGTTAGGTCAGAACTCATAATAAAGGGTGTTGGTAATGTTTGATTAAGTGTTGGAAATACTGTGCAAGTCAGTAGGCCCCTCCTCACTGAATCTATCAACATCTACATCTCTCCATCCATTTTGAATTTTCAACCCTTGTCCATTCACCCTGGATTCACTGAGACTCAGTCTCTCTACCTTTCTAAAGGAATGATCATCTGTACATATTAATAGTTTTATACAATGCTAATAGGCATATCTTCATTAAATTGCAATTCAATCTATACTATCTGTATATTCACAAATTGTTAATCTGATATGGCTTGGTTGGACTAGCTGTCAAACTTTGTCATCGTGACTGTTCACAACTATAATGAATGATTCTTTGGCTCCATTACAGACGGAGCTAGTTTCAAGTTAAATAGTTTGATCATTTGATGATAGCTTTGCATCTAAACATCTGATCATTATTCCAAATAAATGCCACTCTTTTTACGTTTAAAAAGCATCAAAACCAAAAAGATTTAATTTTATTTACTTTGTCTGACAAACATCAAGCCCAAGATCAACATAAGGGGGTGTAATTCATGAGGGTTATACTAAGTTTTTAAGGGGCTTTCAAAGGCAATGGCAGCATGATTTGCCAGGATTGCCACCATATTAGTCATTAAACAAATTTAGCATACACAGTCCACAAATTACTCCCAATATGGTCACCAGTGCAAGAACCTCTAGCATGTTGGACATAGGTAAAACCTCTAGAAACGGGAAAACATGGTAGACAATAAAATAATATCAAAATGGAATACTTGTGATAGGCTATGATGGAATAATTGATTTGAAGCATTAATAAGAGAATGTTCTGGTGCTCCAGATCACATATAATATACTGGCCTTGAACACTGCACATTGTCTCTTAAGGGCTTGAAGTTGCCTAAGAGAATCACATCACCCATTGCTGAGACCTAATGCTTTCTGAGAAATAGGCTCTTAATGGAATTCTTGTGACAAGCTATGATGGTGTTCGCAGAGTAAGCTCATGAGAAGAAAAGACCAAAGTAACCAATCCATTGCAAGATGATTTTCTATCCACTACAATCCAGAGTAATTTAGCAAGCTTATCTACGTCTCTTATCGAAAATGCAAAACATGCCACTCAGGTAACCATAGCAAAATCTTAGCTTATAAGCAGAATTTATTTTTATCCGAGATTTCAAAGCAAAAGTGTACTTGTTTCTCATGTCTTCCATTTGACATTTTGAAGAAAAGTATGTTAGCAAGAAATAGTTGAATTTGAAAAGCCTTGGGAGAATATAAGGGACCCACAATAATTCCAAAAGCATACTTGACAAATTTTAGGGGACAAAGCTCCACCCTACGACATAATGCTAAAGAGGTCAGTTATGGCTCAAACCAATCTATCATTAGAATTATTGCAAGCCAAATATTTGTCTTCAGAAATACCTGATCATGTGATGTCCACTGGCCCTATTCTCTAGCCCTAACAATTCCAGGCCACATTTTTCTTAAGCTATTCAAGCTTTAGTTTGGTCAAATCCTCATAAAATGTGTCTTATGCCATTTTCATAGTTTGATAAAATTATTTGAGTACACACCTCCTTATACATCAAACCAATCAGACAGTAAAAGAACAATAATAATAAAATGAACAGTAATACATATTAAATATGGACAGATGTACCTGTTGCACTTGTTCACGCAAAACATCAAATTGATCTGCTGTGCAACAAACATTTCCTGTAATAGTTGGGCAAAGACTCTGTATCTTCAAAGAGAGTAACTCACTGGGCTGGAAAAATCAAAGATGAATCAATTAGCAGAATGTATTTCATAGAGAGTAACAAAAATAAAAGATAAATCAATTAGCAGAATGTATTTCATAATAGTTTCCCTTGATCAATTCTAACAATAATCCATAGCATTCTAGAATGATAAAACTTGGGACACATAAGAGGCATGAAGCTTAACTTAACAGACCACTATAGGATAAGTATGCATAGCAATTGAACTTTAAAGCAATATATATAAACAACACATCCCACTCTACAAATTATTGACAACAAATATATTCACAACACAGCCCACTGTTTTAAATCATGGATAACAATTCCAAACATTTTCCTATACTGTATTAATCAAAGACAATGACACTGTGCACAAAGTGTATTCAGCCTCAAGTAAGTATGCATAGCTACTGAACTCTAAAAACACATCCCACTCTAAGAATTATAGACAACAAATATATTCACAACACAGCCCACTGTTTTAAATCATGGATAACAATTCCAAACATTTTCCTCTACTGTATTAATCAAAGACAATGAAACTATGCACAAAGTGTATCCAGCCTGAAGTAAAAGTGATACAGATGAAACAGAATAAAATGATCAAGCAGTAAACCCAAAATCACAAATGAAGCAACAAAAGCCCAATCTGCAATGGCTGAGAACTCAAAGCTATGCTAAGCAGCCAACATCATGATAGTCATAAAGACACCAAAAATATAATCTAAATTGACAGATAATTGCTAGAGGAGTCAGAAGGGTCACTATGAGGGAGACATTACTGTTTCTACAAGGAGTCAGAAGGGTCACTTGCCACATTTTTCTGCTAATGTGATAAAAAAATGTTTGCCTTTATACTTCTGAGAGCAGTTTTGTTTAACGTCAGATCTTACAGGAAGTTCAAGGACCACAAAAGTCACCTTCCTCCCCCAATGCACCTAATGTGGTAGGCACTGACCACTCATCAGATTCTGTCAGTACCCAGGCCAGTGATGACCATTCAGTAAGGTCTTGTCTACTTTCATGAACTAATTCTAAGGTTTTAGTGCCTTCTTGCACAGGGCATGATGAGCAATGACCATTCAGTAAGGTCATGTCTACTTTCATGACCTACTTCTAAAGTTTTAGTGCCTTCTTGCACAGGGAATGATGAGCCTACAGCTTCTCAGCATTGTAAATAAGCTACTCGCGTATCAGTTATTACTTTCTTCTCATGCACCAAGCTCCAAACAGGCATGTATTACTGGTTGCTTGTCCTCCTCTACAGATTCCTCAGCCATGCATAGTAAGAGAGTGTGTGGGAGTCATTCTAAATGCCCTCCTAGGATTAACTGACCAGGCTCTCCTAGTCCTGGACATTCACCTATGGCCATCTCTAGATCTTGCATTGAATTTCCAGCATGGTAGGTGATAGCAATGATTCAAATATTAGCCTCTACATCAAGGAACGCATCGACTCCATCTTTTTGACCTCCTTCGCCATGTATCCTTTACACTACTATCATTTACACTACTATTTACGTAGCTCATTGTCCTATTACTGGATTTCCCTTATAATACTAAAGAGCAGAATAAACATTAGGAAGATGTCTGTAACGATACTGAAAAGTGCAGAAAGATGTACAAGTGAAGTGAAACGTTATTTTCATCAAACACATCAAAATTTGCTCTTCAAATGACAAAGCATATCATAAGAAGGACTAACATCAATTTTCTAAAAATCGTGATCACAAAGAGACAAGAAAATACATCATGCAGTTAAGAAAATATTAGCTTAATATGAATAAATTCAGTAAAAAGAAGAATCTAAAAAGGCTTGTGTGGTCACTCCAATTTCTATTATGTCTTGAGTCAAATCCTTCAACAAAGTGGATGACAATATAACCAACCATTCAATGCAAAATGCTCAAACTCCCATCTGTTCTCCTAATCAGAGCTTTGCTGCCTATAAGGGTCCAACCTATGGCCATTCATACTTCTAAATGGGTTGCCTCATATCTTCTATATATTTTCGCTTGTATACTTTTACTCTTAGTCTTCGCTTGGCATGTTTGTTTATCTTCTTAAGATTCTCTCGCTGTCATACTCTGTATTCTCTGATACTGTACTTTCAAGTCCCATTAACCAATTTTGGTCACTTGTGGACATTAATATGATTTCATGTCTTTTAATATCTTAACAATGTTAAGAGCAATTAAAAATGCGTCATTTGCAATTTGTTAGCAGCAGCACTTGCAAGGATTGCAAAAACTAGACAAATTACATTCAAATGGCAATATAGGTTTGGTCAAAGTGTTCTGATACTACCCTAACAGAAACTATACAGATACCAAGATCAAGAACTAATAACATCTTAAAAATAAGCTGGTTTTCCCTCAACCACTTACAGACTAATAATAAATGAAGAGATATAACTTGGTTTGATGTATGCATCAGCCTACAAAACCTGTGTTAGGTTCCACTCTGGCCTTTAGGGTTATGTAAAATTTTGAAAAGAAATCACATCAAGATTTCTTCACACCTAAGCAAAAGCTTGCTATTAAGCATGACAAAGATCATCCTAATTTTATTTTATATATGCAGCAAAGATCATAAAATCTCAACTTACCATTTTAATCAAGCAGTCAGAAATAGACCCTAAGAATGATAACATGTTATCTAAGAAAGTAATACAGTGTATACAATATAAACCAATAGAAGAGCACATTTCAAGGGAAGATTTCATAACTAATTAAACCCAAATCCATCAACTATTTCTGACTATTTAAAAGCTAATTCTCCATTCAAATATCTATAATTTATTTCATTTAGACATACTATTTTATTAATAATTACTAACAAGTTTTGAGCCTTTTTGTATATTATAAATGTGTACAAGTCCTGTGCTTTCAAACATCCTACATGAGAACGGTGTGAAAGTCCATGCAATTCTAATGTTCATATTTTCATGTTTTATGAAAAAAATTGAAGCAGAATTTATGAGCATATCATTGCATTCAATCCAAGAATCAAGGCTGATCACAACCTTTACAGCTGGTACAGAATACGGGCAATTCAGAACTTTTCTATCTGCACGTTTTCCACAAATGTCATACATTGCACAGTAACCTTTGCTGTGTTTTTGCCTGCTAAGATTGACAAACCAACATTAGGCTATAAATTCAAGAACTACTTGCAATAATTAAATTTAATCATGCTAAATAAAGTAGGAAGACAAAGACAAAGCTGAACTACTTAAAAGTAAGTGGCAAGGCTTAGTACATAAATAGTATGCAAGAAAGTGTATCAAACTCTATTGCACAGTTTAGTAAGCTATACACAATACAAATGAGCAAGCAATGGAAGTTTAAAATAAAAACAACAATACCCAGGTCATCCAAAACAATACAACTATACATGTCTCCACAGGAGATCTCAGCTATCTTCACATATCTTCCAACATAGAGCCCAGTTCACTTTGAATTGGAAGAGCCCAGTTCACTTTGAATTAACAAGTCAAGATAAGTTTTAGTTTACGTTACAAGATAAGTGGTGAGACTTAGTACATAAATAGTTTGCAAGAGAATGTAACAAACTCCAGTTGACATTTCTTTCCATACATACAAATACAAATTGCACAGTTTAGTAAGCTATTCACAATACATATGAGAAAGCAATGGAAGTTTAAAATAAAAACAAGCATAGCTAGATCTTCCAAAATATTACAAGTATTCATTTCTCCACAGGATATCTCAGCTATCTTAACATATCCTCCAATATAGTGTTCAGTTCACTTTGAATTAGTCAGTATCCAGTCAATGATATGTAGTAGTTTACATTACAATCCCACAAACTTGGCCATTATCAATATGGATTTAGTTTATAATAGAATATTAACAATTGGCAATACACCTCTGCCACCACAACCCAAAAGAAAGAAATCAAATTAGTATCCTAAGCATCATATCATATTGACTGTTAGTATAAACAAAAAATTGGCCAAAACAATCAGAATTTAGAATGCCTATGGAATCAGGATTTTCCAAGTTTCACCTACTTTAACAAACAAAATAATTACACTAGGAAATTTTACATAATATATTCATTTTGGAGAGTAGAGGCAGTTAGCCTGATTACAGGCCTCAGAGTGGCCATTGAACAAGGTTCTACGGAGATTGTTGAGGGTACTCAAAGATCATGATTGAAGCCTTTCAAAAAGAAAAGTTTGTTAGTTACCAACTTAATACTCTCATGGAAGAGTATCTGAGCCTCAAGCTTAGACTGAGAATTAAAAACTTCTCTCATACACTTCACGAAGGCAATAAGGTAGTCAATAAGCTTTCTAAGATGCCAATTGACTTGAAGATACCATATAAATCCAGTCATGGCAATGATATGGAATCATGGGGCACAGGAGCATTTCTATTGTCTTATGATGCCACCAACTCACAGCAATAAACTTTAAATTGACATGATTGGGGTGTTTGTTCATTGCCCACTTTGTGTTTTGATGCCTTTAGATTGCCATTGATGGATTGGGCCTTTGCCCTGCCTTTTTCTAATATGGTTGACAGTTTGGCATTATGGGATTTAGGTATCACCCTGTTTTTGTTTGTAATTCCGCCAATAGGCATCAGCAATTTACATGTTTTGTTCTATATTTCATGAATGGGGCCCCAATAGAAGCCCCTTTAAATTATGAAAAAATATAGATACTTTTGGATAAATTCGCTGGCTTTCAATTTTACTTTAGAATTTCACTTCATGATATTTCTGCCTAAAAAGGGGCATTATGCACTTTATGATACTGCATATAATTTGATTTGATCTCAGAAGTAAGCTTAATGTTAGTGTAGATATTGTTGAAATTTGTCTAGCTTTATTTTATTATGCATTGCTTATGTATAAAAATTATGTGTTTTCATGTACCTGATGAGGAATTATTAATTATACGCAATGTTCCATGAAATTTCCCAGGCAGGGACGTTGCAAGACACCAGTACGTGTTTCTGTGGAAGCAGGACATGTTTCTGGGACATCGAGACAACTATTTGGGATGTTGAAATGCGTCTCCAAGACACCCAAAATACCAAGATGCATCGGCTATAGAACATAGATGTGTATGTTTCTTTCCCAAAAGACAATAGGCAATTCCGCCTGCTAATAAAGAGGAAATGAGAGATAACAGCAAGCAGAGATTGACTAGACTTTAAAATAAGCAGAACAAATACAATCCAGCAGCTTCCTACAGACAAGTGGGAAGTGTGGGGATATAAGAGATCAAACTGATTTTCCCACAGTAGTGCTTATTTGCTAATAATTAATTGTTTAGGTGTCTACTTAGTGTCTCGTATAACCACTCAGCAATCATCTACTAGCCTAAGTTACTATATCCATTTCAGAGATATATATCATGGCATCTGCATGTCAGGCACCCCCTATTACTGGAGTGATAAGCTTGTGTTCTCTGATCTCTCCAATCAAGCTAGCGTGTACCTCTTAGTTCGGGACAATGATCATGCAAAGTATAATGTGGTATCTATGATACAAGGGGACATTGACATCGACATGAACAGAAATCCAAATATTTTAGGATGTTTTGCAAATATTTATTTATAAAAGAAATCCCAAGCAAGTTAACAATGCAACATCAAAAACAGTAACATAATATTCATGAACATGAAAAGTTCAAATCCAACACGACAAATATTCACTGTCTAATCAAATTTTGACTACCTTCTTGCAAAGGACCTTAATAACTAACTACGTAATGACATGCATTAGAACTTCTAGGCAGCTCAAGAGACAGGATATCAAATCTGGGATTTGAATCATGGATAATGCTCAACAGAACTGACAATCATATAATCTAATTCCTAGGAGGGTATACTAATGGTGTTAGAATTCAGTTGGCATGCATGCCGACTGCATATTTTGAATCCTAAATGATGCTTGCCACTGTTGAAAACCTGCAATCCTAAGACTCTCTAAGAGGTACAAATGCTATTATTACCTCTGCCGAAACATGTAAACTCAGAAAATTGAATCCTGGATGCTTGACAAAGCTGGAAAGATGCAATCTGTGGACTTCTGAACTGTTATCCATGTTTATTCTACTTAGTTGCAACATGATTAATGATTTAATATAAGTTGAGTATATACATTTTTGGCTTTCACATTATGTTATGTTGCATATTCATGCTTAAAAAAACCATTTCAGGGCTAACATTTCTTATATATATAAACACACATACACATAAGGCATCCCCCAGCCATCCTAGATTTTGGGGCCAAACCCTTAAATTGTGTCGGAGATGTGTCCCACCATCTTGTGCCATCCCCCGAAGACTCTGTGCAACATAGTGTGGTTTAAAAGTATTGAATGCTCCCGTTCCTTTAAGGACATGAAGTCAATTGATGCACAAACTTCAGAGATCAAATGTTGATGGTGGATACTGTTCGGAAGCAGCTGCAATTAGGAACAGCCTTCTTCCCTCATGTTTCTCCCTCTTTCCCTCTCATTCCTAGGTCCATGTGATCGTCGGACCAGTATAAACCACTATGACTTTCCACTATAAGGAGGAGAGTGTTTGCAGGAGTATTACCCTTTTATGATCTGGTTGCCCCCTGGTTAAAATATAACACTATCCTTTTCTGGTAAAAAAACATATTTTATTTTATTCTGCCAATTAACTTGTATTTGTAAAACCTTGGGCTTAGACAGATTAGCAAGATTTGATTTTTTATAAACTTAGTCAACAGGTTAAAACCCAAACAGGTGCACTATTGAACTAGCATACATAGAGACATTTCCCAGCTCACACAAGGGGGCCTCATACGCCCCAAAGGTATGCTGACTTTGCCATGACCTAAAAAATACCTTCACTTTTACCTATAGCCCCCTTTGATGACGACATATTTGTATAGACCAAACTTTGCATTTAACACTTCATTTACGCCACAAGTTGAAACAACATTAAAAATAAATAATAAGAAGAAGAAGAAAAAGAAGAATCAAATGGTATGAGCTCATGTGCTTAAAAAAGTGGGCTTCCAATGTGAAGACCCAGGTATAAATCTTGCAATAAGATATATGCATAATTGCCAATTGTAATACCACTATGTGGTTTGTTAAAATATCACAGTAACACAGTCATGATGTAATATGAGTGGGGACCGTTTCAATCTCATATAGCCAATTTAAAATAATAACAATAAGAAGAGGAAGAAAAAGAAGAATCAAATGGTATGAGCTCAAGTGCTTAAAAATGTAGGCTTCTAAAGTGAAGACCCAGGTTCAAATCTTGCAATGAGATATATGCATAATTGCCAATTGTAATATCATTATGTGGTTTGTTGAAATACCATGCTAATGCAGTCATGATGTAATATGAGTGGGGCCATTCAATTTCGTATAGCCAATTTAAAATAATAACAATAATAAGGAAGAGGAGGAGGTTCTCAATATGATGCATGGTATATTTAGAAAGTACAAAGTTATGACTTTGTACACAAACTTATATATAAGTTTCGGAGAATTCTAGAATGACTTCTTAAATGGTATCGATTATGTATAAAGAAATCCCCTTGAATACTTTGAAAAGGAGTTATGACAACATTCTAATGAAAATTAGATGTTAAAAAAAAGTTGTCCTAGAAAATATCCTTTTATGCACAAAATATCTTGTTAGAGATGAAAAAAAATTATAATTACCAAAGTAGGCCAATGGAACGCCAAAGTACATCATGCATCCATAAAAAGCATAAGTAAAATGAAAGACTCTAGAAAAGGACTAACTAAGGAAAACAACTTCAAAGAAGGAAAAACCAAGGAAAACAACTAGAATAAGTAAATAGAATACAAGAGGGATTAAATCCTATGCATATAGAATAAGTACAAGTACAAATAGCCAAGAATGAGTTTTTCCATTACACAAGGTGCAGATGAAAATTGAATCTGAAGAGCAAAGAAACGAAGATGTGTCTTCATGTCTCTACATTTTCATTATAAGCAGTTAAGTCAATATTACCATCATCAACTATGTTGAAAGTGTCAAAGCTCAACTAAATGATACCCATAAGGAAATGTCCTATGATGAGAGCACCAGTCTCCTATCACCACTATTAACATCCAAAACTAAATATGTAGATGCAATGGAAAAGCTAGTGATGCATGCCTTCCCTCGAAGCATAGACTCTTGGTCGAAAGATCTCATGGCCTGCATGTGGGAGGGACATAAAATTGCCCTGTTTAAGCATGCAAGGCAGTATATTACTAATAATTAAGCGGATCACCACATCCAAAGCTTGTTTTACACTTGCATTGTCTAAAATAGGCTGGTAAAATGTTAGGAACCTTCATATAAAAATAAGCATAACCACAATAGCAATATAGGAATTAATAGAAATGCTTATAAACTAAATGACCATGAAAATGAAATAACATAAGTGCTTAAGAAAATAACTGATTGGAAATACAAACTTATATTAATCAAGCCGAACAAATATCGCAAGCCTCTTCGAGGGGGCAACCTCCTTGAAAGCCGAGCTCCGTTACAATTTGAGAAAAATATGAGATACATTCTACTCCAAACTGATGTCCCTAACCCTAATACTCAAGGATCGAACCACATGAAAGAGGAGACCTAATGCTTAAGTCCTACTTGTAATAAAAGTAAAGGTTACATCATAATGGGCCCATACACACTAGGTGCCCAAGGTACAAACATACACCAACGCTAGACAAGTACTTAACAATGGTTGTGTTAGGATAGGGTCCTAACATGCCCTCCCCCTTCAAGAAGCTTTGTCCTCCAAGCTTGAGGTGAGAAAATTGATGCTATAGTTGATGGAGCAGCTTCCAAGTGGCATCTTCTAGCTACAATCCACGCATTGTACTAGAACATCAATGAGAGTATAGTTCCTAAGTGTGCATGTACATCGGTCCAAAATACTTGCGGGTACTAAGATGACCGAGTCTTCCTCATCCAACTAGTGTAGTGTGGATTGGACCTGTATACAATTGCCAAGGACCTTCTTTAAGGACGAGACATGGAAACTTAGATATATAGTGGAAGAAGGTGGCAATTCTAGCTTATAGGCCATGGGGCGAACCTACTAGAGCCCTTTATACGGTCCATAAAATTTAGTGCTAGCTTTTGACCACCACAAAATTTTACAGATGACTGTTTGTAGGGCTGCAAGCATAGAAAAACCATGTCCCCGATGTAAAACTGCAATCACAACAATGTTGATTTGCTTGTTGTCTCATACAGTTCCCCGCCATGGCTAAATTATCTTTGAGATGTTGGAGTAGTTGTGCACACTCCATGAGAGTGGAATTCATTGCTTGTAACTACTCGGAATGCAGGACAAAAGTGATGGTGGAGGGTGTCCTTAAACTGTTTCATATGGTGTCATCCTGGTGGAGTGATAGGAAGTATTATACCAATCACTCAACCAAAGAAAGCCATTTGACCCAATGAGTAAGTTGTTCAAATGCAAAGCAACAGAGATAAGTTTCCAATCACTTGTTGACAATTTCAGTTTACCAATTGATCTAGGGATGGCATGCCAAGCTCATCTTGAGTTGTATGCCGCGCAGCTTGAACTATTCCTACCAAAAATGACTAGTAAATATAGGGTCACGATCGGATACGAGGGACTAGGGCATGCCATGAAGCCGAAAAATGGAATCAAGGAATATTTGGGCAACAATTGAGGCCTTGTAAGGGTGGGCTAGAGGACAAAAATGAGCATACTTAGAGAGACAATTCACCACCACAAGAATGATTGTTATGCCTCCAAACTTTGGAAGCCCTTAAAATCCATAGAAATATTCGTCCAAACGGTCTCTGGAATTGGAAGAGGTTGGAGTGTGCCCAATGTACAAATAGTTTCAACCTTAATGCGATGACAAGTGTCACATTCTACAACAAAGATCTTGATATTCTTTTTCATCTCTGCCTAGAAATATGTGTTTAGCCCGTTCATATGTTTTTAAGAAGCCTAAATGTCCTGCAGTTGGAGAAGCATGCAATTCCTGTAGTATAGACTCACAAAGTGGTGAATTTCTAAGGATAACAAGGTGACCCCAATACTGCAGATATTGTCCATCCCATGAATATCTTGGGCAAGAGTCAAGATCAGTTTGAAGTGGCTGAATTAATGATTACAAGGTGGAATATTAGGTCACTTCTCCATGAAGTTGGTGGGGCCATTGAGGAAGTGGAGCAGAGATGGCACATAGCATACCCCGATCCTCATATTGGTGGAATAGTGCATCAACAACTACAATTTTCCTTGCCCTTCTTAAAAAATATTTCATAGTTATACCCTAGCAGTTTGCAACCCATTTTTGTTGTTTGAGCGTAGATACACGCTGCTCAAGAAAGTGCTTAAGGCTATGGTGGTCTGTTTTGATGGAAAAATGTTGCCCAATAGGATGAGGCCTACATTGGTTGACAGCATGTAAGATCATTATCATCTCCTTCTCATAAGACGATTTTCCCAAGTTTTTTCCTAATAGTGCCTTACTAGTGAAGGTCAATGTCTGCCCTCCTTGCATAAGCACTGCACCAATTCCACTTCCAAAGACATCATTTTCAACCACAAATGGCTCGGAGAAATTAGGCATAGCTTGCATGGGAGTAGAGAGCATAGCTTGTTTGAGTCGCAAAAATGCATGCTTAGCGGGTTCTAACCATAGAAACGAGTTCTTCCGCAACATCGCAATCAAAGGGGATGCAATCTTTCCATAATCACGAACAAATTTTCGATAATAGCTAGTGAGGCCTAGGAAACCCCGAAGACTTTTGACAATGTATGATTTGGGCCATTCTTCTATGGCAATAATCTTTCTAGGATCCACCTTGACCCCTTCCCCTAAAACTATATCACCTAAGCATTCCACTTCCTACATCCCAAAAGAACATTTGTATCGTTTGGCACACAATTGATTATAAACCAAGAGTTGCGGTGTCTAGTCTAAATGTTGCAAATGTTCCCCCCATGTAAAACTATAAACTAGAATATCATAGGAAAAAGACTACAATAAACTTACATAGAAATGGTCAAAATATTGGATTCATGAGACTCTGAAAGGTGGACATCGCATTAGTAAGACCAAATGACATGACGAGGAATTCATAATGGCCTTCATGAGTGCGGAATGGTCTTTGGAATACCTTCTTCCCGCAATCTACATTGATGATAACCTGAACGAAGATCCAACTTTAAGAAGAAGCGATCGCCATGGAGTTCATCCTATAACCCATCAATGACGAGAATGGGAAATTTGTCCTTGACAGTAATTTTGTTGAGTTCTCGAAAATCCACACATAATTGAATTAAAATGATGGGACACCAGGGGCCTGCAAGGGGCCATCTAGGGAGGTCGTGCTTGGGACGCCAGTGGCCCGCAAGGGGCCATCCCCAAGACGTCTCCTGTGAGGGGACATCCATGGAGAAGCCCAGTCGTCCGACCGGGAGTCACCTAGGTATCCCTTGATAAAAATTGTAGAAAATAAAAAGAAAATGCAAAATTAAAAAAAAAATAGCAAACTACATTTTCAAAATAGATACACACAAAATCTAACAATTACATTATTACATGTATATTACGAGTACAAGATAGGTTCTATTGCATCCAAGCTTTAAACAAAGAGGTTGTTTCATCTCATCTCCTTTGTCGCCTTGTTCAAATTTATTCCAAAACTCATCTCATCTGTAACTTCTTTAAAGATAGCTCTGCTTATGTTTGTGTGCTGCCAAACATGAAAAGAAACAAACATTTAAGGAAAGTAGAAACCAAAGAACAGGGTATGGTATAGCTTACCTGAATTTTATCAAATCAATGTGAGACAAGTATGTTTACACACACGTATTAAATATGTTTGGTTGGTAAGTTTCAATATCTATTTAGGAGATCCGAGTTCAAACTATTCGAAATATGTATGAATGAATACAAACAAAAAATAGTGGTCCATCTTTTTCTTATTTTAATCTCTTAAATGATATATATTACCTCTATATTGCCAACAAAATCTAGTTACATATATGCAAAATTGATTGTGTTATGAATTTTTATCATACTAATTAATAATAGTAATATTTTTATAATTATTAGTTACTTGTAATATATAATACTCAGATATGTTTTGATTTTAAAATAAAATTTATTATTTTTAGTTGAAAGTTGTATTTTCAATACAACTGCATTATTTATCTGTTTTTTATTAGATTGAAGTCTAACAAACATGTTTTGTTCACTTAGATGTTTGGTCCACATAAGGGTTTAATTTCCAAGGTTTCCAAGGATGTTATGATAATAATATTTTTTTTCAATAATGGTATATTATTTATTATGACCAATAATAGGTGAGTCCATTTAATCTTATGTAGTAACTTTCTTCTTAAATAATAAAAATTACTAATAAAATGGTATTAGCCAGATAGATAAATTAATATTCTAGCTTCTTATACTATTAGTATTTAGTATTTTTCATTTTTGTTGTGCAAATTATTCTAAATTTCTAAAAAATTTAATACTATTATACTTGTGGAACCTTGATATATATATATAATATTTTTTTTTACAACTGACAAAGGACTGCTCTGACTGTCAGACTGGTTATTCTCTGCACTTTCAGACTGCTCTAACTGTCTGACTGTATATTCTCTGTACTGTCAGACTCTGTATTCTCTGTAATATCACACCATATATTCTCTACATTGTCAAAGTGTGACTGGAGTAGTCTCTTCTATAGTATGCTCAAATCTAGTTTTGGTTTTGACTCAAAAAGGACTTAAAACAAGGTTTCAATAGGGATAACTTAAGTCAAAGTGTGTCTGATTTCATGGGCTCTCTTATTTACAATTTCGTTTGTGATTAGTGGCCAACCCAATATTTGAGAGCTCTAACTACGAAGGGTTCCACCATACCCGTAGCCACACTATCAGTTTCCAAGGGTACTCACGGGGCTAACCGCTTACACGTGCACCACAAAACACAAGAGGTCGATATTTTCCTATGGGCAAAGGCTTCTCCAATTCCAAAGGAGTCTAGCTATGTACTCGACGATACGTGAGAGCTCGCAGTCGTATACGGGTGCTATCTAAGGCGTGAGATTGAAGTTTGAGCACCCGTCACTTCACTAGACACTTTATTAACAATCTAGCTTAGCCAAAAACAACTCCTCCATGATATTTTAAAACCCCTGACACACGGTTTCTAACCTAATCCACTAAAAAAATTTAAAAAACAATTGTGTTTTTTTTGGGAAAAATACTTTAATGGAAAATGATCAAAATGAAAAAAATTATAGAATAAAAAAATGGACGGAAGGACAAGAACTATGGTTGCTGCTACAAAACATGGCCCTGGAAAGAGCTCTGATACCACTTGTTAAGAACCTTCATATAAAAATAAGCATAACTGCAATAGCAATACAGGAATTAATGGAAATGCTTATAAACTAAATGACCATGAAAATGAAATATTAGAAGTGCTTAAGAAAATAACTAATTGGAAATACAACCAATTTATATATTAATCAAGCAAAATAGATATCGCAGGCCTCTTCCAAGGGGCAACCTCCTTGGAAGGAGAGCTCCGATACAATTTGAGAAAAATTTGAGATACATTCTACTCCAACCCCATGTCCTTATATAGACTCTTATTTACACTAAACCCTAATGCTCAAGTGTCTCCCCACAGGAAAGAGGGGACCAGAGCTACAAACTCCTACTTATAATAAAAGTAAAGGTTACATCATAATGGGCCCATACACACTAGGTGCCCAAGGTGAAAACATACACCAACACTAGACAAGTACATAATAATGGTTATGTTAAGATAAGGTCCTAACATAAAAGCAAGCAAACAGCTTGACGGGTCAAAAGAACCTTAAAAGAGTCTTGCACCTAACAATAAATTGCTATTGAAGGAAGAGTGGCAAGAACCAATAATATAGGAGGAGAAAGTAAAGAGTGAACCCCCTACATTTCTAAATAGACTCATACCTATGCTCAAATCTGATAATAGATAAAGCATGAGAGAGCAAAGGCAACAAATTCTACCACTGCAAGAAATGTAATGACCCGTCGTAATATCACACAAATAAGATACTACTGGATCCTGATCAAATCCTATTCAGAACATATTGTGGATAGCATGGATTGGTCCAATTGGATTCAAATCCTTTTTATTAAAATAATGTCTAATATTAATAAAAGAAAGAAATCTCCAAAAGTCATATACTGTGAATCAGCAAAACGCATAGATTCATGGTCCATCTAATATACACCTATCATCCTTATTTTGAATGTTTTTTTTAATAGCCCAGATTTTCCAAAAAAAATGGAAACACCAAATTGCCAAAATCTTTTAACCTACCAAAAGATTCTGCCATTTTTTAAACTTTTTAATATACTCAAGAGTCAATACAAAGATGAGGAAAGCAAACTCTCAACTGGTAGAGAAAAGTACTGATTAGAACAAACTCTAAGAGGTTTGTTGATCATGTCCTTTAAAGGAAGGAAGTGGGGGAGCACAAATGGAATAAGGATATAATCATGTACATACCCTACCCCCTTTGGATTCAAACATTGGACCTCTCAAGGACATGATCATGTTCCCTAGATACCCAGGCATCCCAGGGACGTCTGGACATCCCAAGGGAGCACCGTCTCAAGGATGGAAGTCACAGACCCCCGAGGCGGACAAGACAAGACACCGAGACAGGTCACCCTAACCCTCAAGACGTTCCCGTGTTTCACTGAAAATATGGCTACCTCTTGAAACCAAAACCACTGAAAACTACCAATGAATATAGAGATGCCTAAACATAATCTGTAACAAAGAGGTGAAGCTGCAAACTTCGCTTATATAATGTTTTAGGCAACAATCCATTTGTAATGAATCATACGCTAATCAAATGGCATTAGCTCAACCAGTTAAATTCCTCAACTTTCAAGGAGTAGACCAAGGTTCAAATCTTGCCAAGCGATAAATGCATAATTGCAAACTATTGTGATACCATTTACGTGGTCATGATGTAATAAGAGTGGGACCCATTTCAATTCCACATAACCCATTTATAAATAAAAAATGGATCATGCGCTAAAGGATAAAAGCTGGATCCCCTCAATAAGAGCCCAGTCTATTATTCCCAAGCGATGGAGGCCAGTGGGTTTGATGATTGTGTCAAAGAGATAGACATAGTTACCAAGTACAGTTTAGTTTGGAGGTTCAGATGGCTAAAAAAAAGTTTGGAGGTTCGGTTTTTTCAGGGAGGTTCAGTGAGGTTCAGTTTGGAAAGTTTCAAAAACTAATATATATAAAATATATTCACCCATAAACTATATTTATTTAAATATATATATATATGCCAAAAAACATAGAAAAACTCAGATGCTTCCATATTTTCTATATGTTTAAATATATAAAAAACTTAGCAAATTAAAAAAGATTGTTTCAAACTCCTACTCTAGGTTCTAACTAATCTGGTAACTATGGAGACAGATACAGCCTGAGTGGGTCTAATAGTGAAGGCTTGGGTACTCGAAATAGGAGGTCCAAGGTCTGAATCCGAAGAGGATAGGGTATGTAAGCTCTATAGGTGGATAGCACGACACAAGTGCCTCCCCCACGCAGAGTCCACCCATAGGAGTACAATGTGGTTTGATATACGTAACGCTCATGGACCTCAAAAAGTTGTTTAACTTAACGATAAGGCATTATCAATACAAAGATTCAATTGGAAATAAATTTTAGGCTGAAGTACAGGCCAATGAATTGAACAATCAAATTGCTATAGGCAATCACAATATCAATAGGCCTCCATTCGTAGGAAAATAATCTTGAAAAAACATCTTTGAAAGTGTTGGAGAACATAACCATTATTTTGATCAAGTCAAACCCAACTTGTCTAAGCTCACAAAACATAGCAAGGGCACCAATCTATCTCCATAAGCCATCATGAGAAAAGATAATTCTATCAATATACATGGATGACCAAAGTAGACCAATGGGACTCATCGTAACTAAAAAGCACTATGAAAAAAAGCTAATCTAGAGTAAAGAAACAAGAGCAAACTACATGAGTGGAATTACTGTATAACATTAAATTACAGGCTCGAGGTTGCTAAACCTTGACGTGCTAAAAGTAATGATGAAGAGAGAGCCAGATATATATATATATATATAGAGAGAGAGAGAGAGAAAGGAGCTCTAGTGGTTCCAAGCACCATCACTATTCGATATATGAAGAGAGAACCAGCAATATATATATATAAAGAGAGAGAGAGAGAGAGAGAGAGAGGAGCTCAAGTGGATCCAGGCACCATCACTATTTGATAGAAGGTTGTAAAGTAGAAGCACAATCGTCATCATTGTCACCAACCATCCCAAAAGGGCCAACACAAGATCTAATGATGCTCTCAGCAACCCGTCAACTCGCAGCAATTTTTGGCACAAAAACTCAACAATTTTTTGTGAGTTTCTCAACTGTGCACCAACAGTGACAAGAATGGGCCAAATTTGCTTTTAGAAAAGCATTTTGCCACATCTGCTCAGTTTTTCTTCTCTCTGGCTGTATGGACATTGTTCTAAGAGGTCAAAACATTGATTCTAAACCAATTTTCAAGATCATATCAGAGATTTTACACTGTTTAAAATAGATTTTGATCATCTTCGACAAAGTTCAGAGGTAATTCTTTCCTAACAACTAGAGTTTTGTTAGGGCTTTTTCATATTATTCTTTTTGTTTGTTCTTTTCAAGCATGTAGGCTAGGCCCTAAGGCATTAGATTACGTAATTATTTCTCTTTTTACCCCATCCCCTTAAAAAATAGATGGATTCTTTTGGTAATGTCCTTGGAACCGTCGCAGGTAGCAATGATCCTCCTTCAATTGCAACCCAACTAACTCCTTCAACTGCAGGCCCCAAGTCCAAGCCTAGGAAGAAACCCAATGTGGAAGCATTGAGATTAAGGGAAACTCACCGAATCAAGTGTTTTGCAAACACTAGAACAAGGACATGTAAGGAGGTATCCATTGCCTCAAATACCATCTGCTTGGGCAACTAGGGCATGATGTGGACCCCTGCCCTAGAGCAGATAATTTGATTAGAAATGTGACGAAGGTTTGGTTGTGCAGTAGAAAGGCCAAAATAATGCAATGGGACATGGAGTGAGGCTTTGGGCCTCTTTTTACAGGGATGAGGCCGAACTAGAGGGTGTTGATGATGCGACCGAAGAATCTGTTCTTAGCCCTCACATCCATCAAAGTAGTACTAGTGGGACTGGGCAGAGTATGATTGTTAAATGAGGCTCCAACACAAGAGAAACCATACTTCAGAATACCACATGGGGGATGGACAAGGTAGAGGATGTAAGAACAGCCACTGCCAGTTTTTAGTATTATTGCAACATTCCCTTCATCTGTGCAAACAGCCCTATTGGGAAGCCTTAGTGAGGGCATTGAGCGAGGCTGGCAAAGGGGTTAAGCCACCTTCGGCAAAAAAATTCAATGGACTATTATTGGAGGAGTGTGTCATCAACACACGTGCTCTTGTAGATGACCAAGAAGACATGGAGGGCAAGGGGCTACAGCATTCTTTTTTATGGATAGACAAATACCAGACACCACACACTCTTTAACTTCATGGTGGCTTCAAGTGGATCCATGGTCTTCCTAAAGTCGGTTGATGCCTCGTGAGAGGTGAAGAATGCACAATTGTTATTCAATTTGTTGGAGGAGGTCGTGCTAGAAAATAGAGTGGAGAATGTTGTCCAAGTAGTGACGAACAATGCAACAACATATGTATCTGCAAGTAGACTTCTCGAGGAGAAGTACCCCTCTATTTTCTAGATCCCATGTGCTGCCCATTGCATTGACCTCATGCTTGAGGACATTGGCAAAATGTCATGGGTGAAGACCGTGGTAGAAGAGGTGAAGAGCATTTAGAAGCTCACAATGTGTAACAACAAGAAACTCTGGTTTCTTATGTCGAATGAGGAGTTTATGTTCGCTCAAAGTGAAATATATAACCATAGGCTCATGGATAAGAGCAAAATGAAGCTTCTCATGCATGGACTTCATTTTTTATCATACCAACTATTCATGGGCAAGAACCAATGTGACAAATGAGATTTGGCCAAGGAAAACTGGAGGGAAAGGAGTCAAGGGCTCCATCGCATAACGTGCAAGACAAAGTCTCATATTTTGCTGTCGTTGTGGTGGAGTTAAAATAGTTGTATTTGAACATCAATTGGAAGAGATGAGCAGCATAATCATCAGCAAAACAACGATCAAAATAAATCATGGGATGGCTGGTACAAGTGAACGATGGAGAAGATGAAGAGATAGAAAGCAAGAATCCAGTGAGAAAGTCAGCATTGCATGATCGGCCAAGGGAAGTTGACTAGAAACCTGAAAGCTGTGAACATCATAAAGGAAGGTCTTGTTGTTGATGACATAGTCAACAACACTCACATCTTCCCTATGCAAAAAACAAGTGAACCTGGAGGAGCCAAAAACTGAGGAATCCCATTGAGAACCAACAGGCCCTCTGACTACATCAACAAAAAGTACTATAGCAATCAAAAGATAGAATATTATGAAATTGTCGTCAATGTAGATGTATTCTCGAAAAAAATCTCTAGCTCATCCATGTACTAATGAAGTTGATGAGAGAGCATAACCCTACTTAACCACAATGGCACTCTTGATCAAATTAGAGAGATAAAAGGAAGTACAAAAGAAAGCCACAACTATCTTGTCGAGCATAATAATAGCAATAGTAAATGAATTGAAGAAAATAATAGTGCACAACTTTTGGTAAAGAAGATGCATCAAAACAGAGTTGACGGAGTTCCTAAATTTTAAGCAATAGCAAGTCTTTGGAAGACAATTGACAAGCCTCCTCAATAATAGCCGTATGAGTACGTGCTCAATGCCAACTATTTGGAGAGCTTCATATCCAATACCATGGCATAAAAGTATGACCAATGATATATAGTCTTCTAATTATTCAGATATGAGTTAAGGTGGTTAATTGAGTAAGACGCCTTTTATTTTATTTTAAAAGTCGCTCAACCGACATCTATGGAAAAGGGTCGATCTCCCCTATTACCAAGGAAGGAATCAGCAGAAAACAACCTCATTAAAATGGTCCACAATGTAGAAAGCAATTGAGTCCATATTATATTTTAGGAACTCTCCTTTAATCCCTTGACAACTTGCTGCAACACTAGTGCATAACTTTTGAATAGCCCTAGAGTGTCACTAGGAAAACAAATAACAAGAGGATTAGGGAGAGGTAAAACTAATAGTTGAATAGTTGGAAATATCATTAAGACATTCATCATAGGAAGCTCAAGCTTGGTAATCAATGTCCAAAGGGGCCTTCTTCCTCATAACATGAATGCACCAAAAGTCTCCAGGGTTTAATGGAGGGCGACAAGAAGCTTATTATGCCTATGTACAAGATATTCATGTTTCTGATAGCAAAGAAGGCATCTGTGCTATGTGTGTCTAAATAGAGGGGAGATCAAGGGCAAAATTCTCTCTACATGTTAGTAAATAGAAATAAGGCCATGGGCAAAGGAGGCATCAACACTATATATGTCTAAAATAGGGTTTTAAGCCATCACCATCATTCATCCCTCAAGGGAACCAAGAATGCATTGAATCATACTTTGTATCTTTGGGATGATTGGGGGTAATGGCTTAAACATTGAAAAAATTATAGGACTAATAAATCCAGTTAATTCTTCCACATGAAACAATTTTGCCTTACGATTTTAGATGTACTGCTCTGTAGAAAACCATTTTGATGCTCCAATAAGGGCATAGCATAGTTTTTCAAATCGATGTGGCCTTGATGTAATGAGGTACTTCCCTCATTGTAACTCTTTCTAGTTCTTAGTTCAAAGATAATTCTGCAGAGCCTACTCTTATGTAACATTCTAAGCATTTAAACATCCTAGGTATAAATAAGGTCATTGGTCATTTATACGTAAATAAAAATTTATTTTTCCAACTTCCACATATATTATTTGTGTATGAATAACACCCTCTGTTATAATATTGAAACAAAGTACAGCAAATGAGTCCTGCAATCTCAATTGTACATTCTCAGACAACCATTCCCATGATTAATGCACTTGAGGTCAACCACTAATATAATGATTCCAAAAAAAAATGATCATTCTGAATGTCAGTAGTTATCTACTGTGCTGCAATCGTCAATTACCTTGATTCTAACCCACAAATGCATAATATAGTACTATTACAATTAATGCTTAAATGCGCACTTTTCCATTACTTAAAAATAAAATATTACTTAACAATGTGAAATTGCTGATTTACTTTTAACTTTGCAATAAATGTAAGTAGCTCTAGAAGAGAATAAAAAAGCTAATGTTCATTGATTCAAAATATGGTTGCAAATCATCCATGATAAAGAATCACTTACAAACACAATAGGAAAGAAATAGTTATCTTACAAGTTTGAAGAATTTGAGGCTTCTAGTAGCTCCGAATGCATTGAATCTCCATTTACATTCAGGAACAAAATTATTGCCTGCATAACATAGACATACCAAATCATCATCGCCATTAAAAATAGAATATGAAGGACAACACTAAATTAAAGAATAATTAAAATTCTCTACCTTCCGCTAATCAACTTATTTTAGTTAGAGAGGAAGTATTAGGCTTAGAAACAAATGTTACAAAACCGTAAATGTTATACTTTACATGGACTGTGAAATGCAACTTCTATTCTACTATAAAACATACCAAAAAGGAACTGCAGAGAAAATCTCAACAAAGCAAGCAAAGAAACAAATTGATAGTGAAAAGGATAAAAAAAGAAGCAACAAAATAGGAAATTAATGGAGCAGCACAGAAGGAAAGAAAACAAGAGACAAACAGAAAATACCGTATAGTTGACAAGTTGCATAAAGGCAACAAGGCAAGCAATGGTCAAAGAAGTACAGATGGGCAGTACAAGTTGTATAGAGAAGTTCCAATGGTCAAAGATTTTGTACTATGGAGAAGTTGTATAGATATATGCACAATAGAGGAGTCATGTACACAAAAAAATTGAACTGAGATCATATAACCAAAAAGTGCACAAACATACAAGAGAAAGTATGCATGTCAAGGATTAAATTGTACACGGAAGTTCAGATGTATTGACACGATGCTCTTATAACACTTGAACCAAAGATTTCAAATTTTGACTTATTTTAGAAAGAAATTAAAACAAAAAATGAAAACTGGATAGCCCATGATTTGTCGTTACATTTACACTCTTATTCAGACTAAAGACATTTTGTCATATCTCATGACAAGTGCACCTCCCCATTCTCATTAAAGATTTATTAAATTATTATAGACAGATACTGTCATTGATCCATACATAACAGAACCAATGCAAAACGTAATCACAAAGGAAATTGATTAGGAAATAAAAGAAAAAAATTAAGAGAAAAAAGGATTTGTAAGAAGGCTTATTAATAACAGATTAGCAATTTTAGGAAAAAGAGAGATTGCAATCAAGGACACTCATCATCAAGAAATTAAGAAAGATTGACTGCAGATAATAAATGAAATATAATGCAGGAAAGATTTCAGAAGGGGTGCTACAGAAGTAGAAGGAGGAAGACTCAAAAATTTTGGATACAACTATTCAACAAATTCAAGTATAATCAACAGATTTCTGATATGAAGCCTTAAGGTGAATTTTTTTGCCTATAAAAACAAAATATTAGGAAGTCCTAGCTGGGAAAAGATTCAACAAATATTTTGCTTAACCCAGTAGTCAGTTCAGGAACTTTTCTCTCAAACCTCCTAAAAAACCCCATGATATTAATTGTACTTATCAACGCAACTTCCTCAGCTCTTTAAGTTTGTCTTGATTCACTTTATTAACACACAAGAAACTATACATCTTCCTCAAGCATCTAATCGGCATCTCACGTCCATTTACTTGCCACAGTGTTACAAATCATGATTAGTTTATCTCTAGAAGAGCAATGGAGGACAATATGCTAAATAAAGAAACAATAGCAAGAAGAAAAAAACTTAATATTTGAACATAAAATCATATATTGGGTGTGTGATAGAAAAAAAATGAATCTATTAAGGAGCAAGCATCCTTTCCTTTAAAAATCTCTTTAAATGGAAAACAGAACTTTCACACATGTTGAAGAAAACTTCTTCTCACTCCAATCCCATTTCAAGCTGGTTCTCCAAGTAGCTGACATATAAGAAAATAAATATACTCATTATGGCATAAGAATTGCAAGAAACAATAACAAATATGTCTGCAACAAGGTTGTATGGGTGTGCCGGTCTGAGATCACTCAAAGTTGTGGATGCAGAGCTACTGATGCAGACCCCCAAAACTGGGATAAACAGGTGCGAGGATGCAAAGATACACCAGGTTCAAAGTACAGACATGAAGACTTGGGTACATTGCAATAAAATTCAAAAATTGAAACATAGGACATATCATAAAGTTTAGGAAAATAGTAAATGATTTCCTAATATGACAGTTGCAAAGGCATTGAGCAGAAATGAGATCAGAGTTTTCCAAGAAGCAGGACAGAAGTGAATGCTGAGCATTTATTTTTTCCTTTCTGTTTCTCATTGTTTTATGTTTTTCTCTTTTGTTTTTGCCGGGTTTGGTATGGATGCATGCTCTCACGAGGGTCAATGAGCATTTAATATTTTGAAGCATAGAAATATACTCACACCATCATGCTAGGCAAGACAGGGATTCTGCAAAAGCCCTGGAACAAAATTTCAAAAATGTACCAACAGTAGAATATGTTATTGAACAAAAAGAAAATGGAGCCCAAGAGGAAGAGCTTGGTTGTCTATCCAGGCTTTCCTAAATTACTTTCCTACTCCTTTAAGGGAGAAACAATGTCTACAAGTCTAAATTGATCCAGTAAAATACCATCAAAAGCCCATGGTAGTTATTCCATATAACTCACCCATGGGATTTGTGATAATTGGTTCAAATCTTGCTATGCGAGACTTGCATTATTGCCAAAAATATTGTTATGAGACCAAAATGTGGTCATGATGTAATCTGGTCGGGTCCCATTTCACTCCCATATAACCAAATTATAAATATACACAACTCTTTATATGTCTACATATACCTGGATTGACTCAATTGACCTGATACTTCACAACTTGCTTCGAGAATTCGATATTTGCACTGCAACAGCTAGTTGCAAAGTGGCCCTATTTTTTGATAGTGAACCTGCCAGCATATTACTTTTCACATAACTTTGTGCATAGCAACTCTGTAAATTAAAACTCAAGTTGCAGTTTTTTAGATCGAGTTCCATATTTCTCAATTATCTTAGTGAACCTGCCAGCACATTACTTTTCACAGAACTTTGTGCATAACAACTCTGTAAATTAGAATTCAAGTTGCAATTTTTTAGATCGAGTTCCATATTTCTCAATTATCTTGCATGGTAACTTTTGTTCTGACGTTGCTGGTATACGGCACCAGTCATGAGTTGAGAAAAAATAAATAAAATTGTCAGGGCGGACCACATGAGCGCAAGCGCTCATATACACACATTTTTCTAGTAATTAATTTTAAAAATAGCATGTTATCTTATAATAAATTGAATTTTTACCCATCCACTATATTCTGAAGGCGAAATATTAACTTATTACCCTCAATAATTGCATGGATATTTCTCAATTCATGGTTCTCACTTCTCACCAAACTTATTTTCTTCTTTTCTCTAATGAGGAATGAAGAATGAGGTGTCAAAATATTAAAATACAAATCCTACCATAGAGGAGATTCAAAAACATTCTACACAAATTATGTGGACGATCAAATAGATCGGCTATACTTTATCGGATTCTGTCAAGTCGCCCTTATGTATTCGGCATATCATCCGTCCACTGATATTCGAACGAAAAACAGTGTTGTCCCGGTATTTTCGTTCTATAAAAATTAAAGATCGTCATGCCTTTTGCAGGGATCAACGGACAACAAAAAACTCTCCCTTTCCAGTATTTGCATTAAATAAACTCGTTGGGAGACCCAATTATCATCAAGCAGCTTCGAGCTCGTTCAGGTGTTCCAATCCATTACAAATTACAAAGGACCTATGTCTACGCCAGCTCAAAAAATTCAGAGAAATTCGGAGACTAAATAAGGCACGAAGCATTTTAAGAATTTACAAGTAACTAAATTGCCGGAACTCTTCTATACAATCCGATTAAATGTTATAATAAACTTTATAAAGTTAACAAAGCACAATAGAACATGCTCTTCACCACAGAATATTCACCTGAAAAGTTCATTGGATGACCTAATCCTTCCTAAATCGGCTGGAAGATCGAAATTGCAACATAGTTAAATTTCAATTCCAAGTCAAAACGATATGATGACTAGACTACGACAATAAGAAGCTCACGGGTTCAAAACACAGGCCGAAACACCAGGGTTTGTTGATTTCAAAAGGCAGAACAAAATGTAAACAGTCCAAAATCAAAGACTAAGAATAACAACAACAATCACTTACGTGAGCAAAGAAAAAAGTCAACAACACAGACATCCTCGGAAGACGCAGAGCTCGCTTCCACGAATCCATGGCAAATACGGCCCTGAGGCGGTCGCAACACTTTCGCTTTATTCCCTCTCAGCTCTCATCACTTTCTTTTCTTCCCCGAGTTTCGACCGCTGCACCTACCGAACCTTGCTTCTCCAGGTACTTAAAGCAATCAGCGAATAATAATATAATAATAAAATTTATTCGTGCACGGAGAAATCCTTTTCAAAACTTCCCGTGAGAAAAAGATATGCTCTCGGGTCAAAGAAGCAATCCAAGAGCAGATCCTTTTAGCACAAGTGCGGTGGGTAAGCCAAGGTATTTAACCGGGTGTAATTATCAATGTGGAAGTGGGTGATTTTTTTACATAGTATTTAATGCTGACAAATGGTGACGTAGCAGCTGTGTCGGGCCTTAAAAAGAGGGCGATAGATTCAAGTTGAAAGTTTTATGGTTTTTCATTTGGTCCGCTTATTGGGAGCATCATGGCCATGAAAAGGATTAATGATTTGTCGACGTGGGTGCCACCTGGATATTGGTGGTACTATCTTTTTTCTGGGTTTTGACAACGCGTTCACACTTTCGTTACAAATGCTATAATTATGAGTGCATGCTCTAGGGCACGGAACTTTGGATTGGAGGGGCCCACGTGGCTTGACAATCTGGACTCGCAGTTTACGTCACTTGTTAAGTGAGGCTTACTTAAGAATTTTAATATTAACTAGAGGAAAATAATAATAATTTTAATATTAAATTATTATTATAATTTACCTAGGTTGGATATGTATATGTATACAAAGTATTTACTCAATAAAAATTAATAATAATTTTAATATTAAGAGCAAGAGAATTTTTTTTATATATATACATACCTAACTTTTTAACAACTGGTCATAAGTATCATCAACATAAGTATCATCAACCTAGGTCCCAAAGTACATCAGTCCTATGTTTGTCCTTTTTAACCTCTCCGGATTGATGAAGGTGTAAAAAATTCATGGAATCTTTTGAATGAATTTTTTTTCCAAGTCTAGTCAATAGAACACGGGGATACTGAAGCAGAGCACTTTTTCCAAGTCTAATCAATAGAACACGGGGATACTGAAGCAGAGCACGGGGATACTGAAGCAGAGCCGATAGAACGGAGAAGATTTGAACTGTAGACTGAACCAGACAAGAAATATCAGCACAAAAAAATTAAAGGGTTTGCGGCAAAAGGTTTTTGCAGAGCAAGGAAGGTTTGCGACGGAGTATTGTATTAAACATCTATTTTATCGGGTAAGCATATTTTTTTGTCCTCTTTCGATTTATAAAACAATTTAAGTAGGTAGGAGAAATACATTTGTTATAGGGGTTTGCGGCAGAAGGTTTTATTATCAGCAAGGGTTTGCAGAGCAAGAGGGTTTTATTACACATTTATTTCATCGGATCAATAGTACAGAGGGTTCGACTATAAAGGGTTTGAAAATTGAAAAAGGGAAGCAACAATTGCAAGAACCAATATATGTCTATGAGAAACAGTATTGGAGGATATTAAGGCGTCGACAAGCTCGAGCAAGGGCAACAACAATGAAAAGGGCATATCAAAAAATAAAAATAAAAAATATTCTACCACATAAACAGGTGGAGAATAAGGAACAATCAAAGGCAAATCACCAAAATGAGTTTTCAAATGAGGAAGAAACTTACAGTCCCACAACTACACCACTCATGTGGGCACCAAGACTTTATGTGCAAGAGCTAATGAAGATGAAAGAGAAACTTGAAAGCATGGAAAGGAGAGAGAAATTAAGAGAAACTAAATCAGATGAGGTTATAAACACCATTCGGAGGTTGGAAAAGGAAAACAACTAACTCAAGGAGCAAGTGTCAAAGCTACAAAACCTTGCAAACATGGGTCAACGTGAATGGCATGTCCTCAAACAAGCCATCCATACCCCAATCAATGATGCAATAGAGGTGGAAAAAACAAATGCAAATCAAATAAAAGAGGTATAGAAAACACTCCAAAACATTGAAACAAGAGAAAATGAGCTACGAAATGAATTAGCAAAGGCAAAGACATGGTCTCAAGTAGTAAAAGAACCGGTCAATCAACAAAAAGAGTTGATAGAGAAGCAAGTAAAAATTCAAATAACAGAAGAGAAAGAAAGACATGAGAAGTTAACAAATATAATCATCAAAGGGTTGAAAGATTATGGGGACAGGGAAGACACAAATCGTTTAACTAGGGACTTCTTGTCAGATCGATTACAATGGAAGGGTCAGATAAAAAAAGTAAGCAAAATTGGCGAGCTGAGAGAAGGAGGCATAGATAGACATATTCGGGTCACATTGATGAGCTACGAGGATAAAATAAGGTTACTTAAAAACGAGAGGCATGTTGAGAGGGTCACAATTTTATTTAGATGATGACCTAACATTTTTACGACGAGGAAGAAAGAAATAAGGAATGAGAAAAGGTGAGGGCAACAAGGAATGAAGGGAAACAGGCATATTTAAGAAATGGAAAGGCATACATCACATCTAAACAAATCCAAAACAAATAGGGAGTATGGCCCGCTGGGAACATCTTACAATGGTAAGTTGGAACTGTAGAGGTTTCCCTTGGAGAAGAGGACTCGGGTTAGGGCCCGTTACTAGAGACAAAGATATAATCATATTGACAGAAACACATGAACACGATGGATGTAGGACTCCAGAATTTGTAGGATACAAAAAAATAGCAATATGGAATAAAACATCGAAAAATGGCAAAGGGCATGGGGGTATTATGGTTTTAATAAAAGAAAAATGGGATAGGGTCATTAAAATTGAAAAACAAGATGAAAACAAACAATATATCCGGATAAAGATCCTAGAAAATAAGTCGGTTATTAGCATAGCAACATGTTATTTTGCTCCCAAGAATTCTAAATTCTATAAGAAACATGACCTTAAGAGAGAAGACCCATACTCCTCCCTAAAAAGAGACATTTCAATATACGAGTAAGTTGGGGGAGATTATATTAATTGGAGATTTCAATGCAAGGACAACAAATAAGCAAGCTAACATTCTAGAAGGTAACGAATATATTGAGATTAATCCTCTTTGGATGCCATAAGAGGAAAATCAACAGTGGGCCAGGACTTCAGAAGATGAGCATGGGGCTATCACGCAATATGGAGAAGAGTTGTTAGGTCTTTGCAGCATATACAATTTGATTATTTGCAATGGGATGAACAAATGGAAAAATTCAGGAAAGTATACATGCAAAACATATAAGGGACAAAGTGTAATAGACTATGTAATATGCTCACAAAATTACATACAAAAAATAGAGGAGCTAGAAGTGGAAGATTCTCCAGTGGAACTTAAGTCAGATCACAACCCAATTGTTATGAAACTTTGAATGCATGGAGACAAACCAAGGGAAAAACACTTGCAAGGCAATCAAAATAAATATCCTCACAAGGGAAACATTCTCTTAGCAGATGAAAATCGACGAAATTTTAGAGCAGTATTAAATAATAAGTTACAAGAAAGGGAAGAACTACATCACAATAGTAGAGATTACAGTAAGAGTGAATGGTTAATGCACGTTATTCAAGAAGCTCTAAACAAATGCAAGAGAGCTAAACCTAAAAAGAAAGAAAGGAATAGCTTCCCAACCAACCCATGGTTCGATGAAGATTGCAAAAAAATGCGAAGATTACTAAAGGAACCAACGGGTAAAATAAGAGCAAACAAAAAAGCATATGAGAAACTGGTAAGGGCAAAAAAAGAAGAATACACTAGAACAAGGAGGAAATAATTGATTTATTTAGGGAAGCATGAACCAAAGAAATTTTGGAAGGAACTAAGCGTGAAAAGGATGCAAACTGAAAATAACATAACAGTTAATCAGTGGTTGGAGTATTCAAAACAACTGTATCAACGTAGTAACCAGCAGGAGACACCCCCTACTATCATTGTCAAGAAAGAAATTTTCACAATTGAAGACATTATTCAAGGGATAAAAAAGTTAGCAACTGGTAAAGCCCGTGACATAGACAATCTTCAAGTAGAGCATATAAAATGGGGGGTAGATGTAAATAATCCCTCAAACTATCGAACTATCATGATCAACCCTCTCTTTGCAAAGATGTTTGGGAGTATGATAGAGCGTAGGATCAGCATATGGGCAGAAGAAAAGGGAAAGAGAGCAAAGGGGCAAGCGGGTTTTAGGCCCAAGCACTCAACTATTGATCACCGTATCACGCTCAGACACATAGTGGAAAAAATATGGGACAAAAAGAGGAGGCTTTTTGTTGTTTTGTAGACTTCAAAAAGGCATTTGACACAGTGCCAAGGAAAAAATTATGGAGCATAATGGAAGAGCTAGAGGTTCCAATTCACTACGGAGCGGCAGTTCACGAGACTATATGAGCATGTAAAGGCTAGAATCGAGAACACGGGAAGGGTTATCCGAATGTTTTGGTAGTGACATAGGTGTCAAATAAGGTTGCCCTCTATCTCCGACCTTATTTGGGTTGTACATTGACAAGTTAGAAGAATGGATAAACAAATTTGGGGGAGAGGGTGTGCATTTAGCCAAATATGTGGTAAAACTCCTCATGTATGGAGATGATGTAATTCTTGTGGCCAAAACAACCAAAGATCTAGAAGATCACCTTCAAGCTCTAGAACTCTTTTCTAAAGAAGTTGGGATGCGGGTGAACACGAGCAAAACAAAAATTATGATTTTTTCAGCAAAAAAGAAGAAGCAACAACTCAAATTTCAGTTTGCGGGAGAACCGCTTGACGTAGTGGTAGAATACAAATACACGGGCATAGACTTTCATGACAAACTTAATTGGAATACATGTAGGATGAAAAGAACTCAAAGTGGCTGGAGAGCACTATATGCACTTCAAAACAGGTGTAGGAATGCCGAGTTGTGGGACTGGAAGACCACCAAGGTTTTATTTGACCTACTTGTTACACCAGTTCTGTTGTATGGTTGCGAGGTGTGGGCTAGTGGCACAACAAATGCAAAATGGAGGCAAATAGAAAGGATTCAAATATCTAATCACAAACTTTCTCAAAATTAAGGCCACAACCCTTTATGAAATTATTCTAGCTGAAACTGGAATGTTCCCTTTAGAAGCAATTGCTATGACCAAGTTGTTATGTTACTTGAAAAAAACAGAAAACATGACAAATGATAGATGGCCTAGGGCAACTAGGGGACGAAGAGTTGCATAGGCGAAAGAATACGTGGATGAAACAAAATCAGAAATGGATGAAACGTTGGGAAATCAACATAAATGAATGCCCAAATGTCAACAAAGACATAAAAAATTATGTGAATGAAAAGTTCGGAAGTGGAATGTGGAAAAATGCAAGCAAGAAAAGACAATATTATATTGCAAATTTTAACCCAACGTATGACCACAAGGAAAAAAGCGTATATAGGCGCTGAAATCAAGTGGAAGGAAAAAATACTCATTGCTCAGATAAGGACTAGCTCTCATAGGCTTAGATGTGAAACAAGGAGATGGACAACGCCCAAAGAACAATGGGAAGAAAGGATATGTACTCTATGCGGCACAGGGGCAGTAGAGACAAAGGAACACTTCATCTATAAATGCCCGAGTTTTTCAGATATTCGTGACAAATACAAAGAAACACTTGGGAACGAGTTTATGACAGATTTAATTGAAGACAGTAAAAGAAAAAAAGTTGGAGAATTGCTAACACAAATCAGCAGGAGAAGGAACAACCTTCTCAAAGATATTAAAGATCATATGATATGATTTGAGTAATTGTACTTCCATATTTGAGGTCCCATAGACCATATTTGGGTCTCGCGGACGTAATTAAAATCTTTCATTCATTCATAAGTTAAAGGGTTAAGTTGCATTGTTTTCGATGTAGTGTTAAATTATGGTATTACCTCTATAACCCTTATTTTGTTTCGATAAATACAACAAGAAACCCAGAACGAAATTTAATTTTTGTATTGTTGGAAGTGTTGAGGCGCAAGGAAGAATTGTTGACGTTGGGAAATCAACATAAGTGAATGCCCAAATGTCAAAAAAGACATAAAAAATTATGTGAATGAAAAGTTCAGAAGTGGAATGTGGAAAAATGTAAGCAGGAAAAGACAATGTTATATTGCAAATTTTCACCCAACGTATGACCACAAGGAAAAAGTGTATATAGGCGCTGAAATCAAGTGGAAGGTAGCTCTCATATGCTTAGATGTGAAACAGGGAGATGGACAATGCCCAAAGAACAATAGAAAGAAAGGATATGTACTCTATGCAGCACAGGGGCAGTAGAGACAGAGAAGAAAGGATATGTACTCTATGCAGCACAGGGGCAGTAGAGACAGAGGAACACTTCATCTAAGTTTTTCAGATATCCGTGACAAATACAAAGAAACACTTGGGAACGAGTTTATGGCAAATTTATTTGAAGATAGTAAAATAAAAAAAGTTGGAGAATTGCTAACACAAAAGGACAAGGAACAACCTTCTCAAAAATATTAAAGATCATATGATATGATTTGAGTAATTGTACTTCCATATTTGAGGTCCCATAGACCATATTTGGGTCTCACGAACGTAATTAAAATCTTTCATTTCATTTCATGTTAGAGGTTCTCAATTAAAAAATAGGCTTTTTTGTTTTAAGATCGACAACGGTATTTGGCTTTTGGTGAAAGATTATCAAACAAACATTCTCTTATAATAAAGCAACAAGATTCACATCGTGGTAAGTGTTATTTAATATATGTATTTTAATTTCATTATTGGCGGTGAAGAAAACAGCCAAAGGCTCGCACAAAATTTTTATTATTTAAAATATTTTAAGTAATATGAGAAGGATGGGTTATTATTTTTTTAAATAATAAATGTATAAATATTAAGTTATTATAGTATTCAAAGAGGGCCTTTATAAATTTTATATAACTTAAAAATTAATAATAATAAAAATATAAATAATATCCGCGTGAGCGTGGCTTACGACAAGAATGTCACTTGCATTATCAGTAATGTGACCCGGGTACAATCTAAGAAGTATTATTCAAAAAAAAAAAATATATATATATATATATATATATATATATATATATATTTATTTATTTATTTATTTTAAGAGGGCCTTTATAAATTATTGTTTATATTTTTTAATAATTACTTTGATAGGTGGTTTTTCTAATTTATATAAAAAATTTAAAATCTTACATGAAAAAGTAAGTTTAATATTTATAAATTTATATTTTTCTTGGCTCAAGTTTGAGTCTTCCTTAAAGTTATCTTGCATGAAAATTGAGATTAACATTTGTAAGTTTATATTTTTTTTTCAAGGTTTGGGTCTTCCTTATCATTGAAGTTCTCCATGTTTTTCACCTTTGAGGTTTAAAAAAAAAAAAAAAAAAACCATTTATCTATATTAAAAAACAAAATATTTACAACTTCATGATTAAATATTTATCAAACATGCTCATAATTGATTAGGATTGAAGAATTTTATAATGTAGACCAAGGTTCTCATGAATGAATCTTAATGTTTAGTATCCAATGGCATTAGCTTAATCGCCTAAATTCCTTTATTTTCATTGAGTCACAAGTTTGGGTTTGCACAATTACCGAGTTGTATAATACCACTACATGGTCATTATCTAGTACAAATGGGGATTACTTGATTTTCATTGAGGAAACATATGTTTAAGTCTTGACAAGTGATACATGCACAGTTACCAAGATGTTTAATATCACTATAGGGTCATGATTTAATATGAATGGGCTCCTTTCAATATGATATAACCATTTAAAAATATGTAAAATATATATTCACTAAACATGGTAATTGAAACAATCATCTAAAGAGCCTACAAAGACAAATTTTATGGATTAGTATGGAGGAAAAGAAAAGAGTACCCTTTATCCGTTGGGAGACAATTTGTCAACTAAAAGCATGAGGAGGTATAGGCCTACGAAGGATTAATCAGATGGGGAGGGCTCTGGGAAAAACTCACTCATAATTTTTTTAGAGATACCACTAGCCTATGGGTGAAGATCCTAAGACACGAGTACCTAGGTGGGGAGGATCCAGGTCACATCCTTAAGGAGAGGGAGCAAAGTAAAGGTTTTGTTTAGTAAAACCATTTGTTGAAGAGAGAGGTGATCAATAAAGGGATTAGATGGAAACTGAGTTTAAGGGAGACCATTGATTTTTGGCATGACCTTTTCTTAAGGAGCATCCTTCTAAGATAATATAATACATGGAATACTTAGTAGATGTTATGCAACAAATCCATAGATCAAAGGTAAAAGACTATGTATAAGGATGGTGAAGGTAATATAAGGTGTGTGCTTGAGGAGTGGATTGAAACTTATTGGTCTCACCAAACTGGCCAAGTCCTCATGATGTTGAAGTTCTCTTTTATTGTATGAAAAGGATAAGATACCTGGCACCAGGTGAGAAGCTCATAGTAGGAGTACATAGTGAAGACAAGGTATGATTATCTTATGGAGTTGGATAACAAAGAGGAGGTTTGGGCAAGGATTTGGGGAAGTTTAGTCATCCCCAAAATCAAAGCCTTTGGATGGTTAACAATACGTAACAAAATGCTAATGGAAGAAAACCTTAAATGATAGGGGTTTAGGGTCCATCATGGTGCCCCTTATGTGAAGAGTTGGAGGAAGATGGGTAACATCTATTTATACATTGTGTTTTCAACTCAAAAATCAAGAACGGTCTACTTAGGGACTTCTCCATAGAATGGGTCCAATCCTAGGGGGATCATGGACTTAATCAATGGAGAAATCCCTTTACAAATGCCATGTTGAAATCTTTATGGACAATTATGTCATTGGTCTTCATGTGGAATGTGTGGTTGGAAAGGAACCATTGCACATTCCAATAAGAAAAACATAATATAGTTAGAATCTATAATAAAATTAAAGTAGCAATGGTTGAAAATAAAGCAGTACTAAGGAGAATACACCACTTACCTTTGAACATCAATCCTTGAACAACTAGGGTATCAAATTGTGTGTAAAAGAGCCTATCAAAACTAGCTTATTGAATAGGTATATGGTCAGGTGGAGCTATCCACTACAAACACTAATGGTGCTTTGAAAGGAAACTTAGGTCTAAAGTGTGATGGAGGAGCTATAAGGAATGAAAAAAGGTGAAGTGATGGGGATGGTTTCAAAAATATCCACATAACAACGAGCATAGTGGCAAAAGCTAAGGCCTTGGTCATGGGAATGGCTTTAGCAAAGAAAATGGGGGCTAGAAAACTTTCAATAGAGTGATTCTTAGGTTTTGGTTAGTTAGGTCATCAGGAAGTATGAATGTAATTGGAAAATAAAGGATGTCATATATGCAATTAGGGAGTAGGCGACAAGCCTACATGACTATAGGGTACAATACATTTTTTAGGGGTGAAACAATCTAGCAAATGCACTAGCCAATAATGGAGTGAGCAAGGAAACAAATTAGACTTGGAGACCGAGTCACTCCCAAAAGTAGTAAGCATAATAATTATGAAGGACCAATAAAGGCTATAAAATTCTAAGAATATTTAATAAGTAAAGGAAAAATAAAATAACAAAGGGTAAAAATTGGAGTGATTATTCATACTTTAGATAATAAGTTAATTAGTTACTTGAGCGATGAGAAGGATAGTATGAGGTGCATTGTGGTTGAAGAGGTTTGGTTGCAAAGCTTGGCACAATAATGGGTGAGCAAGCGAGAAAGGTCTCAAGTAATTTTTTGTGAACAAGGAAAAACCCCCACCATTGAAGGAAGATTAGGTGCATCTCTCTCTTTAAGGAAGAGCATCTTGTTGGAGCCTTAACCAACTTTTTGAATGAAGAATTAAGTGCAACATCGATAGAGGATGCATATGAGTTCTTTGGGATGGTCTCAAGAGCAATGAAAAGCCTTCACCATAGAACGAATGTAAGGTGAGCTTCTACCTTCTATAAAATTTTCCTAGCCAGTAATTTTTATGTTTTAGCTAAAGTTTTATGTTGTTTTAAGCTCTTATTTTTATGTCACGGTATTGTAGATTTTTAGTTTATGTTATGCATAGGTCAACTTGTCTAGTTAAATATGACGTATGTAGTGGGAATAAAGGAGAAGAAACAACAGGTTGTGGTAAATATAGCTTTAAGGTTTGCAAGTATAAGAAGAAACAATAAGTCATGGCGATGTTGGCTTGAAGGTTTACAATTCTAAGAAGAAACAAGTCATGACAAAAATGGCTTGAAGGTTTGCAAACCTAAAAGGAAACACCAAGACATGATAGATTTGGCATGAAGGTTTGTAGATCTGAGAAGAACTAGTAGGTCATAGTGGAGCTAGCTTTAAGGTTTGCATGTCTAAGAAGAAACAATAAGTCACAATGAATTTGAATTTAAGGTTTGCAGATCTAAAAGGAAACAATAGGTAATAGTAGAGTTGACATGAAGGTTTGTACATCTAAGAAGAAACAACAAGTCACAATAGAGTTGGATTGAAGATTTACAGATCTAAGAAGAAATAATAGGTCATGGTAGAGTTGGCTTGAAGGTTTGCAAAGCTATAAGAAAATATATCATGGCAGAGTTAGCTTGAAGGTTTACAGATCTAAGAAGAAATAATATGTCATAACATGGTTGGCTTGAAGGTTTACATATCTAAGAAGAAACAACAGGTCACGGTGTAGCTAGCTTGAAGGTTTACAGATCTAGGAAGAAATAACAAGCCATGATAAAGTTGGCTTGAAGGTTTGCAAATCTAAGAAGAAATAATAGGTCATAACAGAGCTAGCTTGAAAGCTTACAAATCTAAAAGGAAATGACATATCATGATAGATCTAGTTTGAAGGTTTATAAATCTAAAAAGAAATAATAGGATATAATAGAGTTGGTTTGAAGGTTTGCATCTCTACCACTTCAAAGGAAGAAATAACAAGTCATGGCATAGTTTACTTGAAGGTTTGCAAATATAAGAATAAATAGTAGATCATGATAGAGTTGGCTTAAAAGGAAAATGGGGTTGTCATCATTGTAAAAGCATGACAAAGGAAAACTACTAGGATCTGGAAAAACCAACAATTACTTGCGCTCAAGTAAATGAGGCTCTCATTGCTAAATTTTAGTCAACAGGTCCAAGAAGGAGAGGGAAGGATGAAAAATTCAAAAAATAATTTGATGGGAACTCTCAACCAGTGCATATTTGACCCATTGATCATTAAAAATGGGAGGAGGGATGAGTCGATAATGTATGAAGAGGATGTATTAGAATGCAATGAAGTGTCTGAGGAATATACAAAGGCCTCAATTAGTTTATTCAAGGAAAAAACTTTTGGCATCTGACATAATGGGGACAAGGTATGTGGAAGACTTGATTTAGACCCATTCCTAAAGGCCCAATTATCTTCAAACCTTAACCCTAGGGCATATCGGGGGGCAATGGAGAAGGAAAAGTTTCACCAAATGAACTAGAGGAAACATTGAAGGGTAGTCTAGCTAGATTGGAAGATAAACAAACTAAGCAAAAAAGAGGGGAAAGAAAGCAAAAAAGTTGTATTAAATTAGAGGAGTTGGTATGAATGGTTGTAGGTGAGGATCTGATGCTAGAGCAAGTTTTATCATTAAAGAACAAGGCTTTGGTAGGTAGATTTATGGGCCACTCCATGAAATCAAAAACTTTTCAAGAATGGACCAAGGTTTACCTACTTGGAGGTTCTAGGCTATACTCCTATATATCATGTGATGACGAAGGGTTGGATGGTTTTTGTCTTCCAAAAGATAGAAGATGTTATAATCATAAAAAAATGGAAGATGGATTTGGGAGCTCAATGCTTTACATCTAAAATTTTGGACTCACAAGTTCGATCCGTGCTCTAAGAGGACTAATACTCAACCTATCTAGGTCAAGCTACCCTCTTTGCCCATCGAATTCTAGAATTCTAGAATGTTGTATAAGATTGGGAACTCCTTGTGAGTTTTCCTTGGAGTAGATACAAAAATTTTAAATGGTACCCAAAAACGGTAACTCGTATCTTAGTGGAGCTTGATCTTAGTTTAGGGTTGCTAAAAGCATGGAGTTCATATTAGGAAATTGGACATATTTACATAAGCTTGACTACATCAATGTGTTGTTTCAATGTAGTAATTATCATTGTTATTGTCATCTCAAGGTGGATTGTGAAATGGAAGAGAGCATAGGGCAAGTGACTGTATAAAAGTAATTTAGAGGTTCTTTTGGTCAATTGTTTTTAGAGGTAGTGACTTTTGAAGCACAAATAGAGGAGGACCTAGTCAAGACTCTTAACCCACTTAAAGAAAGGTTTTTTGTCATCAATATCCAGATGAAGGAGAAAGAGTTGGCTCCAAGTGGTTATAATAAGGAAGTTGTAGATGAGGTAAGGGAGGCCATACATATGACCAACAAAGTATATGGAGACATCTTATCAGGTATCCATCAAAGCTTGAACCTAGTATTACCCTTTTATAGGGATGGGGTATTGAATTATAATAAAAATAAACTTGTTATATCATCTTTTCCTAGGTTGAGCCCTTATATGGAGGTATTGATAGGCCATAATTTTGAGAGGACATTGTAAGAGGGTGGTGTTGTTCCTTCATTTTGGGATGGTAGGGAGGAGAAATCTTATGATTAGGAGGAAGAGGGAAGGGTTTTAAATCTAAGGGGGAATCTACAACTTCTTTCTATCAAGGGATTAGAACAAGTAGAGGAGAAGGGTATAAAACTTACAAAGTCCTTATCCTCTTTAGACAAAGATATTTCAGGCCAAGGAAGCGAGCATGACTTAAACAACCCTAGTAGGTTCTCTTCCTCATTAGGTCATCAAAATCACCATAATACAAGCACAAATTTTGGTAGATATTCCCTAAGAGTCCTAAAAAAGGTAAAGGAGATACTAGGTATGGTCAGGTATTAGGGAGCTTTGATCTTGAGACAAGTTAATTTCAATAGTTTATAATAGGAAGGAAATCCTACTTTAAAATTACACAAAAAAAAGTTAAGAAGGAAATTTTATCTTGTAAACAAAAGCCCATAGTTGGAATTCTTGGAGTAGGAAACCCTAGGGGAAAGAGAATCAATGATCATACTCTCTATAAATGTCAGAAGGCTCATGGCCCCTCATAAAAAATTAGCCCTAAAGCATTTGTTTAAACTTCATAATCCAAATATAGTTTTAATGTAGGATACTGTTTATACAAAAAAAACAATAACCATCCTTGCCTCTCCTATCAAATTGGAACTTTGAAGGGATAGACTCAAATGGAATATTAGGGGGAATATAATTGGATAGAATTTCTCCTTCCAACTAGTTGACAAGTTATATATTAAGGCAGGGGTTGTTATAGACTTGCATTCTATGGAGATAGGAAAACTGATTTCTATAGTCAATTTGTATGGTCATTTGTTAGGTACCCAATATAAGTACTTAATAATATAATATTGTATTGTATATTGGTATGATCCATAAATGAATTATTGGCTAATGTGGACCCCCTACAATGTAAATGTTACTTATGTAACAGTTTCTTTAATTAGAATTAATATTTTGGGTCTCCCACTTGAACGTGGACTAACCCTTGAGCATTAGGGGTTAGGGTAGATGAAGAGCCTATATAAAGGCAAGGATGGACATATAATTTATAAGAAGTATTATTTGTAATAGTCTTGTCTTGTGGAGAGAAGATTGAAGTGATTCCTTCCTCAAGGAGTAATAACTAGTGTCGTCCTACCTCAAGGTATTATTTATCTTAATTTTATTGCATGGATTATTCTTGTGGAATATTATTTGTGGATGCATGTTTGAAATTTATGCATATTGGCGAATGATTTTTTATTAATGAGAATAGAGGTTCATAACAATTGCTATAAAAGCAACAATTCTGGCAAGGTGTGGTTGTTTTTGCAGAGCTCGGGCACATTTTCCCCAAAAAATCTTATATTGTGGGAACCATATCTTTTTTTAGAGATCATTATTTAGAATATTTTTACATTAGCATGTAGATCGTTTTCAACACTACAAAAAAAATTGATCATTTGTTAAATTTTGATAAGTATAGAGGAAGTTATGATTGTTTGAAGTTGGGTTATTTATGTTCTTTTTGGGTTGCATGAAGTTTTTTTCAAAAGAAAAAATTCATATCATTTTTTTTAGTAGTCATTTTTAGAAGATTCTTGTACCATCTACACAATATTTTTTATTACTACAAAAATGATTATCACTTATTAAATTTTTATAAGTAATGAGGGAGTTATGGTTATTTGAAGTGAGGCTACCAATGCTATTTTTGGGTGTGTAGAAAATTAGTCCAAAGAAAAATTCATCTCTCTCAATTTGGGTAAGCAAGTTAGTTGTCATTTGTTTTGTTTTGAAGAAAATCTATAGATTTCATTGTTTGAAGAAAGGAATAGATTGGATTTGAATAAAAAATGAGTGTTTTTTATTATTTAAAATAGCTATTTTGGATTTTTTTTTTTTTTTGGGGTTGAAATTATGGAGTTACTAGTATTCACCAATGAGGATGATAGTGATGCTAGGCAATGGTGGAAAATATTTAAGTCTTTAATTTTTATTTTATAATATATGGAAAAATAAAATTAATAATGCTTTCCAAGGGGAATCTCTCTTTTGGTTAATAAACTTTTGTTGTGCTCATAAATATCTATATACACGAGAAGAATTTGAGGTTGCATTTTTAAGAAAATGGAGATCAGAGGAAAAGGATAATATTATGCAGGTAGAAGGAAGCACATATTTGGTGTCTAATAAGTCAAGCAGTGATAAGAAATGATTGTTTGAATTTAAAAACTCTATTTTATAAGTTTGTGGTTGCATTTAGAAGAAAAAAGTGATTGTCTCCATAAACCCTAGCAATAAGCATAACTTCATCAATAGGGATTTGGCTAGCAATTTACAGGTTCGAGCAAAGAATTCAATAATGAACAGTTTCATGGGGGAGATTTCAAATTTTTGAAAACTTAAATATTTCTATAGATAAGTATATTTTGCTAAAATTTAGGTCATTATGATTGATGAAGTGGATTATGTTCTTGATACCCTTAGTTGGAATTTTTAGGTATTGTTAACATTAATGTCCAAAAAAAATCTATAAAGTTATGATATGGAAAAAAGAAGTGTAGACACCAAAACCTAGCCACTTGTCATCCATCCTAGTTTTCCCACCATTTCCACCCATTATTCATATATATTTATATATATTTATTTTATATATATTTAAATATTAATATTTTATATATATTTAATAAATATATATTTATATAAGTGAATTAATCCCAACCATCCGATTTCACTTAATCCTATCCATCCATCCATATCAATCCATGCCACACCCTAGATTTAATATCCACCCTTCGATATGCTTTTATCTCAGCCACACGATTAGTGTCATTGAAACCCTAGCATGCCCTAGGTTGGATTATTAATAGGAGCCATTTTGATGGCTCAACCCTTGAATCCTGAGTTGAAGTTTACCTCTGAGTTCCCTAGAGTATCCAAGCACTCTCACCTTCCATCCTCGCTTGCCATAGCCTCTGCATCCATCATCGCCCCTCTCGCTTAACTAGATCTACTTCTACATATTTCCCCTCAATGTCGAACACCTTCGGGTGCTCCTTATCATTCTCGAGCACCTTCGGGTGCTTCCCCTCCATCTCCAAGCACCTCTGGGTACCCTCCACCATTCTCAAGTACCCATGGGTATTTCCTGTAGTCGCCAAGCACCCATGGGTATTTTACACCAGAGTTTTGAAGTCCTCCTAGCTCTCGAGTGATGCTAGGGCATCACCGCACCAATCCACTACAATATATTTCATCAGATCAGAGAATGATAGATAAGCAAGGTAAATCAAAGTTATTGTTATTATATTTTATTGTGTTATTAGTATCTGTTCACATTTTATTATTGCATAGCTAGGGTTTAGTCTTGATTTTTGAGGGTCTCACACTATGGAGCCCTCATTGTTATTACTAACTCATTTGCTATTTTCTTGTGTGTAGATCTGGTAGCATTACATTAGCATTGGACAATTGCTTAAGCTGGAGTGGCCCGACATCGGATAACTAGAAGCCCACTCACTTCTGTTGGGAGCAAGAACACATTTTGAAGACACCACCAACATTGTTTGCTAGGGTTTCGGAGAACCCTAGCTATTGTAAAATTTGTATCAAAGAATTCAAAGATTCTTATTGTAACAATGGAGTTTTGAGGCTCCCCCATTAATATAAAATCATTCATTGTGCAATATTGTCTTTTGAGTTCAATTTATATCTTGTTATTTGGTGTTGCATTTTTGTCTTCACAAATGGCGATCACGGTGGGACCCACTAAGGGTTTCTTTTTCTGATTTGCTTTGCTAATTTATTTGTTGTTTTCTATCTTGTTTTGCAGGATTTTTAGAGGTATAAATCGAGCATTTTTCATTGGTTAGGGTTTCTGAGGACTTGCAGGAAGTTGTAGAAGGTGCACGAACACTTGATAGTGCTCGAGGGCCATCCAAAAATGCCCAAAGGCATTTTACAGAGAGTTGGAGCAGAAACATAGGTTGTTTTGTAAGTCTACTATTAAAACCCTAACTTTTCTGTTTACGTATTCTGGCAATCTTACATTTTTTTCATATTTCTAAGCTAAAAAGAACATCATTAATTAATCTGGGAAAAACATTCATACTAGCTTGCATCTTAGGTTTCAGATTAGTCATTTGCATCCATCCACACTTTCTATTTGAAGTTTTTGATTTTCTGTTGTATTCACAAATTGAAAAATATTGCATTCTGATTTCATGTGAATTGAAAAATTGCATAATTAGTTTGCATTATAGGGTTAGGGATTCCTATTTTTGTAGGTCTAAGTAGGAACATTATTCAGATACCAAAAGTATCCCCGTACTTGGGTGATTCCATACGGAGGAGTAGACGAACCCCCCAGCTGTCTAGAGCGGGTCTTAAGCGGTGTACTCTACATCCTTTGGAAAAATTGGTATTCTGGGTAGTGGCTTCTGATTTAGACTATCAAAAGTAGTTATCTTTCTAACATTGTATGTACACAATAGCAAATCATAAATTTTAAAAAGAATCACACACTGCACGCTTCACATTTAATAGTAGTGGTTGGATTTCATCACCAACCATTGCTTGAGATTTGGTGATGGTGGCTTTCATCTCCATCCACCAATATCTACCCTTAGAAACCTTAGGTCACCCCTAAGCAAACTTGTTGGATTTCATCACCAGCAAGAATCTCATTGCCCCAGCTTAGCCATAGTTTTTACCTTTCTTTGGTTAATTCAGATTAGCACATTTGAAACACACAAGATCAAAATCTAAGAAAATGAACTCACATTAAAAGGAGATAATCAATGAATGAGGTAAGACACACGTGTTAAACAAACTTAGCATTGATTGTTTATTTTTCTTGTGAAATTTAAATTTTGTGTTTCATTTTACTGCATAATCTATATTTTGGTTTATTTGCTTTATGGTCTTAACAAGAAAACAAAAGAAAGCATTAAATCAAGATAATTCAATGGAACCTTCATCCACCTTCCCCACCACTTCTGTGGTAGATTCCCTGAATGTGACATAGGCAGATTTGTCTGCAGGTCCCTCACATTCCTTGTCACCCACAACCTTTCATATGGTTGTTCCCCAAGTAGAGTCAACCTCACCAACCATTGATCACCATATTACCCACATAGACATGGCATGAGTAGAAGCTCTTATGAAGTCTTCTAACTATGTCTTAGAGTCAGTCCCCAACTCACCTAGATAGGATCCTACTTTACAGCAGGAACTTGTTTATTCCCAGCCACCATCCAACTTTACCCAGGTGTACACTAACCCTCTTTTTGAGGCATCAGTTGCACCTTCCTCTCATATGTCCATTCCCCAACCCTCATGTGCTCCTAGCACTTCATACACATCCACATACACTAACCCCTTGTATGAAGCACATGTAAATGTTGCTTCACAAGTTTTAGCCTCCCAAGTTACCATACCAAGTGTAACTTGTCCCCCAACCACATCTTCCATACCATCTACTTCCATACCCTCCACTTCTGATAGAGATATTAATGAAGCATGGGAACACTTGAACAAATTGCTTAGGCAACATCAAAATGCTCAATAACAAGTACAAGTGAACCCTAAGCCTTTACCAAACTCTACTCAGACTATCCTCATTAACTAAGGTCCATCATGGACACCACAGTCTTCTATGGTTTCTATCCCTGTTCCTCCACCAAGTCATACCAATACCCATCCTATTCCCATTGGCCAACCCAACCATAACCCTCATGCATCAACCCCATTCCAAAATTCTCCATATTTTCATCATCAATCTCCCATTCATCAATTTCCATCAAATTCACCTAGTCATCATCACCAATCTCATCATCATTTGGTCACCCCACAACATTTTTCCACCTCACCTCAAAATCATCAGGTAATTTAGGGCTTCCACATTCCTGAAGAAGACCCTCGAATTAAGGCCATGCAAAAATAGATAGATCAATTGATACAATATACTCCTGGTTTGACAAACCAGAAGCCAACCTTACATCAATTGATCAACCAACCCATTCATCCTTCGGTACCATCACCACCATATCTGACAGATTTCATGATGCCTAAGTTTGACAAATTCAAGGGAACTGAGGATCCCAAAGAGCATGTGAGCACATTTGTACACTCATGTTTTAGAATTCAAAATGACAATGCTCTCATGCTCAGAATATTTCCTCAAACATTAGGAGGAGATGCCATAGAGTGGTATAATCAATTACCCAATCATAGTATTTATACTTTTGAGCAATTGATTGACCAATTCTTTGAGCGTTTTATCCTAAATGTTAGAAAGAAAGTCTCATTGTCTGATGTCTATGCTTTAAGACAACATGATGATGAGTCTATCTACGATTTTGGAAACCGTTGGAGGGTTGTCATTACCAAGTTGCCATTCACCCTACCAATGGATGAGCTAATCAAATTATTCACCAAGAGTTGTTTAAAACCTATCTCTTGGATGCTTCAACTATAGACTTATCATTCATTTGAAGAAGCTCTAGCATAGGCTAGTGTCATCGAGGAAATAAAAATCCAAGAGGGCATACTTAAGCCTAAGAAAAAGGAATGGCAAAATAAGGGCCAATATAAAAGCAACTATTCTGGCCAATCAAAATCAACACAAGCTACCCCAACTAGTCAGCCCAATCACGTTAATCAAGTGGTCATGAGCCAACCGATAATGGCTCAACAACAATCAGTGCAACAACCACCACAACAAATTGCTTATCATGCGGTACCCTCGATAACTCAAGCCATGCAAAACACAGTGCCAACTATAGAAAACCATCCTCGATGATAGTCTGTCCAATAAAATCACCAATACACCCCCTTAGCCGAGTCATATGCTTCCCTTTTTTGAAGGTTGTATGACACAAACAAACTTGCTTTACCCAAAATTAGACCAGATGATCCCGCTAAACGTAGTAAACACTATCAGGAACATTTATTTTATCCTTATCATAGGCAAAATGGGCATGACATTAACAATTGCCATACATTTAAAGACATAGTGCAAGACCTTATTGACTTGGGGGCAATCAAGCTTGACAACCCCCTTGCTCAACAAAATCAAAACCTTGGTATTTTTCAAACACCACTTCCTCATCATGAGGAGGTGCAACCAAATATAGGAGGGGCTAACACCAAAACTCCTCCTAATCAAGTCAATCATGTCCAAAAATACCAAGGGTTTGTAGGGGCCATCCATGTGGTCACTAGAGGTCAAAGAAATAATCAACAAAATGCAAGGCAACAACCTCAAGCAAGTGTGTCACAACCTCCCACATCACCTCCCATCCAAATTTCCCCCAATCCTTCATCACCAATCCACATTCCTAGTCAATCAAATCCTCCAATTCCACCCATCAATCATCCACCACGACCAGTCATCTCATTGAGTAGCCGGTTAACCACAAGTCTAAAGATGGCTTCCACCAAATTATCAATTTATGAGTTAATTCAACAATCTCCCCCACATCGTGAGGCATTAATGGATATTCTCAAATCCATTGAACTACAATCTCAAGATTCTAATGCCTTCAACAACTTTGTAGGGAGCATTCAAACATGCATGGAGCCTTCCATCACATTCTATGACTTTGAGATTAAGCCAATCTCATCGGACTCAGTAGACCCTCCATTGCATATCATGGCTCTAATTGACAAGAAGCCATTTAAAAGAGTCCTAATTGATATCGACTCCTCTATCAATATCATCACCACATCCACCCTTCATCATTTGAACCTTCCTCCATCTCATATCACCAAGTCATCATTCACCCTAAAAGCATTCAATGATGCTTTATGTTCCATAGTTGGCACTGTTGTTTTACCCATTGAAGTAGGGGTCAAAATATTGCACACTATGTTTCACATCTTGGAAGGATCCATGGCGTACAATGTACTCCTTGGAAGACCTTGGATGAGGGAAATGAGATGTGTCCCTTCAATATTACATCAATGCTTAAAATATGTTCATGAGGGACAAGTACATTGCATACCAATGGATGTCGAACCATTCAAGTATTGCAATTTCATTTCAAATCCTTATGAATCCATGCTTCCTTCCACCCACCTTTTCCTATCACCATCAGCCAATCCATCTACCACTGCCACCCATTTCTTCATCAAAGGCTCCCATTCTTGAGGAGCTCCCTATCACCAATCCCCATCAAGCTTCCATGCCCCCATCATCTTCATCATTGACTACATGCACATGTGGTCAAAGTCAATCCACATCCTTGCCTTCCACTTCATCATCATCCATTCCAACACCCCTCACCTAATGTTTCACAAGTTGAATTGATGAATTATGAGACATCTTCATCTTCACCATTCCTCGAGCCATCATCCAACCATGGTCCTTCCATATCATCCCAAGTTGAGGTCCACCTCACTAATCTCGGTATTGGTGAATATGTGGTCCAAGACATCACCATCACACCGCTCACCATTCCTAATGCTAAGGATTTTGATCACCCACATGACCCACCTTTATCCATAGGAGCAGTATATAACATGGGTTCAACTCCAAATAGCATAAATTTTGTGTATGGGGGGATTGATTCTTCATCAAATCTAGCTCCCCTAGAGGAACCCAAAGAACCAGCACTTGCCAACATTCCAAACATGTCAAGATTTCCATCTCGCTATTTTCACATAGTTAATTGGCAAGGTCATGGCCTAGGATTGCATGAACAAGGAGTGCCTCAACCTATTGATGTTCCATATCAAGAAGTGCATGACCATTCAGGTCTAGGTTACCACCCACTTTCCACCACCTCTTCTCTTGAACAAGCCTTCCAAAGGCTTAATCTAAATTCAGGAGAAGAAGCCCTCCATCTCGATGATTCTGATGATGAAATCTATGAAGAATTCAAACTTATGTCGATAATTTTGGATGAATCTGAAGAAGAATCGAAACCCATTATTCCCCATACTGAACAAGATGAGTTTTATCTCAACATGTTCCCCATCCATGAGCCCATATTTTGCTTGCTTCTTCCACAAGAGCAAGCTGCCCCTACCGGTGAACCACCACCTCCATTCCATTAATCCATTTCATAAGCCAAACTTGTAACATATGTACATAACACCAAAAATAGTGGTTTTCACCACTACTAAAAAAATAAAAAATCAATCAAAAATATTTTTCTTTTTTGCATTGCATGTATATATCATTTAGTTAAATGCATTTATTTGTGTTGCTTGTTGCTGTCCAGGTTAACCAAGCTCCTAGCACCGGTTCTTAGGTTCCATCCATTCCATCCACTTTGCCCATAAGTCAACATGAATCCTGTTGATTTATTCACCCCACTCCATAATCCATATGATCCGGCTAAACCAATTCCAATTGACATAAGCCTTATTGATATGGATCAAATTTCCTCACCTCCATCCTTTTTCGAGTTTATCTTGTCTGAGGAATTGTTAAGGGCTTCAACCAACTACATTCCTCCATCCCCTCCGCCTTCACCTTCACCTTCACCTTCGAATCCCGAGGTTTTCTAGGCAGACATAGATGAGGATAAGTCAGAAGAGTTTGATGACATCTTAGATGACATTCATTTGATCCCTACGCCCCATCAACTTGAGGAAGGTTCCCATATGTCCATTGAAGATACCATCGATGTGGACCTTAGTTTAGATAAAGACAATCCCCAAATTGTCAAGCTTGGTAAAATTTTATCACTCGATGAACAAGAGCAATTAATTGCTCTCCTCAAGAGGAAGAAGGATATATTTGCATGGTCCTATAAGGACATGCCCGGTATTGACCCTAGCTTGGTTGTCCATAATCTCACCTTACATCCTGATGCTAAGTCGATCAAACAAAAACTTAGGAGAATGCATCCTACCATGGCCCTCTTGGTAAAAATAGAGCTTCAAAAGCTCTTAGATGTGAACTTCATAGTTCCTATTGATTATCCTGAGTGGCTTTCAAACATGGTACCCATTCGTAAGCCTAACGGGGTGATACGCATTTGCACTGACTTTTGAGATCTTAACAAAGCATGTCCTAAGGATGACTTTCCTCTCCCAAACATCGATACTCTTGTTGACACTTGCGCTGGCCATGAAATGCTTTCACTCATGGATGGTTTTTTAGGATACAACCAAATTCGAATAAATCTTGATGACCAACACAAAACAACATTCACTACACCTTGGGGAACTTTTTGTTACAAGGTGATGCCCTTTGGCCTCAAAAATGTAGGTGCCACTTATCAACGTGCCATGACATACATTTTCCATGACTACATGCATAAGATTATCGAAGATTATGTGGATGATCTCTTGGCTAAATCTAAAACTCGACAAGAGCACATTGGTGTATTGGAGAAAGTTTTTGACCGACTTCTAGAGCATAATGTAAGGTTGAACCCCAAGAAATGTGTCTTTGGTGTTACCTCAAGAAAACTTCTAGGATTCATTATCTCCAAAAGAGGCATTGAGGTGGACCCAAACAAGGTCAAGGCCATCATGGAGATGCCTCCCCCAACTAACTTAAAGGAATTGCGTAGTTTACAAGGAAAGATTCAATCGATCCATCATTTCATTGCACAACTTTCTGACAAATGTAGGCCATTCAATCACCTACTACAAAAGGGGGTGCCATTTTCTTGGATAGATGAATGTCAAAAAGCCTTTGATGATATTAAGCAATACCTAGCTTCTCCGCTAGTCTTAGCTCCTCCTCGTTCGAGGGTCCCATTCTATCTTTATATTTCAATAATGAACTTTGCATTAGGGACAATGCTTGCACAAAAGAATGAAGAAAATTGAGAGCAAGTTGTCTATTACATTAGTCAAACATTGGTAAGATATGAAACTAGATACACTTATGTAGAAAAATTGTGCTTAGTAGTGGTTTTTGCCACTAAGAAACTTTGACATTACATGCTTAGTCACACAACATATGTCATAGCTAGAGAAAATCCTTTGTGTTATATGATGTCTCGCACTTACAATAACACTTGCATCGCTAAATGGATAATGCTCCTTACTAAATTTAACCTTGAATTCATTAGCCAAAAATCCATTAAAGGTCAGGTAATAGTCGATCAACTTGTGAAAGCTCCACTACCTAGTGATCATCCTTTGATTATTGAGCTCCTAGATGATTCGATATTTGTTGTCATCGAATAAGAAGAAGATGTCATTCCGGAGGAAGACGTCGATATCACACCATTATTTGATGGCTCTAAGTGCATGAAAGGTCAAGGTGCAGGAGTCATGTTTCATACACCCCAGGGGGTATCTATCCTCTTATCATTAAAACTTAACTTCCAATGCATAAACAACACCGCAAAGTATGAATTCTTAATCTTAGGTCTTCAATTGGCTATAGCTATGAGCATTAAGCGTATCGGGATATTTGGTGATTCTCAACTTGTTGTTAAGCAAATCAATGGATAATACCAATGCAAATAACCTACCATTAAGTGTTGCCATGAAGTGGCAATGAAATTGCTCTCTAAGTTTGATTGTTATGAAATCAATAGTTTGCCATGTTCGACTAATAGATTTGCAAGTGCGATGGCCTCCCTTGGCTCATTGATTCCAAAATACTCCTTTGGAGAGATACAACCCCTTATCATTTCAATGATCTCTAAATCTGCAATTGTCCGTGCTGAATCTAAAGACAAAAAGGATATTTGCTTTATCCAATTGGAACCTATAGACACTAAAATCATGTAAATCAGATAAGATTGCTAATGTGTCACTTGCACCACTATTATCGATATCATATGGCCCCATTGGACAAGAGTAACATAAGGTTCCATAACAAATTTGGGAAGTTTTGGGTCATATATTTATGACTGTCCCACCCAAAGTAACCGTCCCACCCAGGGACAAACACAAAAAGTGACCTTCCCATCCAAGGATGGTCATCGAAAGTGACCGTCCCACCCAGGGACAATCATCCAAAACTATCCCTAGGTGGGATGGTCCCCAAACAGACCTTGCAAAAGTCAAATGGCATGAGAAATAGCAATCAATTCCTACCATTTTCATTCCCAATCATCCAAAATTGATTTGTAGGTTGTCATTGAAGTCAAAGACTCCAAATTGGAGGCCCCAAATGGGCAACCTCTTCCACCAGTGCATGGAAAAGGATTTGACAAGTGGCGGCACATGCATTGCATGCCAAAACTTTTCCCTTTGCCTCCTGTGCCCTATTTGGGCTATAAATTGAGGTGTGCTCACCCAATTTCAAAGGGAGAAGAGTTGAAGCATAGACCATGAAGTGCTGCCCAATTCTATCCTCACTTTTGCTTTGCATTTTACCTAGTATTTTCCTTGAAACCCTCTTCATTCGAAGGCACTTTCAGGGGCATTCCAAAATATGCCTATTCCATTCCAAAACCTATCAAATTGGAGAGCAATTTGACCACATTTGCTGACACAATATTTAGGAGAGTTCCAAACCAGTTCCCTTGGAATTGGTGGCAAATTCCACTAATTTTGGTAACCGTCCCACCCTAGGACGGTTAATAGTGGTAGTTGCACCTGCTATGGATGGTTACAAAATAGTTAGGAATTTTGGTGCAATTCAACCATAGATCATTTATAAATTCTTAGATTAGCCTTGCATTCAATTTTGGTCAATTTTTGAGTAGTTTGTTTGGTGATTGCAGGTTTAGTTGTCCCTGCTAGGGATGACCACTGTTTCTGCTCACAATTTCCTTTCAATTCATGCTTAGATTTTTACAAAACCATCCTAATAATTTCATATTATAATTTCAAGTCATTTGGAAGTGTTTTAATTTATTACAAATAAGTTTTAGTATTTCTAGATGCATGCTTTCTATGTTTTTCTAGTTATAAATCATCAAATGCATATGCTTTTAATCATTTCAATCTCTTGTGTGTAGGTGCAGGTATTCTAGGAATGAGGGAGGAGCTAAGAGGCACATCAGGATAGGCCCAAGATTAGCTCTCAATTTTGGGTTGCGAGAAGAACACTGGAACACGCCATCAAGCTCATGGAGGGATTCGATCCCTTTGTAAAATTGTAAATTTAGATGTATCAAATTATGAAGCCCTCAAGGGGATGTATTGTAATATTATTGAATACTATGGATTAATAAAAGACAAGGAGAAATCCCTTTTTTGAGCTCAAACAATCCATATTTTAGAATATATTAGACATTTACATCTTTATGCACATTTCCCTTTGAATGCTTGTTTAAATATGCTTTTACATTTCAATAACGAACCCTCAAGGCGTGCCATTTTTTATGCTTCTTTAGAACCATATGATCCATGGTCAAGCCAAATAGTAGCCTTTCTCAATTTTGGAACACTCCCATATGACATATCTCGAATTGTCAAACACACTTATAAGCAAAAGGTAACCTGTTTACTTCTCTTGGGGGACGTGTTGTATAAACATGGTTATGATGGAGTTCTTCGTTATCTAGAGTCTAGTGAGGCACAAAGAGCCATAGCTAAATCACATGATGATACTTGTGGTGGTCATTTTAGTGGAATGGTCATTGCAAAGTGTATCTTACGCATGGGTTATTATTGGCCCACAATGGAACGTGATTGTTGCACATATGTCAAACATTGCAAAAAGTGTCAAGAACATGCTAATTTAACTCATGTACCATCACAAGCTTTACAACCTATCCAAAGCCTTTGGACCTTTTCAAAATGGGGCCTAGATCTAATTGGAAAAACATCACCTCCTTCCTCGGGAAAACATAAATTCATCATCACAGGCACTGAATACTTCACAAAGTGGGTTGAGGCAATACCTCTAACTAGTATGACAAGACCTAGAATTGTGGAGTTTATACTTCACCATATCATTTATCATTTTGGTATACCCTCAAAAATCATCTTCAACAATGGTAAGTCTTTCAAGAACAAGGACGTTCATGCACTTTGCAAGAAATATAACATTCAACAAAGTTTGTCGACTCCTTATTACCCACAAGCTAATGGACAAGCTGAAGCTTCCAATAAGATCTTAATTATTATTCTCAAGAAACTTGTTAAAGAAAATCATAGAGATTGGCATACACATATACCCTTGGCATTATGGGCTTATTGAACAAGCATCCACATGCCTACAGGGGCAACACCATTTCATTGGTATATGAAGCTGAAGCAATCATACCTCTTGAGTTCAATATCCCCTCCTTGCGAATTTCTTTGCATGAATTCATAGATGATCATATTGCTAGACAAGCACATCTTGATTAACTTACACTTCTTGATGAGAGATGAGTCAATGCTTTAGAGCATTTACTAGTTTATCAAGACCACCTAAAGCATGCTTACAACACCAAAGTCCATCTATGTGAATTGCAAGTAGGATATCTTGTCCTTAAAGAGAATCAACAAAATACCAATGCGTTGCTGCATCTTCATGATAAAATCGTAGCTAATTGGTTGGATCCTTACATTGTTATGCAAAGAGTGGGTAACAATACTTATAGGCTTGCCATTCTAGAGGGGAAGAATCTGAACTAATTAATGTTATACACTTGAGAGCATTCTATGCATGATTGGATTTATATATGTATATATACATGACTAATACACAAAAACATTTGCATACATTTCATTCACAACATTGCATTTCCTTTGCATGTGCACTTCATTCAAAAACAATGCATTATCACACATTTCATATTGCATTTCACAAAATTGCATTTCACATTTCATATTAGGATAATTTATTAAGCTCAAGGTTTTGAATTGATCCAATAAATTCATGTTGCCTTAATAAAGGGCACCTTCACAACATCATCCACACAATTCCACCAAGTCAAATTGCCATTCGCACAAACCACATTTTCATAAAAGTCCTAGGTGTTTTCGGTCACTTAGCCACTCCTAGTGTGTTAAGCAACCTCCAAAATACATGTTGAGTTCCTTGTAGGACCATCACACGTCTTCACTAAGAAAATCTTGAGTTTTGGGAATTGACTCCAAAATATTCTTAAACCAAACACAAATTCACATCTTAAAAATATCTTGTGTCAAAGAGGGATAACACCATCCTTGGTTTGAACCTCGAAGTGAAAAGGGTAATCCTTGCCTATCCCATCATGCAACATAGTCCAAAAAAATAGTGGTTTTCACCACTATCACAGTTGCCTCCAAATTTAAAAGTTAGAGTAGTAAGGATAGGGTACAATTCTCATTACACTTAGATTGAGAATCCGATTCTCCAAAGCTCTAAATATTTTACATCACACACCACTGATCATTGGGTTGTAAGGATCGTACTACATTTCCAGTCAGATGGTTAGGTAGTCATCCCCAAAACTTAAAGAGATCAAAAACACAAATCGTGGACTATGGAGTTAGCCTCCACAGAAGCTATAGATGCTTGACTGGTAGTGGAGTACGCTCATGCGTGGCAACACATATCTTTTAAAGAGACCTCTGACCGCTCATACAGACAAGCTCACTTCTTGGTCTTCATCTATAATAGGTCATAACAAATTTAATCAATATGAGTTAATGAACTCACATGCACACACATTGGTTCTTGATTGCCTCAAGTCATTACCATGCTCTTGATTCAGTAAATGAATTCACTGCACACACATTTGGTCCTAGGAGGGGTTAGGCAATTTTAGTGAGTTTGTTTGATGCCACTAGTATGTCCGAGTCTCTACAAAACAATCAGTTTTCCATATCAACATCCATATCTTCTTCCAGGTCAAAATCCATGTCACTTCATGAATCATTCACTTCACATATCACTAATTTTGGTGCCCCTATTTTAAACAACAATGCTAGAAAATGTCCAAGAAAAATCTAAACTATAAATGATCATTAGAAAATTTGCACTCCATACCTTGCATTTCCACTTGTATTAATCATCCATACATTCCCACTTACATTAATCATCCATAACATCTCATATGCATTCATCATCCATATAAACATGCATTCTATAAAAGTATTCACACAAATATATAACACAAAAAGGTAAATCCATGTATATATATACATATATAAATAAATATCACATGTACAATGAGTTCCAAAAGGCTACATACTATAGAGCACCAAGGATCATATACAAAAAGTGCATCTAAGCACTAGTTACGTCCTCCAATAAGACCCCTGTGACCTAGGAGGAGACTTAGACCTAGAGCTATGCCTAAAATCGCTATGCCTAGCAGCCTTGGATACATATAAGGTTGGAGGATCAGGAAGTGGAATATGATGCTCCATAAACCTATCCTCTAATGTCTCTATATACCTATGTCGATATCGAAGGTGCACTATATCAACATTATGTCGATGCTCCCTCTCTAGTAGCTCTACTTGGAGCCTTGTGATCCTTGCATCCTGCTCTGCCACCTACTGCTCCAACCTCACTCAATCCTCCTTACTCCAATCTAGAGGTCCATCTGGAGTCTCCTCCACATCATCTCCATCTCTATCATCTCCCCCACTCTCGGGAGCCTGCCTCATTGCATCCTTAGTCCTCCTCCTTCGACTATATGATCAAAGACACCACTGTTGCTTGGGGGCCTCATGGATCCCCACATCCCTAGCCTCATCTCCATATCCACTAGCTACTACTAGATTCGATGACTATGGTGGCTATGTAGCAAACCAAGCATCATACTTTAGACTAGTCCCCGCATCATCCACATCTGGAAGATCTATCTCCTCGTCATCCTCATAGGTCACCCTCCACGACTTCGCACATGGTAGCCTTATCTCCTTTCGATGCCTCCTATAGAGCATTGGCTCCTCTGAAATCCCTTGCCTCAAGCTAAAATGTTGGAGTACTTGTGAGAACTAAAAATACTTAGCCTCACTTCGATATCTCCCAACCACCCAACTAGCCTACCACACTCGTCGCAAGTTCTCTCTATCTCTGGTTCACCTGCTACCCCACCACGATCTCCATATCACTTGGGAGGATGTCAATCCAACCCATAAATCCTAGTATCATTGGCTCATTTGCACAAGCTAACTCGGTTGTACCTCCTCAACCATCGCCCATCTCCTAGCATAGGGCTTCTCCCTACCCAAGACTGCCACTAGTAAGCCCTCTGGTCATGCCATGCTGAAGTGCTCCCATCCCCAATATTGTAGCAACAAGTTGCATCCTAATCACTTCCTCCCCTGTTGCCTCACCTCACAGAGCTCTCCATATACCTACACCAATAAGGCAAAAGCCCATGCATACACCTACTACATAGTGAGCATATCACTCACTAAACCTATCAATTTCTAAGGGAACCTACACCTGATACTATTATGGGCCACGATGTTGGACAACACGAACATGACCAAAGCGCGAAGGACATCCAACTCCTTGTCCACATATATGGACAAGTAGGGAATACCTCCACTCTCCACCCTCACACTTTGCCAGCCATTATCAAACATCTTCGTCATATCCTTCCTTCGATCATGTCCAACCTCAATGTGAATCCCCTCCATTGGCACCTTGAGTATACGATATACATCCTCAAGTGTCAAGGTAACCTCTCCCATGGGAAACTAAAAAGTCCCTCGATCCAGATCCTACCTCTCTGCCAATGCAGAGAGGTACCCTCATTTGACCTCACCATGTCAACCTGGGATACCTTCGCTAGCCCCGTAGCCTTCAACAACTCCCACTCATCCTCTAATACCGCCTTCCTCATGCCAGGAATGAAAGGTGAGAAATGGTGCTGAGCCTCCAAAATCCTAAGCTGCAACACAACACAAAACATTTGTTATTAACACATGTAAAAAAAAAGCAACACAAAAACATGAAATTTTTGCAAAGAAGGGAATTACTTCAGTAGTTCGCACTCTAGCTCTAGCCCCGACCTCCACATTCGCTCCTTCTACCATAGCTTCCACACCCAATTCACTCACCTCACTCCACTCACTCTCCCAAACGCAGCTTCTCAAACTCACAAACACACGAATGAGCCTCATTTTTACCTAGCAAGTTATTTATAGCTACTTCAAGCACCTTGAGATGCCCATGGGCATTTCTTGGTGCACTAAAGCACACCAGGGCATTTGTAGAGCGCCCAAACATCAACGGGTATTTCTAAAAGCCAAAAGCGCTAACGGGCGTTTGGCGTCAATTTTGACAAAAAGATAAATTTTTACAAAATAGTGGCTTATCCCCATAAAATTATTTCATGTTGCATTCATGCATCTATTCCATCATTTCATCACGTTTTGTGAAGATTCCAACTGATTTGGATGCATAATTTTTGTTTATGACCATAAATTGCACATACGCTTAACAAGTTACAAAAGCACTCCAAAATGGTCCAAATCTTCTTAAAATGATCACAATCATCAATCTCATCATTCATACATCATCATCAAAATCATTCCATATCATCATTTACATATTTTCCAAGTTCAAACAATATTCAAGTGAACCTTGTATCTAGTGGGCTATTCTATATACTTGGCGATTACAACAATTTGTATCCATGCAATTCGGTAAGATGAATAAATTTGTAATTGTTCGTGCTGAATCTAAAGATGAAAAGGACGTTTGCTTTATCCAGTTGGAACCATATGAGACTTTGTCAAACAAAATAGTAGCATTTCTCAAGTTTGGAACACTCCCATATGACATATCTCGAACTACCAAACACACTTTCAAGCAAAAGGTAGCCCGTTTAATTCTCTTGGGGGACATGTATAAACATGATTATGATGGAGTTCTTCTTCATTGTCTAGAGTCTAGTGAGGCACAAAGAGCCATAGTTGAAGCACATGATGGTACTTATGGCGGTCATTTTAGTGGAATGGCCATTTCAAAGCGTATCTTACACATGGGTTATTATTGGTCCACAGTGGAACATGATTGTTGCACATATGTCAAACACTACAAAAGTGTCAAGAACATGCTAATTTAACTCATATACCATTACAAGCTTTACAACCTATACAAATACTTTGACCCTTTTCAAAATGGGGTCTAGATCTAATTGGAAAAATATCACCTCCTTCCTCAATATAACATACATTCATCATCATAGCCACTGAATACTTCACAAAGTGGGTTGAGGCAATTCCTCTTACTAGTACGATAAGACCTAGAATTGTGGGGTTTATACTTCACCATATCATTTGTCGTTTTGGTATACCCTCAAAAATCATCTTTGATAATGATAAGTTTTTCAAGAACAAGGATGTTCATGCACTTTGTGAGAAATATAACATTCAACACAGTTTCTCGACTACTTATTACCCACAAGCTAATAGACAAGCTGAAGCTTACAACAAGACCTTAATTTTTATTCTCAAGAAACTTGTTAAAGAAAATCATAGCTATTGGCACACACAAATACCCTTGGCATTATGGGCTTATCGAACAAGCATTCGCATGCCTACAGGGGCAACACCATTTTCATTGGTATATGGAGTTGAAGCAATCATGCCTCTTGAGTTTGAGATCCCCTCCTTGCAAATTTCTTTGCAGGAATTCATAGATGATCATATTGCTAGACAAGCATGTCTTGACCAACTCACACTTCTTGATGAGAGGCTAGTCAATGCTTTAGAGTATTTACGAGTTTATCAAGACTGTCTAAAGCGTGCTTACAACACCAAAGTTTATCTACGTGAATTCCAAGTAGGAGATCTTGTCCTTAAAGAGAATCAACAAAACACCAATGCATTGCTGCATCTTCATGATAAATTTATAGCTAATTGGTTGGGTCCTTACATTGTTATGCAAAGAGTGGGTAACGGTAATTATAGGCTTGCTAGTCTAAAGGGAGAGGAAGAATTTGAACCAATTAATGTTATACACTTGAGAGCATTCTATGCATGATTGGATTTATATATATGTATATATACATGTCAAATACACAAAAACATATGCATACATTTCATTCACAATATTGCATTTCCTTTGCATATACACTTCATTCAAAAACAATGCATTATCACACATTTCATATTGCATTTCACATTTCATTTCACAAAATTGTATTTCACATTTCATATTAGGATCATTTATTAAGTTCAAGGTTTTAAATTGGTCACATAAAGTCATGTTGCCTTAATCAAGGGCACCTTCACAACATCATCCACACAATTCCACCAAGTCAAATTGCCATTCGTACAAACCACATTTCCATAAAATTCCTAGGTGTTTTCGGTCACTCAACCACTCCTAGTATGTTAAGCAACCACCAAAATACATGTCGATTTCCTTTTAGGACCATCACATCTTCACTAAGAAAATCTTGAGTTTTGGGAATTGACTCCAAAACATTCTTGAACCAAACAAAAATTCACATATTAAAAACATCTTGTGTCAAAGAGGGATAACACCATCCTTGGTTTGAACCTCGAAGTGAAAAGGGTACTCATTGTCTGTCCCATCATGCAACATAGTCCACAAAAACAATGGTTTTGACCACTATCACAGTTGCCTCTAAATTCCAAAGTTAGAGGAGTAAGGATAGGGTACAATTCTCATTACACTTAGATTGAGAATTCGATTCTCCAAAGCTCTAAATATTTTACAGCACACACCACTGATCATTGGGTTGTAATGATTGTACTACTTTTCCAGTCAGACGGTTAGGTAGTCATCCCCAAAAATTAAATAGATTAAAAACACAAATCGTGGACTATGGAGTTAGCCTCCATCGGAGCTATAAATGCTTGAGTGGTAGTGGAGTATGCTCATGTGTGGCAACACATCTCTTTTAAAGAGACCTCTGACCGCTCATACGGACAAGCTAACTTCTTGGTCTTCATCCATAATAGGTCATACCCAATTTACTTAATATGAGTTAATGAAATCACATGCACACACATTGGTTCTTGATTGCATCAAGTCATTACCATGCTCTTGATTCAGTAAATGAATTCACTGCACACACATTTGGTTCTAGGAGGGGTTAGGCAATTTTAGTGAGTTTGTTTTATGCAACTAGTATGTCCAAGTCTCTACAAAACAGTCAATTTTCCATATCAACATCCATATATTCTTCTAGGTCAAACTCCATGTCACTTCATGAATCATTCACTCCACATATCACTAAGTTTGGTGCCCCTGATTAAACAACAATGCTAGAAAATGGCCAATCAAAATCTAAACTATAAATGATCATTATAAAATTTACACTCCATACCTTGCATTCCCACTTGCATTAATCATCCATACATTCCCACTTACATTAATCATCCATAACATCTCATATGCATTCATCATCCATATAAACATGCATTCTACAAAAGTGTTTACACAAACATATAACACAAAAAGGTATCCATGTATATATATATATATATGTTTAAATACTACATGTACAATGAATGCCAAATGACTACATACTATAGAGCACCAAGGCTCATATACAAAAAGTGCATCTAAGCACTAGCTACGTCCTCCAAGAAGATCCTTGTGACCTAGGAGGAGCCCTAGACCTAGAGCTATACCTAGACTCACTATGCCTAGTAGCCTTAGATACATATGAGGTTGGAGGATCAAGAAGTGGAATATGATGCTCCATAAACCTATCCTCCAATGCATCGATATACCTATGCCGAGACCGAAGGCACGCTATATCAACATTATATCGATGCTCCCTCTCTAGTAGCTTTGCTTAGAGCCTCGTGATCCTCACATCCCGCTTTGCCACCTACTGCTCCAAACTCACCCAATCCTCCTCACTCTAATCTAGAGGTCCATATGGAGTCTTCTCCATATTATCTCCATCTCTATCATCTCCCCCACTCTTGAGAGTTTGCCTCATCGTATCCTTCGACTATCTGATAAAAGGTTCCATTGTCGCTTGGGGGCCTCATGGATTCCCACATCCCTAGCCTCATCCCCATATCCACTAGCTTCTACTATATTCGGTGACCATGGTGACTGTTTAGCGAACCAAGCATCATACTTTGGAGTAGTCCCCGCATCATCCACATCTTGGAGATCTATCTCCTCATCATTCTCATAGGTCACCCTCCATGGCTTTGCACATGGTAGCCCTATCTCCTTCTGATGCCTCCTATAGAGCATTGGCTCCTTCGAAATCCCCTGCCTCAAGCTAAAATGTTGGAGTACTCGTGAGAACTAAAAATACTCAACCTCACTCTAATATATCCCAACTACCCACCTAGCCTACCACACTCATCACAAGTGCTCTTCGTCTCTAGTCCACCTGCTACCCCGCCACGACCTCCATATCACTTGGGCGAATGTTAATCCAGCCCACAAATATTGGTACCACTGGCTCGTCTGCACAAGCCGAATTGATTGTACCTCCTTGACCACCACCCATATCCTAGCATAGGGCTCCTCCCTACCCAATCCTACCACTAGTAAGCCCTTTGGTCATGCCACATTGAAGTGCTCCCATCCTCAATATTGTAGCAACAAGCTGCATCCTAATCCCTTCCTCCCTTGCCACCTCACTTCATAGAGCTCTCGATATACCTGTGCCAATAAGGTAGTAGCCCATGCATACACCTATCGCATAGTGAGCATATTGCTCACTAACCCTATCAAGTTCAACCTACACCCGATACTATTCAAGGCCATGATGTTGGCCAGCACGAACATGACCAAAGCATAGAGGGCATCCAAATCCTTGTCCACATACATGGACAAGTAGGGAATACCTCCACTCTCCACCCTCACACTTCGCCAACCATTGTCAAACATCTTCTTCATCTCCTTCCCCCGATTGAATCTAACCTCGATGTGAATCCCCTCTACTGGCACCTTGAGTATGCAGTATACATCCTCAAGTGTTAGGGTCACCTCTCCTGTGGGGAGCTAAAATATCCCTCGATCCGAATCCCACCTCTCTGCTAATGTAGAGAGGTACCCCTCATTTGCCCTCACCATGTCAACCCAGGCTACCTTCGTTAGCCCCACAATCTTCAACAACTCCCACTCATCCTTTGATACCGCATTCCTCATCCCAGGAATGAAAGGTGAGAAATGGTGCCGAGCCTCCAAAATCCTAAGCTGCAGCACAACACAAAACATTTGTTATTAACACATGAAAAAAAAACACCACAAAAATAGGAAATTTTTGCAAAAGGAATTACCTCAATAGTTCGCACTCCAGCTCTAGCCCTGGCCTCCACATCCGCTCCTTCTTCTTCCATAGCTTCCACACCCAATTCACTCCAACTCATTCCACTCACTCTCCCAAACGTAGCTTCTCAAACTTACAAACACATAAATAAGCCTCATTTTTGCTTAGCAAGCTATTTATAGCTGCTTCAAGCACCTTGAGACACCCATGGGTATTTCTTGGTGCACTAAAGCGCATCAGGGCATTTGTAGAGTGCCCAAACATCGACAGGCATTTCTAAAAGCCAAAAGTGCTAACAGGAATTTGGCATCAATTTTGGCAAAAAGATAAATTTTTACAAAACAGTGGCTTATCCCCATCAAATCATTTCATTAGGTTTTGTGAAAATTCCAACTGATTTGGATGCATAATTTTTTCTTGCGACCACAAATTGCACATACGCTTAACAAGTTACAAAGCACTCCAAAATGGTCTAAATTTTCACAAAACGGTCACAATCATCAATCTCATCATTCATACATCATCATCAAAATCATTCCATATCATCATTTATATATTTTCCAAGTTTAAACAACATTCAAGTGAACCTTGTATCTAGTGGGCTATTCTATATACTTGGCGATTACAACAATTTGTATCCATGTAATTCGATAAGATGAATAACCTGGCATAAGGAAACTTGGTCATTTTTCACCAACCCCCTTCCCACAGTTGGGGTAAAAATGGTATCACATTTACATCATTCATATCATCCTACATTCACTTGCACATATCATGAGATTCATCCGTAAACTCATTCGCCAATTGAGGGGGTAAGCTACACAAAATTCAAATTCTTTCATTCTTTTATCTCCAAGCTCGTGTTTCACATCCCAAGAGAAAGTTGCTTCTACACCTCACCCAAATAGGTGTCTTGTGTTTTTGCATTGCATTGTGTTTCATGCAACGCTATACAAAAAGGGCATCTGTAGACACCAAAAGCTAGCCACTTGTCGTCCTCCTGATTTTCTTGCCATTTCCACCCATTATTCATACATATTTATATATACTTATTATATATATTTAAATATTAATATTTTATATATATTTATATAAGTGAATTAATCCCAACCATATGATTTCACTTAATCCTATCCATATAGCCATGTTAATCCATGCCACACCCTAGATTTAATATCCACCTTCTGATATGATTTTATCTCAACCACATGATTATTATTGTTGAAACCCTAGCATGCCCTAGGTTGAATTATTAATGAGAGCCATTTTGATGGCTCAACCTCTAAATCCTGAGTTGAAGTTTACCTTCGATTTCCCTAGAGTATTCAACCACTCTCACCTTCCATCCTCGCTCACTATAACCCCCATATCCACTATCACCCCTTTTGCTTAGGTAGATATGCTTCTATAGATTTCCCCTCAGTCGTCGAATGCCTTTGGGCGCTCCTTGTCATTCCCAAGTGCCTCCGGATGCTTCTCCTTTGCCACCAAGCACCTTTGGATGCCCTCCGCCATTCCTGAGCACCCATGGGTATTTTTTGTAGCCTCCAAGCATCCGCGAACATTTTACACCATATTTCTGAAGTCCTACTAGCTATTGGGTGATGCTAGGGTATCACCGCACCAATCCACTGCAATAGATTTCATTAGATCAGATAACGATAGATAAGCAATGTAAATCAAAGTAATTGTTATTATATTTTATCGTGTTGTTAGCATCTGTTCATATTTTGTTATTGCATAGCTAGGGTTTAGTCTTGATTTTTGAGGGTCTCACACTGTGGAGCCCTCATTGTTTTTACTGACTCGTTTGTTATTTTCCTGTGTGCAGATATGGTAGCATTATATTAGCATTGGACTACTGCTTAAGCTGGAGTTGTCCAACATTGGATAATCAGAAGCCCACTCACTTATGTTGGGAGCAAGAACGCATTTTGAAGACACCACCAGCGTTGTTTGCTAGGGTTTCAGAGAACCCTAGCTATTGTAAAATTTGTATCAAAGGATTCAAAGATTCTTATTGTAACAATGGAGTTTTGAGGCTCCCCCCATTAATAAAAATCATTCATTGTGCAATATTATCTTTTGAGTTCAATTTATATCTTGTTATTTGGTGTTGTGTTTTTGTCTTCACAAGAAGATAACTCTATAATATATTTCTTAGCTCAAGAGGTAAAGTTTAGGGGAAAACTAGGGAGCTATTGTAGGGACACAAGTTAAAGAAGAAATAGAAGAACATGAAATAAAGTCTAAGGAAGAGGTAATATCAAAGATCAAGGAAGAAGAAAAAGTCAAATCTAAGGACGAATCAAAAGATAGAAGCATGAAAAAAAGAGCAAAACCAAAGGAACAACATGTTGAAGTAGAACATTGGGTTACTGTTGGAGCATATTGCCACCCACATCATCCTAAGAGACAACAATTCTAGAGATAGAGCTTTAAGCAATAGAAAAACTTTGAGGGCTATACATAGAATCGGAGGAGTCAGGACCTTGGATATGTTACTAGTAGCAAATGCAAACAACTATAGGTAAAAAAGAGTAATATCTATTGATAGTAGAAAGATACCTCCAACACATGGAGCCAAAGACTTACATTCAGATACGCAAGTGGTAAAATGACATATTGAAATCAATGATGACCACCACCAATCATAATTTCATTGGGATCGATGGATGATCAAGATTAACACCAGTTCTCAACATGGCTTAGAAGATCATGTTACTTAGTCTCTTCTTATATTTTGTGGACGAAACATTTTATAAGGGAGATGGAATGTTAGGTATCCAAGGTAGGTGCTTAATAATACAATGTTGTATTGTATATTGGTATGAGCATAAATTAATTATTAGCTAATATGGATCCACTATGATGTAAATGTTACTTATGTTACAACTTATTTTAATTAGAGTTACTAGTGTGGGTCTCCCACTTACATGTGGATCGATCCTTGAGAATTAAGGTTAGGGTATATGAAGAGCCTATATAAATGCAAGGATGGACATATAATGAATACAAAGTATTCTTTGTAATAGCATTGGCTTGTGGAGTAGATATTAGAGTGATTCCTTCCTTAAGGAATAATATTTGGTGTTGCCCTACCTCAAGTGTCCTATCTATTTTCGTTTTATTGTGTGGATTATTTTTGTGAAATACTTTTTGTGGATGCATATTTAAAAATTTTGCATATTGGTGAATGATTTATTGTTAATGAGAATAAAGGTTCATAACATCCTTATAGTGGTAGAAGGGAGTTTTGGGAAGAAGTTTTTAAACATGACTTTAAAAAAAAGGAAATGTAGTAGTGGGAGAGGACTTAAATTTTATAACTAAAAGAGTAGATATATGGGGAGAGTTGAATATAATTCTTAGCAACATAATAGAGGAGTATATTTGAATTACAATCCACCCTTAAGTGAAAGGCAAGCTAGAAATAATCCAACCACATTAGCATTCCACATATGGGCCATATTATCCATAAAACACAAGTGCTTTGTTGCCATTACCTTTATATTATTGTTCCTATTAGTGTGAAATATTAAAATTTATAATATATTGAGGAACAAATGAAAATAACACATTACTCGTTGAAGCAAAAAGTAAATCACTTCTAAGTAGAGCACATATATGAAAGGTGCCCTTAGACACCAAATAATCTCACTAAAAAATAAAAATCATTTCTAGTTGATGAACAAATGGTTGGATGAATGGGGTATAAAATACATAATACAAGTTATCCATGGTCAAGTTTAAAGAATTGACCTAATGGATTATGATAAAATAATACTATAAAATCACACTTTAAGATGCTCATGGGCCCATAGATCAATATACATATTATTACAATACAAGGTCGGTCATGGCATCAAGTGAACATTAACACTTATTAGAACATCTTCCCTTAATTTAAATAGAAGATATGGAGAGAGGTCCTTATCAATCATCCCATTTTAGAGACACTCTTCTACATCAAGATACTCCCATAACTGCATAAAGATCACCTCTAACATAATCTTCATCGAGATATTTGTGGTCTACTTTGTTAGATATCCATAAATAAGCTCAAGCTTTCAACAAGCATGAAGCCAATGAAAATAGTGCATCCACACCATAATGTTTTTCATCCACTAGTGGAAAACAAGATTGGGAATAAGCTTGATGTAGCTTCATTATCATAAAAGAGAGTAATAAGAGACTGTTCAGGAAGACCCAACTAAATAAGAATCATCAACATCCATTGAAAATGTTTGGAGGCCTCATCAATAACATAATTTTCAACCTTTGAGGAATATTAAAATACAGTTGATTGTTGATGACAACATGAAAGACCAATTCAAAAAATAAGATAAAACACAAAACCAATAGTATATTATCATTGATCGAGATCACTTGCCCAAAGAGTAACCCTATAAAGCAAGATGAGACCCTATAAAATAATGAATCCCCATTTGATAGGTACTTATGATATGTCATAGGATCCACTTATCCAATGATTCTAACAAGGTGCTTACATATACATAGAACAATAACTAATGATAAAGATAATATTTGATTGTTAGGTACCCAAGATAGGAACTTAATATTATAATATTGTACTTAAATGTATAATAATATAATAAATGTTCTCCAACATAGAAAAATATTATAATAAATATGTGGATAAGTAGTAGTGGTAGGTAGTTGAGTATTATATAATATAGGCAAGAGAATCATATGGAGAGAGAAGAATATTGTATGTGTTGGGATCTCATATTGATATATAGTAAGGTGTGACTTCCTTCCAATAAGGAGCATTGTATGGTGTTGCCCTACTTGAAGGGTATTTACATATTTTATCTTGTACAAATTAATGAATGTGGTTGATTTATTTGTCATTTTGTGTATATGAGTATTCTTGTGTGGATTATTTACTATGGCGATTTTATTTTAATATTTTAGAAAATTGGTACTAATTTATGTGGAGGTTCTTAACAAATGGTATCAAAGCACATTCTAAGGTTGTGATATGGTACAAAAGCTTTTGTTAATTTGAGGTTGTCTATTATTTGTTTAGATCCTAATTTTGGTGCTTGATAAGTCCCTGTATTAGGCTGATATCCTCTTGTAGGATCGAGTGAAAGTCCCAACCCCTTAGCTAGGGAAAGAAATTGATCTAATATTTGCCCTAAAAATCATGATGAGGAGTACCCTAGGAACCCCTCAAGTAACTAGTTTGAGTGTGTCACCAATGAAAAAGGTCAAGGACCCCACACCTTTTTAGTAGTGTTTTGTCCTAAGAGTATACAAAGAGCTGTTGTTTGGAGGTAAAATCATGGTTTGTTTCTTAGCATTATTCCCTAGTGGAAATTTTGTTGGTAATTGAAGAGAGGTACTTGATTAGACAATCTTTGTGGCCAGTGAGATTTACCTTAAGCCCCTAGAAAATTGTAGTTTGGGGTCTTGTTTGTTGCCAAAATTTCATCCATCAAGTTCCATACGACCATCAACAAAAGTTTCCACAACTTCAACAATATTTTCATAGCTTTAACAATAATTTCAATAACAATTTCCATAGTTACAACAATAGTTTCCATAACGTCAACAATAGTTTCCACAGCTTTAGCAAAGCAAATAGTTACAAGTTAATACAGAAAAATACTTGTTTGGCTTTCATAACATTGATAGTATGGAGTACCATGTTGGTCGTCATAACACTTTGATAGTCTAATAGTGCAATTTGAATAGTTGATAATAGTCAATGGGAGTTTTTAAACAACAATCTAAAAGTGTAAACAAAAAACTCCAAGTCTAGCCATTAAAATAGTTAGTTGGTAATAAAGCGACATTAGCTCAACCAATTAGATTCCTCAACATTTAAGGAGGATACCAAGGTTCAAATCTTTCCAAGTGGTACATGGATAATATCCTAACTTTGTTGTAATATGACTATGTGGCGATGATGTAATATGGGTGGGGCCTATTTTAATCCAATATAACCAATTAAAAAAATAGTTAGTTGGTAACAATATTTTAAAAAGGAATTCTATAGAGCAAGTCATTATCAATTGTTGGTCTAAGTACAAAAATATTAGTCCATAGTTTGGTAGCAATCCATAAAAAGAAACTTTGTAGAGTAGGTCGTTATCAATTTCAAGAAGTACATAGTCTGCAAGCTATTAATAGTTGTTAGGTTGAGTATAGTAGATATGTAGTCCACAAGCCATTAACAACCTTAATAATAATAATAATAATAATAAAATAGTCAGTAGGCCAGTGATAGTTGCTAGTTTGAGTGTAGATATCTATCAGCCAGAATAATCAAATCAGTTTTAGTTTATTTTGTTTTGAAAAAAACCCTAGCTATTTTGGAAAATTTTTATTTTGGGTGGAGGTCATGGAGTTGTCAATATTTACAAGAAGGGATGACGGTGACACTAGGGAATGGTTGATGAAGAGGAAAAGTTTTTCTTTAAATTTTTCAAAATTGGAATGGAAATGTAAGCTTTGTAATGCTTTGCAAGGGGAAGCTTATTATTAGTTTTCAAACTTTAGTCATACCCATAATTATTCAAACACATTGGAAGAATTTGAAGACTCATTCTTCAACAGATGGGAATTTGAAAAAATGATAAAAAGATAGTTAGGCTTCAAAAAGAACAAAATCAATTAAAAGGAGAGTTAATACGCAAGGAATTGGCAAAAGGAAAATAAAAGGATAATTATGTGCAAACAGAAGGACACACATATTTTATGGTAGATAAGCCATGCAATGATCAAGAAGATTTGTTTGTATCAAAAAATCTATTTTGTAGGTTTGTATTATTTCCATAAACCCTAGCCATAGATATAATTATATTAATATTGCTTTGGCTAAAAGGTTGTAGGTTCAAGAAAATAAAATTAAGGATACAAAGCTTGAGGTTAAGAATGTTTAAAATTTTCAATATTTGAAAATTACTATGGATAAATATGTATTACAATCATATTTTTATGTCATTGAGATGGACAATATGGATATTGTTCTTAGTTATCTTTAGTTAAATTATCTGGGTACTGCTAATATTAATGTACAAAAGAAGTTCATGAAGTTCTGGTGTAGGAAAAAGAAAATAACAATACAAGACATTTCCTAGTGTAAGAGGTAAGGATCGAAGGAAAAGCAAGAAGTGGTTGTAGTAAAACAAATTGAAGAACAAATAGAAGAACCTAAAATAGAATCCAAGAAAGTAGTAGCAACAGAGTCCATGGAAGAAGCAACAACAATAAATTCCATGGAAATAACAGTAGAAAAGTCCAAGGAAGCTCTGATAGAAGAGGACAAGGACACTTTAAACAAAGGGCACATGAAAGAACAACATGCAAAATAATTTAAATTACCAAGCAAAATATAGAGTCAAAGAAGGTAGAACATTAGGTTAAGGTTATAGCATATCATCATCCACACCACCCTGAAAGGCAACAACCATGGAGACAAAGATTAAAGCAACAAAAGGATTATGAGGGACATACATATAACTAGAAGAGCTAAAAATTGGGATATGCTACTAATCACAAATGGAAGTAAGTATGGATAAAGAGTGAAATTTATGACCAACAAAAATATACTACGAAATTACGAAACCAAAGGATTACTTCTAGATACTTATGGCAAAATGGCATATTGACATCGATGAAGACCACCATCAATTAGAGTTTCATTGGGATGTATGGATGATCGAGATCGATACCAGTTCACAGTATGGATCAAAAGATCATATTATTTAGTCTCTTCTTTGTTTTGAAGATAAAGTATTTTGTAAGGGGGGTGGAATAGGCACCCAAGATAGGAACTTAATATTATAATATTGTACTTAATATTATAATAAATATATTTATCCCACGTGTGGATAAGAAATAATGATAGGTAGTTGGGTTTTATATAATATAGGCAAGAAACTCATATATAGAGAATAATATTATATGTGTTGGGATCTCATGTCGAGATATAGTGAGGAGTGGCTTCCAATAAGGATCATTGTACAATGTTTTCCTACCTAAAGGGTATTTGCATCTTTTGTCTTGTACAAATTAATGCATGTGGTTGATTCATTTTTTATTTTGTGTATTCGAGCATTCTTGTGTGGATTATTTATTGTGGTTATTTTCATTTAATATCTTAGAAAATTGGTACTAATTTTTGTGGATGACAAAAGAGGTTCTTAAAATTGGTCTAGTGTATGTGAGGTAAAGAAGACCTCCAATAAGTGATAGATACAGAGTGGTATCAACCAAATGAGTAGAATATTCCACTCAAAGCTTCAAATTTGAAGCAGATGAATTACAGGTGGGCTTACGTTCCTCCATCCTAAATTATTGTAAAATATCCAAGGCATACTTAGGCTGGGAGATAGTAATATGTAGCGTCAATAACTAATTTGAATCCTTAATAGTACTGAGGAAGATCTAAACTTGTCATATTAGAAGTGTATTGAAGTTACAATATCATCTCTTAGATTAAGGATGTGGAACTTTCCATGATAATATCATAACACAATAAAAATAATTTGTTCATTAGGATGCTTGATGTAAACAACATGCCTATCTCACACCATTGAAATCCATAACTGAGAAAAATGTAATGAATTTTCCCTTCCCAAGTATGAGGTGTCTACTTAAGCTCATATAACATTTCTTAATTTGACAAACCAAAGGAGTATTCCCTAGGTGGTTCTTGCATATAAATCTTATCCTAAAGCTTCCCATGAATAAAATCACTCTCTATATCCATCTAGTGAACTTCAAACCCATAGGAGAAGTAATAAAAAGGATTATTTATACATAATTCATATGATTCATGAGGGAAAAGGTCTTTGATTAGTCAACTACCTCATCCTAATAGAAACTCTTAGAAACAATGTGTACCTTATGCTTCTCAATATAACCATATGCATGGAATTTGGTAGTGTAGGGATACTTGCATCTAATCATTTTCTTGTCCTCAAGTAGAGGAAATAATACCTAGACCTTTTTCTTCATCAGATACTAGTATTTTTTCAACATAGCATCCTCTTACTTAGGGCACCTCTTAGACTAGGAATGCATGGGAGTATCTCTAGAGTCATCATCATTTTAATGCAAGGCTCGATAAGGAGGGGGATTTTGTTGGCATTCATATGCAATAATAGGCTATCCATTCTAAAAAAGAATCCATTCCACTTAGAAATTGACCAATTCATAGAAGGCTATGACTCATATCATATAGAAGTATCAAAAAAAGAAATATCTAAGGAGTTTATCACATCCTCAACCAACTACCTCATCTAACACCATCACATAGTATATCAAGCTCATCTAAAGTAGGATCTAAGGAGTATCAACAATTGTATCACTAATATCCATAAAAAAATATTAAAGAGCTAAAAGTTTATAATACTTAGAGAAGAGCATATGGAAGAGAATCACCTAGAGGGAAAGGACAATCAATAGGATAGAAGGGATAATCTATAATTTGGTTCATATCTACTTGGAATTCAACATATATTAATCCATATTTAGAGTAATATTATTCTTCTACTTAGACTGCCTATTCTACTTGGGAGTGTAGCAAACAATCCTTTGCAAATGAATTCCATGAAATGCCAAAAGTTCCCCAAAGGTATGATTAAAAAACCCATCACCACCAATGGGTTGAAGGCACTTGACATATTTTCATATTTATTCCCAACCAAAGTTTTAAAAGTCTTAAACCTCTAAAAAACTCCATCCTTTGTCTTAATAGTATAGATACACAAAAACCTAAAGAAATTATCAATGAATGTGAGGAAATACCTATTCCTTGGAGATAAAACAATCAACCGTAAGACCACGAATATCACTATGAATAAGCTCCAAAGGTTGAAAGTCATGGTTAGATTTACCTTTTAAAGGGTTATTGACGGTGCTTCCCCAAAACAAATCCCTCATAAATACCACCAGGTAGGGTAATGAATATAATATCATCCACTATATGAAGAAAACTCATGTGCCTCAAGGACCAATAGTCAGTGTGACCAAGCCCATGGTGCCATTGCTTATTGATGTCATCTATATCAGCAACCATAGAAACAAACCGTTTTCACTTGAAAAAAGAGAAGGTAAAGAGGATGTGGTTTATATATGATTAGATTCAACACAGGATCCTAAAGTCTCTATCCTAAAAATCATCATCAATATCCTTAATTACCCATCTATCATGCTAAAATTATATATTTTTATAGTGTGAGTAATGTGCTAAATAGAAAGATGGTTAGGCCAATGCTTGGAACATGAAGAACTTCCACTATGGATGAGGAATCAAGAGTCATGTTACCCCCAACTAAGCACTGAAAAAGAAGAGTCATCACTAATGACTACATGCTCATCATGATATTATCTATTATAGCCAACAAAAGGATGGAAATGCTCTATCATATGTCATGTTGGTCCAAGATATACAATCCATTCCTCTAAGGATGTGGAACTAAGGTTGAGTGAATTTCCACAACTATACATGAATTATACTTCTCATGTTTGTCATCACCTTATGCAAAGAAATTAAAATCATTGTATTTGCCATTAGTAGTTGGCTCCTCAAACTTCTTGATATAAAGATGATAGAATCACACATTGACCCTCTTTATTGTAAAAACCATACACTATTTCTTAAGTGTATTTTTAGAGAAATTTTACCCCTTATTTTGGCTTATACTTCTCTACTTTCTAAATATCTAAGTCTAAAACTTCTTTTGGATGAGCCTAAATAGAGCAACCAATTCATATTCTATGTCTTAACTATACTTTTTGATGAATGACATAAGCAAAATTAATTTCTATTTAAGGGATAACATGATTAAAAAAATATTTACAACATTTTAAAGAATGTGGTTATCTAATCATCGTCTTATGAAATATTATTGAGTACCATGTTGATGTATTCATTTGGTCCTTCTTAGTTCCCTAGCAATATAATATCCTCTTGCAATTTCTTAAAATAATTGATGTTCTCCTCAATCATCCCAAAATTAGCCATCCTCAAGGTAGAAAGCTTGGGTTTTAGGTAACTAGCTTGTGTAGCATCCACTTGAACAAATAACAACTTGAAAGAATTCAAAAACTTTCTAAGATATGAATTTCTAGTAATATACTTATCAATTTTGTTCTCCACATATGAGGCAATTAGACCATGCACTTCTTGTTTCTTGGATATGAAGAATTCCTTCTTATAATAAAGATCAATATTTGCAAGATGTTAGAAGTATTATGTTATTTGGTACATTGTAAGTACATTGCAAGCACCTTGTAAATAATTTGTAAATATTTTATAAATGTGGTGTGAAAAGAGTCTTGTAAATATGAGTCATTTAAAGTTTATCATTTAGTAATCATTAAAGGTTTGTCATTATTAGGAGTCAATAAAATATATTTCTCTTATGAGAAATATGAAGAGTCATATATCCTATGTTTTTGAGGAGATGAAGAGTTAGTTGAAGTTGAAATGTCAAGAGTCTTTGTAAAGGTTATTTATAAGGATGTCATGTGTAGATGAGTGTGTGAAGATATGAGAGAAATATTTAAGTTGTAATACATATCTTTGTACTGTATAATATTGTATTTCTTTTCTATTCTTAAGTAAATATATTATGAATTCTTGAGTTCTTTACTTGTATTGAATCTTGGTTATTATGAGATTTATTGTTGAATATTTTTTTGCTAACAGTGGTATAAGATCCATATTTGAGAGACGTCCATGTTTGAGAGAAACCTCGTTTGAAGTCTAGGATCGATAGGAGTCAAGCTTATGAGAAGCCACCATTAAAAGACATTGATTGAAAGTGATTAATGAAAGGAAGTGTTATGGAAATTCCACAAAGAAAGCACCACATTTGGAGTATTTGGGAGAAAGAAAAAAGTTGTGAGAGAAGCCATATTTGGAGTGGCTTGTGATAGAAAAAATTAAGTGCCAGGTGAGATAGACTTTTGAAACACTGTGAGAGAAATATTTTGTAGGTTGAAAGTCTTAGATAATAGACTGGAGAAAAAAAGACAATTATAATCATCATTTGAAGAAGAGCATTACATAAAACATGTTTGAACCAAAAGCAGATGATAGATGGATGAAGAAGATAGCGATAGAGCTACATGAGGAGCACAAAGAATTCGTGCAAGCATGTTGGTATGTAGAATGTGGATGTATGAAAGGTTGAAGATGTTGAAGAACGCTAAAGGAGACAAAGACGCAAAAAATAGAGCATATTTTTTGTGTGGAAAACATCCCAGAAGGGATGCCATTTTTGGGTAAGACCCATGAAGGCATGGGTATAAAAAATAGAGCATTTGAGAAGGCAAAAATTATGAGCAAATCTAAAATGATTCCTTATAAATTGAAACACCTAAATGATTACTATGTTGTTTGGAAGATAACATCCAAGGTATTCTTGCTTGAGTTCATACCTATTGGGAGATTAAAAGCATTTAATAAGGTATAAAACTACCATAATTAATATTATTTTCAGTGTTGGGTGAAATTTAAGAAGTAAGCAAATCAAAGTGGAGAAGTTAATTCAAAAGAGAAAGAATTTTTTTGAAGGACTTTAAATATATTAAAATATTGGGAAGGATATTTAATAAAGAGAATAAGGAGGAAATTTATCCAAAAAAACTTGAATGTGAAAAGAGAATTGAGAAATAAGATTAATTAATTAATGTGAGCAGAGAAAATTATCACAAAAGGAAAACTTATTTGACGAAAGAAATTAATTATTAAAAGAGGATTATGATTATTTGAAAGACAATTTTGAGAAGATATTAGACATTTGAAAGGAGATATTGTTTATTGGAAATAATTGCAAAGAGAATAGAGAAAGAGATAAGATAATTGAAAGTTTAAAAGAGAGAAAATTAAGATTGAGAAAAATTTAAGTAGGAAACATTGATCAAAGAGAAAACGAAGTTTGGTGAAGAAATTATTGAAGAAGAGAAGATAGTTAAAAGGAATTATACCTGATAATGCAAGTAAATTCACAAGCGAAGTTAGGACCTATCTTGAAACTTTATAAAAACATCATGTAAAACACAAAGATCTTTCTTTTAGAATCATAGTTAGTAAAAGGACCAAATTTTACTCCATGGAAAAATAAGATGAAATCGATACTTATTGTTGAAAAGTTTTGGTAAATAGTAAATGGAGACAAAACCATTCTAGAATATGCCATAGGTAAACAAAAATATAAAAAATATGATGCAAAAGAGCTAATGCTAATAACATTTGGTATATCAGATGAAATTCAAGCACACATAAGTGAAGGTGAAACTTCAAAAACTACTTGGGATAAACTATGTACCATATTTGAAGGGAAGAATGAAGCTATTATTTTAAACTTCCAATCACAATTGTATTCACTAAAAGTTAATGATGGTGAAAATATAGAACACTTTCTTAGAAGGATAGCAAAATTTATATAAAAGCTACAACCTATGGGAGAGAAAGTGGAAGAAAGTCTAAGTTACACTCAATGCACTTCTAGAAACATTTAAAACATTGGTTACATTTTTCCAAGTACTAAATATAAATGTTTCATTTGATGAATTTGTTAACATACTTAAAGAACATGAAATAGAGAACCAAGCAAGAGATGAAATGACAAACAATGCTTTTATTTTAGGAGAATGATTACCAAATAACTCTGCTACCTCATCATCAAAAATAAGCTTGAATGGTGTAATGACCCTCCTTGGAAGGACTTGATATTATACTTGATTTATGGATTGATGTGTGGATATCTAATGCATAATATTATTTTATGTTATCAATATGTATTGATAAACATACTTTATGCTTTGATTATACTACTTTTTGGAATATGGTATTGTTGATGAAAATTATGGTTGTAGGACTAGGTACTCTTATCGATGGATTGGTATGGAACAACCACTAGAGTTGAGAGAAAATTAAAAATGATGCATTACATATATATATGTTGATTTAAATACATAATCAGGTAGGGAGGTTGCTTAAGCAAAAGAGCCATCCTTAGCAGGCAAGTGATAACGTTTTAGTTATCGTAAAACCACCTACTCAAGGAACAAGTATTCTTTGTGAATATTAATGATTGCATTTTAGTCTAGCAATCATGGTTATGCTTGAGTAGATACTTTGGTTAATCTACTCAAGTAGCAATTTCCAAGAAATGTGCTAAAATGAAGGATTGTATATGGTGATTCTCCTTTTGTATGAAATGAAAAGGCTATTATGTGTTGAATGGAAAGTATATGTTTAGCAAAAAGGATGGTGGAATGTAATTCCTAGATTAAAGGTTATAATTTCTTAAAATGTTGTATCTTCCTTTCCATTTATTTAATTAAGGAAATGCTAGATGATAGTATTAAGAATTGTAAAGTATTTGAAATTTCTAGTTCAGCAATGTGCCATGTGAAAATCTTAATGTATTAGCACTATTTTTTTTGGGAGAGATGTTGATATTTTGATATATGTCTATTTGATTCTTGGGTTTGTGGAAAAAAACTTGGGCAAGAATTAGAGCCATATTAGAACCCTTGAGTCAAGAAGATAATCTAATCCTAAGAGGAGTTGCAGTGATGCAATAAACAGGTAGTTGTGAACTCTAGAAGGAGTTGCGATGATGTAATAACTAGGTATTCACAAATTTGAAAGGAGTTACGATGATGTAATAGCTAGATATTTGTGAATGATACACCTTGAACGGTGAGGATCAGGTGTTCCAAAGTGGTGAGGCTTTTGGAATCATTCACAAGACAATAATAGTGGCATATTGAATGGTGAGGCTCAAGTGACTATGCTCAGTGAGTGGTAATGGCCTTAGTTAGCCCATGAAGGTGTGGTAACTAAGAATTAAGGAATTACACCAAAATAACTCTACATAGATGGACTTATATAGGGTTAGGAGAAATGTGTTCCCATTTAAGTGTTATGTTCCTTAAAGGATACTTCCTACATCATGGTCAAGTTGTCTTATATCAGAGAGGGTATAGGAAAGGTGGGAGGACCACTATTGACATCCTTTCTAAATGATGAGGTTTATAAGCGTGAACCCCAGGGATATAGGATGTTGGCCACTCATGTCCACTTGAGTGTCATCTGTAGCAACATTAAACTCAAAATGTGGTTATACCTTAAGTACCTAAAAATATTGGGACATCTATGAACCTTAATTGTGAAATATATATATCCCTTGGGTTGAGTTGGTGGGTTGTTACAAATAGAAAAGAAAACATTGTCATATATGCAACAAATAAGGTCATATTACAAGATGTTGTAAATATAATTTTCTAAAACAATGGAATAAAATGCATAGATCATTTCAAAGATATCAATAGAGACAACATCAACCTAATAAAAAATGATATACATGAACACAACAACAACATCCAAAATGAGAAGGTAAAAGAGGAGACATGGTCCAAGAAGTACAAAAGATATAGTACAATGATTAGGAAGAACATGAACCAAATCACATAGAATTTATGGGAAAATAATTATAGATCAATCCATCCTTGATATTGATAGTACATGGAATGGACACTCTGATTGTACATAAATCTTGGATCAAAGTGACAAATAGTATGTTGGGAATGAACACACCGATCATACAAAAAGCTTGGATCAAATTGACAAATAGTATGTTGATGATTTAAAGTTTTCCATTTGTGATAAATATAATGATAATATTAGTCATTCATAAATTAATAATCTAAATTATGACTTATTGCATTCAAGTCAAGACAGTGATGAACTTAAAAAGAAATTTGGAATAAAAAAAAGGATACAATGAAGTGGGGAATGGTGACACAGATAATATTGACAAAAAGATATAATTTATTAAAAATGGAGCAAGGAAAAATTATAAAATACGGATAACAAATGAAACGTTGGATTCTCTAGAATTGTAAAGTTTGTAGAGAGAATAATCAGTCTCAAAAACTTTGTCAAGGAAAGAAAAATAAAATTTATGTGCATTATGGGTCTATAAATAGAACATAATGAAATATAATTATGGATATGCAAAAGTTCTTATACAAAGGAAAAGGATCTTGATAAGCATATATTCATTTGATCCAGGAACAAAATACAAGTAACAAATCAGAAAGACAAAAAAAAAACCTAAACTTGATCTAGAAAAATTGCAAGAGCCAAAGTTACTACCAAAGTCAGAGTAGGAAGACCAAGACCAGAATGAAAGATTGAAAGCAGATGAAGATAATGGTTCTTATACTAAATACTCTAAAATTGAGGGGTGTTAGTAGTATTACATTATTTGGCACATTGCAAGTACCTTGTAAATAATTTGTAAATATTTTGTAAATATATGGTTTGCAAATAGTCTTGTAAATATGAGTCATTTACTAATCATTAGAGGTTTGTCATTATTAGGAGTTCATATAATATATTTCTCTTATATGAAATATGAAGAGTCATATCTCCCATGAGTTTGAGGAGATGAACAATTAGTTGAATTTGAAATGTCAAGAGTCTTTGTAAAGGTTGTTTATAAGGATGTCATGTGTAGATGTGTGTGTAAAGATATGAGAAATATAACGAGTTGTAATATGTATCTCTATATAGTATAATATTGTATTTTCTCTCTATTTCTAAGTAAATATATTGTGAATTATTGAGTTCTTTACTTGTATTAAACCCTAGTTATTGTGAGATTTATTCTTGAATATTAAATTGCTAACACAAGATGGTTGTAAACATACCCCCATAATCCGTTTATGTGCAAAAGATATTCTATCTTGGTCTTCCACGAGGGATTATTTTACCCATTGATTGTGGGAACCTATGATGAATAGTCTATATGGTTGCTATAAAAACTCATTATATTGTAAGCATAACTAAATATAAATATCACTACCACTACAAAGAGCTTGAAAAACCATGTTATTTAAAAAATGGCTCAAAATGCTTCCATGTGAGAGAGATATGACCTCTAGAAAATTTTGCCTTAAATTACAAAAACTACCACCAAAACTATCAAAATTCATAAATTCAAATGTACCTTTGACTATCACTCTATGACATGTAGTATAAAATATCCTAACCATTAAAAAAGAAGCTTTTCCACTTGTTTGGTGTGTATGTTGCTAAGTTGATGAAGGTAAATAAGACATATATAGTTGTATGAACTTGATTGACTAATATCCTCATGTGTGTATAATTATATAGATATGTATATGTACACACACACACACACACACACACACACACATGTGTGTGTACATACATAATTATATGTGTATATATACACACAACATAAAGGATTATAAGACCTCCATCTACACACAACATGCTTAAGTAGTTTAGTGAGTAGCAAATAAGTCATTCTCAACATGATATCCTCTGATCAGTAAGTATTATATGAAATATTCTAATTTAAAAATTTAAAAATTTTAAAAAAGATGGGAAATAGAAAAATTACATCATAAAAGTGAACCCTATAATAGGTAAATATACCAAAGTGTTGAATAGAGACCTCTTAAAAAAATATAAAAAATCCAAAAACACTAATAGGTAGTTCATAACTATTATGGTTTTCTCTATATAATCATTTTTGGTACAAAAAATGTTAAGCAATCCTCCTATGTCGAAGCACCATGAAAGTCAATGGACCCAACCAATGACCTTATTTTAGTTTTGAAACTTGGAAGTCTTTGCCATGCACTAAAATCCATCCAAAATTTTATTGGAAAGTGAGGGAGATGGAAAAAAGCTCAACCTCCTCTTCTCTATTTTAAGATGAATGCAAGCTATCCTCTCATCTGTATCACACTAGCACAAAAGTAATGATAGAAAGAAATTATTTTTTTTACAAAAATTCATTGAAAAATAATTATTGTTTGCAAACCTTAAAAAACCAAATCCATCATTTAAAAACATAACTACTTCTTCATCAACTAGAGCTTTACTAAATAATAATAGTTAAACCAATTAGATTCCTTGACTTTCAAGAAGACCTTGGTTTGAATCTTGTCAAATGATACATGCATAATAGCCAATAATTGTAATGCCACTATATGGTAATGATGTAATACTAGTGGGGCATTTTAAACCCATATAACGAATTTAAAATAAAATTAGAGCTTTACTAAAATAATTCATCACAAAACCAATTAATTGACCAAGTGGATGGAATGTCAAAAGGACGAATATGATATATTGATTAATGAATTTTGATTCATCGAGGCAATAAAGAGAGATTGTTACAATCCAAGATCCAACTAAATTTTTTCCATAAAAGCCCTAAAAAATATACTCAATTACACTAATTATTCAATAACTACTTCTGAAAGAGTCACAATGCTCTTGAAATCATAATAAAAGATACATAAACTGAATTTGATATCAAGTAATGGAGATTCACACTTGCTTTGATACCATATTAAAATTTGTAATATATTCAAGAATGAATGAGAAAAACATATTACCTAGTGAAACAAAAGTAATCACTCATAAATAGAACACATATGTGGACGATGCTCTTATACACCAAATAATCTCACTAATGAATAAAAAAATATCTTTAACAAATGAACAAATTGTTGGATAAGATGGGGTATAAATGCTCATAATTCATGTTAATCTTGCTCAAGGTTAAAGAACCGATCTAATAGATATTAATAAAATAATACAATAAAGTCACCTATTAAGGTTCTTATGTGTCCATATGACAATATATAAATGACTACAATACAAGGTCAATCATGGCCTTAAGTGAAGATTAAAACTTATTCCAACATAGAAGAGTTGTAGAATATTCCTTTTACACATAAATCATCATATATATTTTTATAATGACTCTTAGTGGGGATGTCATCTTCAATATCATGGTTGATAGCTCTCCTTTTACAATTGTATATCCAATAACATGTTCAATAAGGACATGTCCTTCTTTTTTTTGTTTCTTCCTAGAGATCAACAAATCCAATTTGTGGATATAATTTTTTGTTGGCAACACAAATATAGGGATACTATATACGAGAATGATAATACATAAATGATGTTACCAAGTGAAAAGCATGGTTTATAAAATGGAGGATATTATCCAATGCCAACTATATTAGGAATAAAGTACTAGCAAATACTTTGATAATTTTATCATCCATCCTATGCATGTTATGGGCAATCTAGTTATTGATATCATTTTCCATCAATAAAATTATCGATGCCTAAATGTAATCCTTATCTAAATACCATTTTGTGGATCTACAACACAATTGATTGTTTAAGTCATTACATTATCGAGCTCTAGTCAATAGTGAGTCTTATTGGTGTTTTTATGGCCCAACATCTATCTTATGCTCAACATGCTTGCTTTACTCATTAATTATCAGGTAGGCATATTTATAATAGTCACCACATCATCATACTTGTTTATGCAAACTTGAGCATGTCTAGTTGGTCATCATACTTGTTTATGCAAACTTGAGCATGTCTAGTTGGTTGAATTATAACATGAATACATATAGGAAATGTCAACATAACTCCTATCTTTGCATTCAACAAATTATCCTTCAACTTCAAGCATTCAATAAGTGCAAATTGATGAAGATTATTATTACCATATTTAATTGGAATTAATTTTAATGCCTTATTTTAAATAAAATGTATCATTTTGTCCAATGATATGCTCCATGGAATCTTTTGTTTTGTTTATATCTTCAAAAAACATCACTAGGATGTGGATGGAGGGTGCCTTACATCTAAGCTATTAATGACCACCTTTAGTTTGAGTGGAGGGAATCCATACATCGTACATAATCCCCATGAAATATTAGAACAACCACTCAAAAAGTTAAGCTTCATTTATCAGTTTACCAAAATTATCATTAAGGATTGTGATAATTTAGAAAATGGAGTCTATTTTTTTTAAACAAGTCAAACCCTTCATTGTTTTCTAGTTATTATTATTGACACAATAATTATTTACAAGGACTTCATCTTACTATTGATGGATGAGGCAAAATTTAAAATGAGGTTAGATCCTCTCACAAAATCTCCCTCATGGTTATCATGTTGTTTTAACTCTCATAAAAACTCTTTTGACATCTTTGATGGTCATATGTAAAAACATTTTCTATTACAAACGAGGTTTGCTTCTATGTTTTTTTTTTTTAAGTAACTCTTGAATGCTAGGATATTTTTCTTTTGATTCATACACTTTTGGAATATAGACTCAAATAGCTTTCCAATTATATATTGTATGTCATATTTTAATTTATTTCTAGGTTCTTTTAATTGGTGAACATCACATAGTGTGTCAAGAGTTGAAATATATGAAGTCATTTTGATCTTTATTGCAACTACAAACTTTACATAGCTTTAACTAGGTATATTGGTATCATAATTTTTAAGTACAACCACTTGTTTTAGGGGTTTATTCCCCATCAGGGATACATTGATATGGTTAAAATAGTGTTTAAATCTGTAATTTATATATATTTTTATAAACATTGATAGGTGTCTACACACCCTTGTCAAAATTTCAATAAAATAATGACCTCTCCTATCATCATACTTAAGAATATAATATTAACCAACATGAATGCTAACTCGTGTGGTAATTCTACATGGAGGATGTATTATACAGTATAGGTTTAAATCAAATCATTACGGGAACAAAGATTATAGTTAAAAAATATAAGGATACAGACAAATGACTAAATCAAGAAGATTAAGCTTGAGGTTTGATCATCATGTTAGTCTCTGATGACCTCAAGTTTCACCTTGAAGGCATTAGGACTCCATATACAACTTTGAAGAAGTTCAATTAACTGTTTGGCAAGCATAACATCATCCAAGGGATCAACTAAAGACTTAATTCATAACTCTTGATATAGATGATGTTTTCTCACATCAAATATTTTATCTATAAAATCAAGAAATTGCATCTCCAACATGATTATTGTAAAATCCAAAGAACAAATAAGAAGCTAATTTATCTTGTCCTCTATAAACTAAAAGGATATTATTCTATATTTGTTTCCATTTTTCTTTCTATTTGTAATACTTTTAATTATGCTTATAATATGTCAAGTTTTGAAAGTTTCTATGAGCAATTAACCTGTGAATAAAATAAAATCCCACATATTGGTGATCTTGAGAATCCAGGCTCAAGGAATAAGTTCTTAATAGATAAAAAATAAAAATAATCTACACAATATTTGGCATAGTATTCCAAGCAGTAACATCAAGAATGGCTATCCCATTTTCCATATGGGAAGAAATCAAATTTTGATTCGATTAGAGGAAAGGAGTTTAGCTGTTCTTATTACAATATTTTAGGTCATGATGAATTATTTTGTTGTAAGAAAATAGAAAGATAAGAACTAACACTGAAGAAGCATAACACTAAGTTGGATCCACTTTCCTATCAAGCAAGTTGATGACATGCTCTCTTTGCAAGTACAAGTGTTTCTCACCTTTTTGATTGGTTGGATCCATATCCTTGTACTTCTTTTATGCATCCATCATACAAACATCATGGACTACTATATTGTATTTGGTCACGTGTTTCATCAATTAATATATCGATGCATAAATGTCATCTATATTCAAATATCGTGGTGCAAATGAGCATCTATGCTCTTTTTTAGGACTTGACAAAGTTGTTCTTCATGGTGACATATCTTTTCACCTTTTGAACACCAAAAAAAGATGTGGATAATATCGAGTTCTATTCCAATAGTCAATATTTCTTGTAGATGGATGGATCCATAAACATGGAAATATTTTTGATGTACTTTGTAGGGCTCTTACACATATTTTGGGTCAATAATTAGTTTCATCAAGTTGTTTTCTACTTTCTTCATGTCTTTTATTTTATTTATTTTGTTAGAGAACAAGGGGTTGCACTCATGTCCTCCACCTTCGATAAATCATAATTCTCTTCTTTAGAACATGAGAGTTTACAAATATCTTCAATTATCATCTCAATTTAGTTGTTACATGTAGAAACCTACATCATTTTACATAAAATATCTAAATTCTTTATTTTTATTTTTTGAAACTTTTTCAATTTTCTATGTGCATAAAAATATTATAAAATTGAGCATCCTTTTTAACATTTTCTTACAACAACCTTCACAGTACCAACATTTCACCTCTACTATATATGCACTGCATCTTAGTAGAGTAATATTTTCAAAACACCTCACTATCATAGCCCTCTTTACTAGATTTAGATTGCTACTTTCCTTCCTAAAGCATAACTACAATACAAAATTTTTAATACATAGTTTATATGAAAGCACATTAATGTTATAAAACAAAGTAGATATTACAAATGAAAAAAAATTAAATTAAATTAAATTATTATTTAGTTAAGGTAGTCAAAATTTTCTTGTAAAATTCAACTAAACTTGCTACATCTTCTAACCTAGGAAAAGAGAATCTAACTTCATGATCCTCAATTAAACCCCTCTATTGAGTAGGTATTTGCACATTTGTTTCTTTCCCTTAATGCATGTATTTCTTCAAACTCTATAATAAAGTCTTAAGTTTTCAAATTTATCTCTTGTATATTCCAAGGAGCCTTTACTTTCCTCAAAATTGTATTTATTTCTATAAGTGAATAGCCTTCCATCCATACTATGTTTCATTTCATTTGTTTACATATTTTTAATCCTTCCAAATTTGCCCATGCTTCAACTTTTTTATTTGTCTTAAATCTACTATTAAAAGCATAATGAGACAAAATATTTCTCCTATTATGTCTTATTATTCCTCCTCCTCCTAATATATGCTTCATCAAATTTTAATTTCACCAACTTCACATCTAATGGTTTCCACTTTATATTCTTTGTCTTCTTTTTGTTTCTCATATACCCAACATCATAATTCCATTTGATGATTTGATTCCATATATCAAGGCTTTTTGCTTCTAGATTAGGGATTGGGTGAGTTGATAGGGTTGGTTTAGACTCCTCTATAGCTAAACAAATCTTCCTTGTCATTACCTCTAAACAACTTTCCTTTATTGTAAATATTATTTTATTTCTTTCTATCCATATAGTCCAAAGTGTTGTATCTTTTGATATATCTTATATTGAATGTAAATCATCACTTTTAAAAGTGCTTTGTCATTGCTTTAACCATTCTTCAATTCTATCATTCATCAACATGCATTTACCAAACATATTAAGAATCCATTGCCATAGTTTCTAGACTATTGAGTAGTATCCCAAGAGATGGTCTATACTCTTCTCCTTTTTACAAATAACACATTGTGAGGGACCATGAAACCACCTTTTCATAAGGTTATCCTAGGATAAAATTATTCTATGACATACTAACCAAAAAAACATTTTGACTTTAGGAATGCTTGGGCTGTCCCAAATATATCTCCATATTCCTATTTTATTGATGCTTTACATTATATCTACTTCTTGTTGTATATTCTCCTAAGCTATTCAACTCCCGAATCAACTTATCCTTGGCTCCCATTGGAATAATCATTGTTGTTATCTTTCTACTCAACTACCTCCTAGCATCATTGTCTTGTATACTTGTAAAAAAATATTCTTTCCTAATCCTTGTACAAAATATTTGAAACCCTATCACCATATTTATCTTGAAGTAATCTCATCCATGGTTTCAAAATTGGATCTAGATTGAGTGGTTTTTTATCACACCAAGTATCCGTCCAAATAGAAATACTTTATCTAGTTCCTACCACCCATATTAAATCTTTAATCACTAGATTAATTAATTTTTTAAACCGTTCTTTAGTGAAAAACCATTTTGTAAAGAGAATGCAATAAAATTAAGCTTTGGTCATTGGACTCAACATAGAAGAATTTTTTCCCATTGTCTTTGACTCTCTTTGTACAATCTCCAAATTACTTTTCCCCTAAGAACAAAGTTTGCATCGATAAGAACTCTTAAACTGAGACCTCCCCTAGTTTTATTGTCACACACCTTGCTTCATTTCACTAAAGGATATTTCATTTTATAATGTAATCATGACCACACAAATGACCACATAATATAGATTAAAATTTTTCTATTGATTGGCATAATATACAAGGACATATAATAGGTTGAAATGGCCTGTAAGACTGATTTAATTAGTTGCACTCTTATTGCTAATGATAACCATATACCTTTCCATGTTGGTAGTTTATTATTAAATTTACTTATAACTAGATTCCATAATTCTATCCTTATTATCCTCTCAAATAAGGGCATCCCTAGATAAGTTGTTGGTAATTTACCTCCATTTGAAGTAACTTGCATAAGCCTGCTTTGATTTTAGTTGGGTTGTTTAGGAAGTAAATTTTGGATTTTGTCCTATTAACTATTTTCCCTAATTCTCCTTCATATTCCTTTAATAAGTGTTTCAAATCTACGACCTCATTTATCCTTGTCCTCCCAAAAAAGGTTGTATACTTTTATTTCTTTTATATGTGAAAAAATTATAATTAAGGGGGAATGATGTGTAATTTATCCTTGCTTTCCATGCTTTGTAATTTGTCCTTCCTTCCAAGTTAAGTGTAAGAGGGAATGTTGGCATACCAAATATTTTTTGTTATTTTTTATACCTACCAAGATTTTATTGGCTTTCATAGTAGTTTCTAAAAACAAATGGAATCAAACATTACCTAGTATTGCTTAATAAAGGAAAAAACGGAATAAAAAGAACATAGAATATAATGGGGTGTTTGTGGACACCAAATACTCTCACTAAAATGAAAATGAAACTACATTCCAATTGATAAACAAAATGGTTGGTATGAAGGGGTATTTATAACCAATTACAAGTTAGCTTTTGGTCAAGTTTTTTTTTTTAGTAAGTTATATGTGGCTTCTATTGGGGGCCACTCCCATCGAAATACTAAAATATTAAATTTGTTACAACACACATTTTTATCACATTTTTTAATTTCTTTTTCTCTTAAACATATTCTTCAACTTCCTCAAAGTGTTATGTTCCCACAATCAATTTCTTGACATCATTTTGATTAATTGATAAAATCTCACTTGGCTAGTTGCCTTTTAAAATTTGAATTTCACTAGGATGAAGATCAACATCACAATTCACTAATTTATCTGCTATTTGATTTACTTCTCTATAAATATGCTCACTAATATTGCTACCTGTAGTAATAGATGATGAACATCATCAATAATATTATTTTTTATCTAGTCTCCACATCCTTTTTTGTTAATAGCATTGATGATAATTTGTGAATCCTCCTTAATTGAAATATATTTCTAGCCTTTTTCTACTACAATTTTAATCTCTACAAGAAGTTCCCTAGCCTCTGCATAGTTGTTAGTTGAAGTTCCATATGATTCTGCATAAGTGAGGAGAATTTTTCCTTCACTACCTCCACTAGTTTTTCTTAGATTTTCTTTAGAAGCACCATCAAAATTAAATTTGATAAATCCAATTTATGGACATTTCCATTTGATCGTAGATTGAAGTAGATCCTTTGTTTTAATTCTATTCTCATAGGCAACTTTTCCATTTATGTTCAAATCTTATAGCCAAGTTATTAGCATCTATTTTTATAAAATTGAGACTTCCCATGATGAACACCATATATGTAGACATTATACAAGAGAAGCAATAATACAATTCTAAAGTTGAGCATGATTTTGAGATTTATTTTTAAAAAAATTGTTATTCCTTTCAAGACATAAATTCCAATAAATAATGGCAAGGCCAATCCTCCAAAGAATACATAATGCGTTAGCTTTTAAATAATTAATCCAACATTTCATCAACTCTTTTAATGTTTATGGAGCTACCCAATATAATTTCATATTAAAAAAAAAACAAATGGTGTGAGCACACAAACAATGAAGAAGTAAATGGTTTGATGTTTCTAAATCCTTTGCACACTAGGTGCATATAAAGGATCCATAATATTCTCTTCTTTGTAGGCTCTCTCTTTTAAGAATCTTACTTTGACCTACTAACCAAAGGAATGTTGAGGCCTTAAAGAGAGCCTCTAATGACCAAACTTTCTCCCAAGAAAAATATTTGGGAGAAGGAAATTTTGATTTTTATAAATCCACATATATCAACTTGACTGAGTATCCACCATCCTTTTATAAATTCTAAAAAAACTCATCCTTTCATGTAAAAATCAACAAATAAAACTCTTGAAGCATCTTTTGAAGTTCATCTACAATTTGTTTGAGTTTCTCTCCTTCAACCAGGTTACTAAAATAAATTCATGATCTGGATTTGTTGCTCATAATAATATAGTCTTTGACCTTTGGACCTTTATATGCTAGGCATGATTGAGCCAATGGTTTTCATTTTGAGTCAAAGATAAATAAATAAGGCTTCAACCAAGCATAAAACCAAAAATTCCCATAATTCGCCTCATTAACTAACCATATAATATATTTCTTTATCAATTGCAAGCTCCCTGATTAAAATATTTCAAAAAATTACAAAAGCACCTATGTCAAGGTTCACATGAGCCCAAATGATCAATACAAGTAAAAAAGTCGATCATGGCCTCAAAAGAAGCTTAACCACCACATATTTCAACATCCCTCTTAAGCTAAATGGTGGATATGGAAATAGACTCTTACTTGTCACCCTCCCTTAAGGGACACTCCCCAACTCCAAGAAGCTCCCACAAGTGCACAAAAGGAACCTTGGGCATGATCTTGGTCAAAATACCTATTGATTTCTCTAATTAAGGTAGAAACACTAGGTGAAGCATCCCACATGCATGAAACCATCTCAAAAAGTGCACCCATATATTTATGTGACTTATCCACTGATGAAACACTAGATTACAAACAAGCTATATGGCGCTTTGATTGTCACATCGAAGGGTGACTATAAAAATTTGAGTAATGTCGATCTCCTTCAAAATCATGAGCATCCACCAAAGATGCTTAGCTACCTCATTTTTAGTATGATAGTTAGCCTTTGAAGAGGATTGAGAAATATTGTATTGGCATATGGAACACCAAGTAACTAGGTTGAATCCCAAATAGAACTTAAATTATATGGTGGATTGTTTCTCATATGTCACCTACCTAAACAACCTCTAGAAAACCTATGAAATTTGGAGGGGATCCAATTGAGTAGTGAATAACCATATGATATATCCTAATATATTTGTGAATCCTCTTAGTTGTTGTCCAATGACTCTCATGGGGTGCTTGCATATATTTAGAATAATAACTAACAACAAAGGCTATATCATGTCTAGTGTGAGTGTGATAGATAATTTCTCCCATAAGAGACCAATACAACATGGCATCTACCAAAGGTGTGGTGTAATCATCCCAAATATTCAAGCCTAAGGTAAAAGGAGTCCAACTAGACTTATAGTCCTCCATACTAAAATTTTGAAGAAGATTCGAAGCAGACCCTACGGATGGAGTCAACGAAAAGAGATCCAATCTGCCACCGGAGTTTCCCGGTTAGCAAACAAAAAGAAGATATGCTGGGTGGGGTTGGATTGAGAAATGGAGATGCTAGAGACTGCCTGATCAATATAGATCCTAAAAAAATAATGCATATGCCCCAAACATATCATCTCAAAAGTGGAATAAAGTTGTGACTACATGTCCTAGATAAAAGTGAAGGAGTTGCTAGTGATGAGAAGATCGTCAACATACAACACAATCACCGATTTTTTCCCATTATGATGTTTGATTTAAACATCATGTTCAACCTCATATCACTAAAAACCACAACTAATAAAAATTGGGAATCATGTTGACCAAGCCCATATTGGCTATTGGTGCAAATATCTCATAATAGTCTACTCATTCCTATTGATAGAATCCATTAGTAATAAGGCATGCTTTATGCCTCTCCACCTAACCATATAAAGTGTATTTGGTGTTGTATACCCACTTGTAACCAAAAACATTATTTCCTTCTAGAAGATAAACCATATCCCAAGTCCTCTCTTCATCAAAGCCTCATATTCTACCAGCATAACATCTTCTCATTCAAGCCTTCCCTTAACCTATGAATATGTGAGAGGATTGTGAGAATGTGCTACCTTTAAAAGCAATGCTCAGGAAGAAACCTTCCAATATCACTCAAGAGATAAAATAGGCTAATCATCATTCAAAAGTGTCTTAACCCACTTGGATGTTGAACAAACCAAGGAAGAATCATGTGTATTCTATGACAACTCAACATTAGAAGCTAAAATTAAATAATCCAACTCAATATTAGTCACTTCATCATGCAAACTTGAAGCAATTTGAACTAATATGTCTTATTCATAATGCCCTAAACCTATAGAATAAAGTGTTGTCTATGGTGCTTCTTATGAAATTGTCAAATCAATAGACAATGGAATATAACCAACCAAATAAAGTGTTGTCTATGGTGCTTCTTGAATATGAAGAAGGAGAAGATGAAGAATATTCTCTACTAGGAATAGAACCAACTTAAATACGAGAAGAAATAAGTAAATTTAAAATGGTCAAAGGATTATAAGAGTCATGTTAAAATCTTAGGTGGTGGGGTAGGAGTACCTAGAAGAACATAATCAAATATGACATCTCTTCAGATCAAGACCTCATGCCTCTAAGTATCGTAAAGAGGATATGTCTTTAAGGTATTTGAGTACATCACAAAAATGAACTTAGAATCTTTGGGATATACTTCCAAAGATACTTGGGTGTGTGATCCTATGTTGAGGACCCAAAGATATGGAATTAGGACTCACCAGGCTTATCCCCTATCAATATGTAAAGAGGTGTCATGGCATGGTAGGAACTTTTTTGATGATTTATGCAACACAAATGATAGCCTCACCCTAGAATTTATGATCCATCCTCTTGGTATGAATCATGCATCATGTCATCTCCATGATCACCCTTTTTTTCTCTTAGCCACAACATTATGTTCAAGAGCATAGTGAACAATCCTCTTATATGCAATCCCATGAGAAGCCAAAAAATCATGAAAAACATAGCTAAAGTTTTTACTACCCCATCTATCCTTAGAAATTTGATTCTCTTATCCAACTAATTTTCAATAAGGGCTTTGAAGATATTAAACCTATCAAAAACCTCATCCTTAATGTGAATGTTGCACAACCACACCTATAGAGAAATCAATAATAAAAAAGGACTTATCTATTTCCTCAGAGAGATGGTGTGCCCATATGTCCACAAATGTCACTATGGATGATATCTAAGGGGCGATATGACCTTACAACCCCTTTTGGAAGGGTCTTCCTATGATGCTTTCAAAAAATACACCCCTTAGTGCACCACTTGGAGGGGATATGCATGGAAGCCTAATGGCCATAAGATGCTAACTCGTGTATCTCAAATATTTATAGTTGATATGTCCAAGCCTATGATGCCACTTATAACTTTCATTATCTGCATGTGCAACTATAGAAACAAAGTTTTTCTTCTTAGAGGAAGGGGCAAAAGAGGGAGGTATTTATCCCAACTTCTACATGTGGTTAGTCTCATCATAATAACCAAAAGCAATAATTGTAAAACCATTGTCTATATCCTTGATTACCCATCTATCAGGCCAAAAATATACCTTCTTATTTGTATGAGTAATGTGATAAATAGAACAAAGTTTAGGGCCAACACTAGTAACATGTTATACGTCATAAAAATATGAAGATCCAATGTTGATATCTCCACAACCTACAACCGATAATAAAGAATCATCTCCAGTCACAACATGTTCCCATGTATGTGCTTTATTGTAGCCTTGTACTAGATATTTGTGCTTTATCATGTGCCTAGTTGCCCCTAAATTTGCAATCCACTAATCTAGAGAAGATGTACAATATGCAAAATGAACTACTACATGAGCCTGTGATGTTTCTCCATCAAAGATATCCTCACCTTGTGCATATAAGAGAGTAGCATTGCCACCCCCTTGTTTCATTTATAATCTAATTTATGTCGAAGAGCCAACATTGTGTGATGTATTAGATAGGCCTAAGGGAATTTCCTTGTGCAATGTATTTTTATTTTGTAAGCCCAATGGGCCATGGTTACCTTGTTATGGTTAAATATTATTTAATATTTATAATCAGCTTAAATACCACTTGTTATGTCAGCTTAGGTTAAACCTTATGATGAAATTTGGAATTTTGGTATTGATATAAATACCCCTTACACTCCTCATTTCTCATCGAAGTGTTGTGCAATATTATCTATGGATAGTGATTATTTATAGTGCTTATGGGCACCCTAATATTTTTTGTCCCTTTCACTTTCTATATAAGATTTGAGTGTATGTTTTGCTTTGGCACCATAAACAATCATTATCCATAATTAGTATTGTATAAGACTCTAATGAGAAATGAAGAGTGTATGGGGGGTATTTATAGCAATACCAAAACCCCAAATTACATCATAAAGTTTAACGACAAGTGGGATTTAGATTAATTACAAATATTAAATAAGGCTTAACCATGGCCTCGATAAACTAAATCTAAAAAAATAGTAAATACAAAATCAAAGGAAAAAAGAAGAAGAAGATAACAAATACACACATAACACAGTATTTTACCTGAGAAACCCTTACAAGAAAAAAACTAGCATAGTTATATCTCCTTATTGTATAAACTTAAATGTCTCCAATACAATAATGTTCATCTCTCATCTCTCTTTAAACCTTGATGCAAGTGTAATTAAATAATAATAGCACAAGAATGGATTTTATAATACCATGGGTGAAAACCCATGGGTTCAAATATATAACCCAAATCAACCCATATGGGTCTAAAAATAGCTTAAGAAACCCTAAAACTTCTATCGAGGGATGTTTCCCTTGAACCCCTGCTTGGGACCCGGCTCGACCTCGAACCCTGATGAGGATAAATGGAGAGTGTCTAGTGCCTTTTAGAGTTAACCCCACCATAATAACATGGAAAATATTCAACATGTTTCCAACATTATCCCACTTGTTTAATACTTTTCATAGGGGTTGAAAACTGACATTGTCGACTATCAAGGGCAATCATACCCATAGATCTTCTACACCAAGATTTTTTTTGAGTAGGTACAACCTTTGTTAATGAATCAACAAAATTATTCTTTGTATCAACTTTCTCTAGCATCACCCGATTCCCTTCAACCATCTCTCTCACAAAATGGTACTTGATATCAATATATTTTGACTGATCATGAAAACCAGTATTGTTGACCAAAAATATTGCACTCTAACTGTCACTATCAATTCTTACAACCTTCTGCTTAAGACCAAATTTTGAACAAAATCTCTGTAGCCACACTGCTTCTTTATAGGTATGAGTTGTTGTAATGTATTATGCATTTGCTGTGGACAAAGCAACCACTAATTATTTTTTACTCATCCAACTTACTACCCCTTCTAATAGGCTGAACACAAGCACTTGTGGATATTCTCTTGTTCAAATATCTAGCCTAGTCAACCTTGTAGATTTACAATATTACTATCTCCATATTTTACTTGGTAACATATAGCATAGTATCCATGCAAGTATCTGAATATCCTTTTGACAGTATTCCAATGTTCCTTTCCTAGATTGGACATATATAAGCTAACTAGTCCCACTACATGTGCAATATCAGGTCTAGTATAAATCATTGCATACATTAAACTACCAACATCGCTAGCATAAGGAACATGATGCATTTCTTCATTTTTATCATATGTTTTAGGACATTGTTCAGTAGATAACTTTTGACCAATAGGATATGGAGTACATACTAGTTTACAATCATGCATCCTAAACCTTTGTAGTATAAATCAACATATTTCCTTACATTTAACCACAAATTTCTATTTAAATGATCCCTTATTATTTCCATATCCAAAATAAATTTTGCAGCACCCAAATCCTTCATGTCAAATTCAGAAGATGATTGTGATTTTAGTAACTTTATCATCTCCTTGTTGTTACCAATTGACAACATGTCATCCACATACAAAAAAATGATAAGAAAAATTTCACCTTTTTGTTTAAAATACACACACGGATCTGCTTTACTTTTTCCAAGCTTAAGTGTCAAAACAAATCTATCAAATTTTTGGTTCCACATTCTTGGAGATTGCTTCAACTTGCACACCAAGTCCTACTTACCTTTTACCCTAAAGCATTTTGGTTATGACATATATATATATTCATCAAGTTCACCATGTTGAAATGTTATCTTTACATCCATCTGTTATATTTCAAGATCAAAAGCAACATAAATAGCCAAAAAAAATCTAATTGAAGTTAGTTTAGCCACAAGAAAAAAATCTCACCAAAGTCAATTCCCTCAACTTGAGAAAATCCTTTTGCTATCAAGCGAGCCTTGTACTTATCCAACTTTCCTTCTATATTTTACTTCTTCTTGAATACCCACTTACAACCAATTGGTTTTCTTATAGGGGGTAATTTCACCAAGTAACATATCTTATTTTTATCTAGGGACTTCATTTCTTCCTCCATAGCCCATTTCCAAGAATTATTCTCACTTGAATGAAGTTTCTCCTTTGAAGAACACAAGTTTATACTTAGATGGGGGTGAATAGTATAAGACCACTTTTTACTTTTTCTTTCAATTCAATATTATGCAGTGTATAGATAGCAGTAATCAAAGCAATGTACAAAACACCATACACAATAGAGACACCACAATTTACGTGGTTCAACCAATGTAGGCTACTCATTTTCTTAATCAATATTTTACTAAAATTTTCTCAATCAATCTCTTTTGGGAAGCCTTGCCAATTACAATGTTTATGGACCTCTATCCAAAGGAGATGCTGATCCCCTAATCTCAAGTTCGTGGATCTCTTCCACAAGAGAACTCTTTCCCCTTCTGCTCTGGCTAGTGGTCTTCTAGAAGACTCTATCTCTCTACTGCACTGACTGGTGGATCTCTCTCCACTTGAAGACTTCTCACTCAGATCTATCTTCAATTGTCTTGGCTATTGGATCTCTATCCACTGAGACTCTGTTATTTGTACTCTGTCACCTCCAAAGCTTTGTCTCAATACTCTACTAAACACAGTCCGGTCGGTCTAGCACATCCCTGCTCAATCTCTTACACTAAACACAATACATTCAGTCTAGTACAATTTTGCTCAATAGATCCACACAAAACCTTCTCAAATCTGCTCAATAGGTCCACACATAACCTACTCAAATATGCTCAATAGGTCCACATAGAACCTTCTCAAATATACTCAATAGGTCCACACAAAACCTACTCAAATCTGCTCAATAGGTCCATACAACTTGCTTAAATCTGCTCAACAAGCTCACTCATAACTTGTCCAAATCTGCTCAACAAGCTCACTCAGAACTTGTCCAAATATGCTCAACAAGCTCACTCATAACTTGTCCAAATCTGCTCAATAAGTCCTCTCTAGGACTTGCTCAAATATGCATAGCAAGCTTCCACAAAATCTTACCCAAAATCAGTCCACAAGCCTTCTCAAAGACTTGTCTCAAATCTGCTTAACAAGCTCACATAGAACTTGTCCAATCTCATAGAATCATAAAGAGAATTGTTAGAGACTCAATATGTTCTATACTCAATGCTTAATCAATATCTCAATTCAATCTTATAGAAGAATAAAGATAATTTTTAGAGGCTCAATATGTTCTATACTCAAATCCCAATCTCAACTCAATTCAATCTTATAGAAGCATAAAGAGAATTGTTAGAGACTCAGTATGTTCTATACTCAAATCCCAATCTCATAGAAGCATAAAGAGAATTGGTAGAGACTCAATATGTTCTATTCTCAAATATTAATCTCAACTCAAATCAATCTCATAGAAGCATAAAGAGAATTGTTAGAGACTCAATATGTTCTATACTCAAATCCCAATCTCAACTCAAATCAATTTCATAGAAGCATAAAGAGAATTGTTAGAGACTCAATATGTTCTATTCTCAAATCTCAATCTCAACTCAAATCCATAATATAGAATAGTTTGTTTCATGGAACTTGAACAACCACATGCATCCACTTGACTAGGCTCAATCAACTCTACTCAACCAAACACCTCAAGGAACAACCCTTTCTCACAAACCCTAGTCCAAGCATGTATCAACCAACTCAAAATGTTTCCAACAATGTTTCAACAACAAATCTCACATAACAATGATACTCATGTTCTTCTCTAACTCAAGTTCAAGTTCTTTGCATAACCAATTGACTTCAACAACAATGCTTATAAAACAAGGTTTAATCACAACTCTCAAACCAAAAAACTTTGAAGAATTTAACCAATCACTTTCGAAAAGGAAACCACAATCAGTCCTTTTCACTCCAAAGGTATTTTATAATCAACCACCATAATCAATCAATAGGAGAATGTGTCCATACCTTTTATGAAGATGAAGAAGCCTCTTTGGAAATCTGCCACAATCACAATATTCTTTTGCCAATCCTCACAAGGGTTAGAAGATCACAAAATAATCAACATTACTCCACTTCACAATAATATTCACCAAGGCTTTTAATTAAAAAACCTTCTTAAGAATTGATGCACAACTTCCTTATCACTCCTAAAACCACTTATACCATAAAATAAAATAAATAAAAACATTGCATAACCTTGTCACTCCAAAAACCACTTATACCATAAAATAAAATAAATAAAAAAATTGCATAACCTTGTCACTCCAAAAACCACTTATACCATAAAATAACTCAAATATTTTATATCCTTCCTTTCAACACTTTTGCACTTAAAAAAAATCACAAAGCCTTCTTAGGCAATATCCCACATTAATCAAATATCAAACCTTAGCCATATGCAAAAATTAAATCCACTATACTCTCCATGAAATTCGACGTTTAACACAACCTTAGAAAATTTGAAATATTTCATGCACCCAAAAATTTCGGCAATCGAATTATGGCATACCTTGCAAAATGGCTTCGGGTGGTTTATCCCGCGTTCCTCCTCGTCGTACGCCTTAGAGCACTCTTCGCCCACCGTGTGGGCTAGGCCTCCTACATGGATGCTTTAAGACTTTGAGACTTATATTTTCGTCGTCTCCACCTATGCCTTGGAACTTGCTCCCTTGTTCCATGTGCAGTGCGTAAACGAAATCGGAAGGGGGGAATCGACGATTGCGAAGGAGGGGATAATCGAATGCGGACAATATTTCTTGTCACCTGCTTGGTTGATAAAATCAACCCCTTTAAATATTCTAACCTTTGCATGATAAAATATATGAGGTCGACGGACATGGCGGGAAAACTCTTTTATTTAATTTTAAAATTAAAATTAAAATTTTAAATAAATTTAAATTTAAACTAAACCTTTAAAATTAAATTTCTCCATCACCGAGGCACCTTTTTCAATGAAACGAAAAGCCAACTTGGGTTTTAAGAAAAACCCATTTCAAATCTGCCATCCATGGTTTTAAATAAAACCTTTCCTTGCCTTCCTTGGTTTTCATAAAAACCTTTTGCTAAGCTTCCCTTGAAGCTCTTTTTGGAACCAAATGCCATGTATCCCTTCTTGAACCTTTGATCAAAACCTTTGCTTCTCATGAAGCTCTTTGTGGAGTAAAATCATAGTGCTTACTTACATAGGTCATTTTGACATCAATGACAAATTTTAGCTTAGGGATTCAAAATGTCCAACATCCTTTACAGTATTGGGTTCTTCATCAGTAACTGATATATTAAATGCAAAACAATTATTTGAAGGGCTATACCTTTATGGGAGTCTTCTCACTCGATCTGATCTCCTCAAACTTGGAGTTCTAGGTTCTACATCTTCAACTTCCTCCTCACCTTATTCCTCTAAATTTTTTCTCTTCAAACTCTCTCTGTAGTTCATCTTCTTCTATAGCACCAGGTTCTACCATGGGTTCTTCCTCCTGTTCCAATTTTACTTGAACTATATCAGGTTCTTTGCTTTGTTGCATTTCCTATTTTAGAATTTGTTCTCTAAAGAGCACATTACGACTGTAAACAATCTTCTGTGTTTTTGGGTTCCATAACTTATATACTTTAGCACCAATACTATAACCCATAAATATGAATTTTTTAGATTTATAGTCTAGCTTAGTCCTTTTCTCTTTTGGGACATACATATAAGCATCACAACCAAAAACCCTTATATGACTAAGAGAGGGTTTCTTACTAGTCCACACTTCCTGTGGAGTCTTGTACACAAAAGTTGAGGTAGGATATTTATTGATGAGGTAACAAGTAGTTAACATAGCTTCTGCCCAAAATTTACTTTCTAAACCTACACCACTTAGCATGCTTATGACCTTATTTATCAATGTTCTATTCATCCATTCTGTAACTCCATTCTATTGTGGAGTATACGAAGTTGTTTTTAGCCTTTCTATTCCATAGTCCTTATAAAACTAATCAAATTCATTAGAGCAATACTCACCACCATTGTCACTTCTTAAAAACTTTATATTTTTTCTATATGATTTTCTACAAGAGCCTTAAACTCCTTAAATTTATTGAAAACATCAGATTTGTTTCGTAAAAAATATACCCAGGTCTTTCTTGAAAAGTCATCTATAAATGTAAAAAAATAGATATATTACCTAACGATGGTACTTTTATAGGTCTAAACACATCACTCTGAACTAGATGTAAAATTCCTTCAGATCTTGTAGCACTACTAGGAAACTTGACTCAGGTTTTCTTTCCAAAAACATAGTGCTCGCAAAAATCAAATTTTAATGGCCAATCAAAAATTCCTTTAGCAATACCTTTAATTCTAATGTTCAAAGGTATTTCTCACCAATATGCCCCATGCGTTGATGCCACAACATTATCTTCGCTACGGGAATACTCAACTCCACTTCTATCATATTATTCTCCTCTATAACTAAAGAGTTTTTACAATAAATACTTACATTGTTAGCCTCAAGTTTGAACAAAGTTCCTATACAAACTCCCCTTGCCAACACCAAGACTCCATGAACCATCTTACAACTATTCTTATTGATTAAAAAAGTCACACCTGCATCATTCATCTTACTCAAGGATATCAGATTCCTTGCCAAATCCAAAATATGCAACACATCAAGAAGGGTTTTAATTCTTCCATATTTAAACCTCAACTTGACTCTTCCTCGACCTATTATTTTATATATCGAATTTTCTCCCAAGAAGACTTCACCTCCATTTATCTTTTCATATTCATAGAACCCATCCCTATGAGGAGTCATATGAAAGGAAGCACCTGAGTCAATCAACAACGAGTCATGGAATTCACTTGAGCATGCTACATCTAAGAATAAGTTCCTTCAATCTTCATTTGTGGTCTTTGTTTTTGTACAAGTTCCTTAATCAGATTATTGGATATTATTAACCTTTTTAGATTTACAGTATCTTTTATAATGCCCTCTTTTACCATACTTCCAATATTTCCTCTTTTATGGAGCAACATATTTACCCCTAGATCTTGATTTTCTTTATCTTGGTTTCTTTTTGCTTCTTTCTTGAGAATGATCTCTCACAACCAAGGCATCCTTCTTGAGAAAGAATGATTCAGAGAAACCATCCACGTCTTATTTTCCTTCAGGAAACGAAGATGTCAATAGAGAAAATGGATTCAATTGCTACTAAAATTTGACTAGCTGGATAAGTTGCTTCCCTCAGTTCCCAGGGGACTTCTGGTAGTAGTGCTTATCTTTGGGACCCAAAAGAGGTAGTTATTCACCATATGGTTGGTAGCTGGGTTCTTTTGGCTATAGCTATTCAAAGTAGATATTCTAACCAAATTATGCTTTGCATAATATGCTTCGACTACTTTAGAGAAAAATAGAAGACAATGGAAGGATATAACTTATATTATCTCTCATTTTATTGAAGCTTGGATCTTGATCGGAGGATATTTCAATACCATTCTCTCTCTATATGAGAAAATAGGGGGAAATAAAAATTTGGACAAGAGCACCAACCTCATGAGTGAATATATTGTAAATCTTCATATTGTGGATATCCAACCAAATAATGGCCTTATGACTTGATCTAACAGAAGGCAAGGCTTATCTTGTATCATGGAGAGATTGGATAGGTTCTTGTTCTCTGACAATTTATTAATCCATGGTCACATTCCTAAGGTGAAGACTCTTAACAATGCTGGTTTGGATCACTGGTCAATCATGGTGGAAATTTGAAAAACCAATGTGAGTTTCTTGCATTTTCGATTCTAGTTAATGTGGATTAGAGATAGTTCCTTTAGACCTTGAGTATAGCAATGGTGGAAGGAAGGTAAACCAAGGTATGAGACTAAGATTTTTTGGTTTGCCAAAAGGTTGCAATAGATTAAATCCAAAATCATGATTTGGAACTAGGAGTTTGGAGATGTCTAAAAAAAAATGAAGTTACTAGTCAACTTGAAAATTTGAATAAGAAAATTTGTTTAGATGGCATCACAAAGAGTAGAAGTACATATGAAATTAGACTCACATATCAATTAGAGGAACGGGAAAAAAGAGAAAAAACTCTTATGGAAGCAAAAATCTAGGATCCAATGCCTCAAATAAGGAGATCGAAACACATATTTCTTCCACAAATTTCTTCTAGTTCGAATATGTCACAAATTTATTTTTTCCCTAAAATCTAATTTTGGAGATGTTATCTACACTTGGGATGGCATGAACTTTGTTGTTGTCAATTACTTTTCCAATCTATTTGATGCTACACCTCTTGAATCAGCTTCTCAACAAAATATTCTTCAAGTGATCCCTACTCTTATCACTTCTGAGGATAACTCTGTTTTGACTGCTCTAGTTACTATCAACAAGTTTGAATAGGTGATTTTTAGAATACAAAAAGGAAAAACCCCAGGCCCAAATGGTTTTCCCATTGAGTTCTATCAATATTTTTGGGATATCCTTCATGTTTATTTATTAGAGGTGGTGAAAGAATCCAGGAAAGCCAAAGTAATTTTGAAGGTTATCAAAAAAACTTGTATAGCTCTTATCCCAAAAGCTTAAGAGGTAGATCATATCTCAACTTTTAGACCTATAGCTTTATGTAATGTTCTTCTCAAAATCATTACAAAGATCATGGGAGAAATACTGAAGCCTCTTTTGCATAAGATTATTTCCCCTGAACAAGGGGGTTATGTGGAAGGATGCCAAATAGTATATGAGATAGTTCTTGCTTAGGAAGCCATCAATTCACTGGAAATGCAAAAATTCCCATCTATGTTCATTCGTTTAGATTTATCTAAAGCTTATGATAAAGTGAATTGGTACTTCCTTGTCAAAGTTTTAAGGTAATTTAGCTTCTCTTAGGATTGGATGGAATGGATTATGGGATGTATCTCTTTGGTGTCCTACTCTATTCTTATCAATGGAAGGCCTTCTTAGTTGTTTCCTACTTTTAGAGTTATTAGGCAAGGCGACCCCCTCTCCCATTATTTATTCATCATTCTTGCTGAATGCTTGGAAACAAAACCCTTGAGGGGGTTACCATTGCTTGTGGAGATAGGACTATTTCTCATATTCAATTTGTTGATGACTCTACTCTGTTAGGTAAAGCTAAATTTAAGAAAGCTTATAAAATTAAGCAAATTATTAGCTATTTTTCTAATGCTACGAGGAAATTGATCAATGAAGACAAATATAAAGTCATTTTCTTTCATTTCTATCCCAGATAGGAATCCATGGTCTTGGATAAATTAATATATAAGAAGACTTCCCTTTCGATCACTTATTTAGGCATTCCTATCAATATTCAAATATTAGAAAAAGACTGGAATTGGTTGTTGGATAAAGTTAAGAAGAAAATTGGAAAGTGGACCAATAGGTGGCTTTCATTTGGGGGTAAAATTACCTTGGTAAAATTATTTTTTTCAATCTATACCTATTTATGTTTCTATTGTGTTGAATATCCCAAAGGCAGTTCTTTGAGAATTGGATTAAATCAATCATTGGTGCCTCTGGAGTAGTACGAAGGAGAAAAGAAAATGGGCTTTGGTGAAATGGGATACTTTATGCCTTCCCAATAATGAAGAGGGGTTGGGATTCCGGTCTACTATTAATAACAATAACGCTTTAGCTGCTAAATTATATTGGAGAATTTTGCATAACCCCAATGCTCTTTAGGTAAAGAATCTTTGTGCTAAATATGCTGAGAACAAAAGTCTTGAAGACCTTGTTCACTATCAATTGCCTACCAAAGGTTCTCCTATTTTAGTGGTTCTTAAATCTGATGAGGATTTAATTAAGCAAAAGTTATTTTGGATCATTCATAATGGTCAACAAATAAATTTTTGGACAGATTCTTGGGATGGTCACCAGCCTTTGATAACTCAGTTTCCTTATTAGAGGCCTTGGATGGAGGATCTTAATCGAGCTAACTGGATAAAGATTGCTAATTACTATCGGTACCATACTAGTAATTCAGAGGTTGGTAGATATTGGATCCCTATTGAGGACTGGCCTATTCAAATGCCATAAAGGCAAAGAAAAGACATCCAAAGCATCCTTCATATGAGATCTCTCTCTTGGTCCCATGATAAAGACTATTTTGGATGGAACAACACTACTAAGGGTGAGTATTTAATTGCTCAAGGTTATTTGACCTTATGCCATAATAATCCCAACCAATTATATGACATTTTTACTTAGTTGTGGGCTCAAAATATCTAGCCTAAGATGAGGTTCTTTATAGGGATTTTATTGCATTGTAGGTTGCTTACTAGTGAGAAAGTTATGAAATGTGATTTCATGGCCCATTTAGATGCAAAATGTGTGGAGAGAATGTGGAAAATATCAGCCATATTTTTATTGAGTGTACCTTAGCCTCTAAGCTATGGAGGAGAATGACCATCTTACTTGGCTTACAATGGTCCAATATTTTACTTTTGAACAACTTTGGAGGAATTGGCCTAATTAGGAGGATGTTGATCATTTTATTAGGTAGTAAGTTTGGATGGGTTCTACCATTCTACCATTCTACCTTGGAATATATAGAAGGAAAACAATAACCAGATTTTTAATCAAGAAATGAAGGAGATTCACAATATCTCGAAAAATATCGTTACCAACCTAGTTGAATCAGTCCAACAACTCCTTAAACACCCCTAGAACTCCCACCAAATATGAGATCAAATGATGCAAAGATTGAAGATTAACTCTTTTAAGGGCAACTAGCTTAAAGGGAATGTGAGTAATCAAAATATGGATAGAACAATGAATTGGCAGCCTCCTCCTAAGGATTTTGGAAAAGTCAATATCGATGGAGCCTTTAGGGGGAATCCTGGAAAAACCGAGGGAGAAATTGATGGACTTTCAAATGGTTCCATGGTTTTCACTTTTTCTAAGATTTGTATATCCTTTCCAATAACCTTTCTGAGGGGTATGGTATCCTTAGAGGCCTTCGAGATGCTACAAATATCATATGGAAAAGGTGTTGGTTGAATCCGACTCTCAAGTCATGATTAATATATTTAAGACTCCTAAGAATCATACGGTTGATTGGAGAATAAAAAAAATTGTTGAGAAGATTCAATTAATCCATATGGGATTTTTGAAACTTGAATACAATCATGCAGTCAGAGAACATAACAGGAGTACTAATGCTTTAGCTAATTGGTCATTGGACAAAGGTGATATTACTTACTATGACCACCCTTCCAGATGGTGGGATTTGCAAATAAGGAAAGCTCTTCTTTCTATCCTTTCTCTGGATGGCTCTAGTAGTAGAGGTACCTAGTTCCTTTTTTCTTTGCTTTTGCTTCTCTTTGGTTCGGTTAGGGTATTTTAGTTCCCTTGCTTAGATTGATCATTCTTATGTTTCCTCTATTGAATCTTGCCTGAATAGCCTTTTGGCCTAGAAAGGCCAAAGTTGTTTTTTGTTTTTTCCTTATTTTTAGTTTTTCAGTGTGTGCATTGTTTTGTATTGTTTTCGTTCTATTTTATTTTTATGTTTTTGTATTTTTGTGTTTTGTGTTATTGTTTTTTGTGTTTGTGTGTTGTTTTGTGGTTTTTTTGTGCGTATTTTATTGTTTGTTATTTTTTTTGTCTTTTGTTGTTTTTGTGTTTTTTTATTGTGTTTGTTTGTGTTTTTGTTGTTTTAGGCATGTTCTTTGAGTGTTCCAAAGGGGTAGGCTAGGTTCAAGCCCTGGGTATTTTTGGCGGAATAGATACCCTTGCCTCCTTGGGACTTACCCAAAAGTGGCATCCCAATTGGGGTGTTTTCCACAAAAAAGAAGATGTTGGCATATTTTGATGGTGCGTACAATGAGTTATTTGAGAAGAGTATAAATTCATAGTGTTGGTTGATAAGTTATGCTCTAGACTAATAATACTTTTGCATAGAGATCCATTATTATTACGTACAAAAATATTTTATTAAATTATGACTAGATCTTTGATCTTGTGTGACTAGATATATAGAATTGTGTGACTACCAATTGTGATTAGATCAATTGTGTGACTACCAATTCATTATATCTATTAAATTGGTTGTATAGGATTAAAATATACCCCACCTGTATTACAACATGACCACATAGTGGTATTACAATAGTTTGGTAATTATGCATATATTGCTTGTCAAGATTCGAACTTGGATCTCCTTGAAAGTTGAGGAATATAATTGGTTGAGTTAATGCCATTTGATACTAATTAATTATAGTTGAATTTAATATGATTTCTTAATTAAATATTTTTTGAATATATTTATTTAACTTGTAGGCTATGTATCTACAATTATTGCATGGTCAAGGAATGTAGAAGAAACAAATTATTCGTTAGATTGTTCCATTGAAGGTAAACATAAGCTATTGAAAGTACTAAAATATTGTGATGGATTTATGTATCCTATTAGATATATGTTATAAAATAAAATTATATTTATATATAAAGTGAATAAGAAATATTCATGGGAATTTGAGGACTACAAAATATAGTAAAAGATCCCTCATTATTTTAACTTGATTGTTGGTACTATCATCCACTTAGACAAAAATAATAGACCAAAAATAAAGTATTATGTAAAGTGTATGTGTTAGAGTAGGAATCAATTACATACGATCTTATCTTAAAAATAGATATGAACTTGATGATATATTAGATTAACACGTGCATGTTATGTCATAAAGTGTTGCAATAATATTAGCTCTTGTATAATTTTTATGTTGCGATCTTCCATGTATATGTAATTAGGTTAACTATATTTATAGATTTAGGGTTTATATTTTAGATTTATATTTGATCATGATGATTTTAACATGTTATTTTCTAGTCTATATGGGACCATGTAGTTTCTCATATTCATCTGGTTGATCTTGTAAGTGGAGAATGTTGCCCATAGTCCAAAAGAAACTAAATTTATATTAAACTGGTTCTAACAAAAGGTAGAGTTTGAAAGATGATTTCTTGGATACTAAGCTCTATAATTCTAAAGCATTGAATATACAATGTTGGAACCTATATGATCTAAGTTTGAACTAAATCTCATTCTCTTAAACAAATAAATGCTTGCATGCTTCATGATTTTATTGAGGGCCTTAATGAATTTTAGTTTTTTACAACAAAATATAACACCCTAATTTGAGATCCATTTAATAAGGTGTTATATTATGCATACTTAAATGATTCATTAAGGATGCTAAAGTATAATTAGTATGATGGTCAATCATCTCCATCAATGCCTAAAAATAATTAGGCCATACCTACGAGGATATCATTCAATTTTACCTATAATGATAAACTACGACAAAAGGTCAATATTGGTGGGCTACAAATTACACATCAATTAAAAATTAATAAAATATCAAATTTATAAGGTGTATATGAATTCTCAAATCATGCATTAAATCCCATCCTAACATATTAAATGACAATTGCATGCTTTGTAATTTGATAAAGGGTCTAAAAATTATTTTAGTTTTTTTCCCAACAAAGGTCAATGCCCCACTACAATATCCACCTATTAGGGTATTATTTTGACTAGTATATCCCATGTACATATTGAAAAAATAAATTACACTAAAAATGATAGATCCCATCCTCTATAAATATCAAAAATGAAATTAATGACCAAAACTTGTTTTGTAACTTTAATGCTTGTCATCATCGAAGGCAAATATTGACAAGCTACGACCCACTAAAATTTGAATCTCATACTAATGAATAAATACCTCTATATGATAAGTTTCTAAGGTTTCTAAATATATCCTCAATTATATGCTATTATATTAAACCAAACATGCATGTCATGTGATTTTGTAACGGGTGAAAAACTTATTTTTTCAGTTTTTACAAGAAAAAGTTGATGATTTAATGTAAAATCTACCTAACAAGGTTTTATTTTAATGAATGAACTTTAGATACATATATAATGCTAAAATATGCATAGTATAATATATCTTTATCTTTATTAATGATCAAAATAAAGAATCCATACCCACCATATGACCAAGTACTTGTCCATATATTGATAATGCTCATTACAAAACATGAACTTTTTTTTTTGTTTTTTTTGGTTACATAGGAGAGTTCGACACAACCACACTATTTTTAGTAACTGACAAGTGCAGGGTTCAAAGCATAGAGGCTGCTTTCCACCAAACCTATTCCACTTCGTTATTGATGACTCGACGTGAAGGGGACCACCGATCGCTCAGGATTCCTACCATCATTGTCAGTCGAGCGTACACTCAAAGGATTCAGCTTAGACTACTACCTTTGCAAACAGGCTGCCCTCAAGGTTTGAACCTGTGTATCTTCTTGGTAAATGCCTGACCAGACAAGCACTTACCAATCCACCTAGCCCTCGGGTGCATTACAAAACATGAACTTATTCAACCACAATTAGTCATCGATTTTTCCATTGATAAATAGTTAGATACTTAAGATGATTTTTTTATTTATTTAATCATGACGTAGATCTTGTCTTATCAAACAAAAAAAGTTTGTATTCTTGATGATTTTGTAAAGTGCTTAAAAAATATTTTAATATTTTTTAACATAAGTTGATGCTTTGGTGTGAGATCAAGTTATTCGTTTCTTATTTTGATAAACTAAAATGCATGTTAATAATAACAAGGTATGCTTAGTTATGACCCTATTACTATTTTCCTAATTGAAATAAGTCATACCTAATAGGTGATCAATCATTAGTCCCTATAATAACAATGGTTACCATAAAGGTAAAGTTTTATGAGACAAAAACCATCAATTGAGCCTCAAATTGATAAATCATTAGACCCACAAGGTGCATCCATAAGTTCTCTAAATATACCAATGATTTTTCATCTTCTACAAAATTAATTTTTTTGTTTACATTTTATGAAAGGCATAAAAACTAATTTTTAGGGTTTGGTTTTACAACAAATCTTCATGATTGTATGTATAATAAGATCTCATTTTATACTAAAAATCGTGATTGTAACCATTGCTTCTATATACCAAAAAAAAAAAAAAAAAAAAAAAAAAAAAAGATCTCATTTTAACAAACCAACTTAGTAAACATATCAAGGATACCATGTTATCCTTGGGACAACATCCATCAACCACGATAAATTTCTAAAATAAAATTGGAGCCATACATGTGTTTATAATCAAAGATATATATTTTTTTTTGTAAAAGGAAAACTACAATAGAATATACATCATGGAGTCATCATCATCATTCAATCATCACCATGTTGTAGCAAAATAAATTAAAAACTAAAATATTATAAAATAAATTATACATATTCATTCATTACTATCATTAATACCACAAATTTCTTAACATACACTGAATGTTTTATATTCTATAAACACGTCAATTATATGTATGTGTGTGCATATAAGAATTTCCATAAAGGCATACACAATTTATACCATACAAAACTTTTAAAAAATGATTACATACACAAAATTCATCATAAAGGAATATATACAATCATATGTAGTTATTATGGTGATCAAGTATCATGATCAAAATAGTTAAATAGAAATCCTCATGCTTGGAACAATAAATATGGGGAGACATGTAATAAAAAATATCTAAGTGCATTCAACTAAACTTTAAATGTTAATATTTTGATTCAAATTTTAATAATTTAAAACAATATGTTCTCATAACTAACAAAATAGTATTATGGGTTCATGGGATATGGTAAAAAATAATGGTTGCTTTTCGAAAGATTAGGGCATTTTTTTCTAAAAACTATCTCATCTTTTAGGTGCCATATCTTTACGAAGGGTTATTCGATTTAGCTAATTTTTGGACCAACTTGTGCGAAATTTGAATAGCTTTAATATGAATGGTCGTATGAAGGAATCTGAGTAATATTAAGGGAGATAAGACACTTTGAAGTCAACCATATGGAACAAGGGCAATGACGATTTTTCAAGTCGCGAAAAATGAAATTGCAAATATTTGTTAACTAGGGTTCGGATGATGGAAAGAGCAATGAAGGGCTAGGACTTCAGTGAGGCAAGACATTCTATCTGAACATAGAATTTTTCAGCTAAGTTTTTTTTCCCTTCTTTATATTAGAAATTTTGCATGTAAATTATTATAATTTTTTAATCAAATATTATATTTGCTATAGGACATTCTGATAAATTTCAATAGATTTTGAGTTTTAGTTTCCTTTCCATGGACCAATTTATAGTTAAATACTTAGAATCATCTCTAGTGGTAGAGGTTAGTGAGTGCACATTATAGAGATATTTGTTACTCCAAGATAGGATTATTTTTGGTAAATTTAATGGGTATTGGCCAAGGGATTCAACCTTGAGAAAATGAATTAATAGGAGTTGGAAGTCTCCAGGAGTGATTCTATCCTTTCTTCCCAAAGGTTTCTTACTAACCATTTTTTGTTCTAGGGAAAAAAGATAAAAATTCCTAAAAGAGGGTCCTTGGTTTATGGGAAGAGCAGGACTCTCCCTTACTCATTGGTATGAAGGATTTTCACTTGTAAATGTAAATGTATCTCTAGTACTAGTATGGGTTAGTATGTTTAGGTTACCCATTGAATTTTAGAAAATAGATACCTTCAAGGAAATAGGCAACACTCTAGGATAATTTCTTGAGATTTTAGATACTATAAAAGATGGATTCTTGGCTATTTATGCTTAGATATTAGTCATGATTGATATAAGTAAAGCTTTACCAGAATCAATCATTCTTAAGTATGGGGATAAGAAGTAGAACCAAAACATAGATTATGAAAACATATATTTTAGATGTAGAAGATGTCATAAGGTGGGGAATATTGAGAGATCATGCCCTAAGAAGAGCCTAGTTGAATCATATGTAAAAAACCTCAAGAGAAACTTACAAATGGTTATAGATGAAGATGGTTTTCAACTTCCAAAAAATATATCTATATAAAAGAAAATAAACAATGGAGATCAGTAAGGAAGGACATTGGAAGAAATACCAACTCTTTTGAGGCTTTATCCTATGAAGAAAAAGTAGATCAAAACTTTGAGGACACAATACAATAGGTTCAACTTCAACATATTACCAAGGAACTGTCTATTCAGTATGATCTTGACTTAAGAAAGAACATTCTCGATGAACCTAAGGAATATGTATCATTAGATTTTGAAGACTGTCTTGAAGTACCATGCACCATTTAGGAGAAAAATGTTAAAGAAAATGTAGTTTTAAAAGTTAATACCTCTGCCATTAATAAGGAAATAACAAAAAATGAGTAGGACAAGTCAAAAGCTTTTGTAGTAGAGCTAGGAGAGGATAAATATGATCAAAAAAATAAATTATGAAAGAATATTGAGGAATAAAATAATAAGACCTACTCCTGATATAGGTAAGGCAAAAATAGGAAAACCCTCAAATTATCAAGCAAGATCCAGGGAAGTAAGAGCAAACATAGAGAAAGGAACACAAACTAAGTTGGTTGAACTTCTCTTCGCTAAACACAAAATAATATTGGTAATACGCAGGCGGGGCCAATAGCCTCTACTGTGATATTATTATCATCTCAAGGAATATAAGGGGTGCTAATTCCCCTTCAAGGTAGAGGTGTATTAGGGACCTATGTTTAAGCAATAAGCCTGATATTCTTTGCATATAAGAAACTAAAATGACAAAAAGAAGAAGTTTCAAAAACTATGAAAGCAGTATGGACAAGACGTGAATGGGATGCTATGAATTATGAAGGAGTGGTAGGGGGAATTCTAACTTGTTGGAATCCTTCTAGAACCTCCCATGTAACCATTTATAAAACTAGGCATTGGATAACCTCTTTAGTCACTTGATACTTTGTAGATATTCATTTCATCCTTATTGATGTCTATGGACCTATAACTCAATCAAGTAGATTAGAAGTTTAGAGTGGGATTAAAGCCTTTATAAGAAGTAAAGACCAAGAAACCCGATTCATGATCATAGGAGATTTTAATGCCATAACCAAGATGGATGAAAAATTTAGGGGAATTAGGAAATTAACCCAATGTATGAGAGATTTATTAGCTTTTATTCAAAATAATAATCAATGGGAGGTTGAGTTTGAAGAAGAAAAATATACATGGACCAAAAATAGGAGAGGCTATAAACTAATAGAAAAAAAATTAGACAAATAATCATTGGCTAAATGAAGGAATTTGTGCTAAAATTAATACCTTAACAAGGATTGATTTAGATCACTAGCTAATAAGAGTTAAAATGGTGGTAAGTAAATTAAAAAAAATATCATATTTTAAATATGAGCAGATGTGGGAAGACCATCCTTAATTTATTGATATGATAGCATAAACATTGAATTCTTCAGGAAATGGTGGGTTGTATGCTCTTCCAAAGCAAATTAAATCTATGATATCTAGATTAAGATAATGGAATAATAACACTTTTGGAAATATTTTTGAGAAGAAAGAAGATCTAAAAGATAAACTTTCAAAATTCTAAAAAGGTGATCATAATAATCCAAGCTTAGAGGAAAGGAAGTTGCGTAGTGAATATCATAATATTTTGAGTAAGGAAGAGAAATTCCAAAGATTAAAATTAAGACGGACTTGGTTAAAAGAAGGAGATAAAAATATAAAGTTTTTCATAGGATGGCTATAGTACAGAGATCAAAATCCGAAATTTGTAGAATTAAATCAATATAAGGGGTTTGGATTGAAGATCATAGGGAAATTAGAAAAGAAGCAAAGTCTTTTTATCAAAATATTCTAGGTTTAGAAGAGACTAAAGTTCTTAATGATAAACTTCTTCAAGATGTACCTTTAGTTATAATGAATGAAGACAACAGGAAATTGAAGGAGCCTATTACTATAGAAGAAGTTCATTGAGCTATTTTACCTTTTAATAAGGGTAAATCCCCAGGTCCAAATGGGATATCTAAAGTGTTTAACCAACATAATTGGGATATAGTGAAGGATTATTTATTGGTGGTAGTGGAACAGTCTAGGGTAAAATAATACATATCTTATAAAATAAATGCAACATATATTATCCTAATTCCAAAAAAGAAGGATGTTGAACTATTTGATTATTTTAGACCCATAAACATATGTAATATGGCATAAAATATTATTTCCAAAGTGATGGTGAATCAATTAAGGCTATTATTAGATGAATATATTTTAGAAGAGCAAGAAGGATTTGTGAAAGGGAGACAAATTCTGGAGGGGATCATAGTAGCTCATGAAGTTATACATTCAACAACTTCAAGAAAAGAGAAAATAATGATCTTAAAACTTGATATGAGTAAAGCCTATGATAGAATTTAAATGGGATTTTATTTTTGCAATTTTAAAGAAGTTTAGATTTAGGAAGAAATGGGTTAGATGGATTAAAGCTTGTATCTCTGCACTTTCTTATTCAGTTGATCAATGGGTTAGTAAATGAATATTTTAAATCCAAAAGAGGCCTTAGACAAGGAGATCCTATATCTCCTCATTTTTTTTTATTATGACAAAGGTTTTGAGTAGGAACTTAAAGGAGGATTGCAAATATGGGCTTATGAGTGGACTTAAGGTTAGTAATAACATCGACAATATCACCCATCAACAATTTGTAGATGAATCAACACTTTTTGGAAGCGTAAGGATAAATGAAGCCAAAGCTTTGAATAACTTTTTAAAGGAATACGAAAGAGAATCAGGGCAAAAAGTTAATAGGAGAAAATCCAAATTTTACTTCCTTAACTCTCCAACTAATATCAAAGCAAGAATTTATAGGTTACTTCATATGGAGGAGGCAAAATTACCAACAACTTATCTAGGGATGTATTTTTTTGAGGGGAGAATAAGGATATAATCATGAAATCTAGTTATTTGTAAAGTTTAGAATAAACTACTAGCTTGGAAAGGTAGATGGTTATTGTTAGTAGTAAGATTGTAGTTAATTTAGTCTTACAAGAAATTCAAACATATTATATATCATTGTATACTATGCCAAAATCAGTTGAAAAAAGTTTAAACTATATTATGCGATCCTTTTTATGGTCAGGTTTACATGATAAAAGAAAATTTCCTTTGGTGAAATGGAGTAAGGTGTGTGATGATAAAACTAGGGGAGATCTTGGTTTAAGAGTTCTTACAGATGCAAACTTAGCTCTTAGGGGAAAAGTAATATGGATATTGTACAAAGAGAGTCAAAGACAATGGGAAATAATTCTTCTAAGTAAGTATGTTGAGCCCAATGACCTAACTTTAATATTTACTGCATTCTTTCTACCAAATGGTTCTACTCTTTGGAATGGTTAAAAAAATCTATTAATATGATGATTAAATATTTAAGATGGATGATGGGAACTGGTGAAAATTTTTCTATTTGGATGGATACTTGGTGTGATAAAAAAACCATTCAATTTAGATCCAATTTTGAAACCATGAATAAGATTGCTTAAAAACAAATATGGTGATAGAGTTTCAAACATTTTGTACAAGGATCAAGAACGAAGATACAAATAAAAGACATTGATGCTATGAGGCAATTGAGTAGAAAGATAAAAACTGTGATTATTCCAAGGGGATACTAGGATGAATTGATTTGGGAGTTGAACAACTTAGTAGAATACACAACAAGAAGTGGATATAATGTAAAGCACCAAAAATATAGTAATATCACTAAAATATGAAGAGATATTTTGGATAGTCGAAGCATCCTTAAAGTCAAAATGTTTGTCTGGCTAGTAGGTCATAGAAGAATTTATCTTGGGAAAACCTTATGAAAAAGGGGTTTTCATAGCCCCTCTCAATGTGTTCTTTGTATAAAGGAGGAAAGTATAGACCATCTCTTTAGACATTGCTCAATAGTCTAGAAACTATGGCAATGGATTCTTAATATGTTTGGTAAATGTATGGTGACAAATAACATAATTGAAGATTGACTAAAGCAATGAAAAAGCACTTAGGTGAGGCTTTACAGATAATATATGATATATCAAAAGATACAATACTTTGGACCGTATGGCTAGAAAGGAATAGAAGAATATTTAAAATAAAGGAAAGTAGTTTAGAGGTAATTAAAAGGAATATATGTTTAGCCATAGAGGAGTCTAAACCAACCCTATCAACTCACCCATTCCCTAATCTAGAAGTAGAGAGCCTTTATAGATGGAGTCAAGTCATTAAATGGAATTATGATGTTGGGTACAAGATAAGCAAAAAGAAGGTAAAGAATATAAAGTGGAAACCACTAGATGTGGAGTTGGTTAAATTGAATTTTGATGGAGCATCTAAAGGAAATCCAAGACTAGCAAGAGGAGGATGAATAATTAGAAATAATAGAGGAGAGATTGTCTCATTATGCTTTCAATAGTGGATTTAAGATAAATAATGAAGTTGAAGCTTGGGTGGCTTTAGAAGGGTTAAAAATATGCAAACAAATAAAATAGAATAAAGTATGGATGGAAGGTGATTCTTTCATAGTAATAAATGTAATTTTGAGGAAATCAAAGGCTCCATGGAACATACAAGAGATAATTATGGAAATTCAATATCTTGCTAAAGAGTTTGAAGAAATGAGGTTTATACATACATTAAGGGAAGGAAACAAATGTGCAGATAGGCTAGCCAATAGAGGGGTTTTTATTGAGGACCGTGAAGTTAAATTCTCCTTTCCATGGTTAGAGGAAGTAGTAAGTTTAGCTGAAGTTGACAAGAAAATTTTGACTGCTTTAATCAAATAATGATTCATATTTACTTCAATGTTTTCCATTGGTAATATCTATTTTTTTTTATAACAATATTGTGTTTTCATATAAACTATTTATCATAATTTTTATGGTTGCACTTGTGTTTCAAGAAGGAAACTAGCAATCTAGATTTGGTAAAGCGGACTATGATAGTGTGATGTTTTGGAAATATTACTCTACTAAGATGCAATGTACAAATAGTAGAGGTGAAGTTTTGGTATTGTGAAGGCTGCTATAGAAAAATGTCAAGAAATATGTTGAATTCCATAGTATTTGTATTCATACAGAAAATTGAAAAGATCCAAAAGATGAAAATCAAGAATTCAGATATTTTATGTAAAATGATGTAGGTTTCTAGCTATAGCATCTCAATTGAGATGAGAAGCGTATATTTGTAAACTCTCAAAATTTGAAGAATATAGTTGTAATTTTTCAAGGGCAGGGATCCAAGTACAACCTATTATTATCCAATAAAAAAAAAACAAAATAGTATTATTGCAACTTATATGTAATTGAAAGATTTATTATTCTTATTTTTGGTTCTCTTCCTAAATCATCTGGAAAATTGACTAGAAAAACACAAACAAAAGTTCAATTTTATCAACAAAATATTATTTTCTAAGGCATAAATTGAGAAAGTTTAGATTTAAGTACATATAGTTAACAATATAGTACAATGTAAAAAAATAAACATCTTGGAACCTCAAAGCATATGTCTTCTATATTTTGTAACTCATCATTTCATTGACAACCTCTTAGGGATTGTTTGCTTATGGCACCATTTTGCTAAAGGATACAAAATGTTGTTAAAATTAAACTTTAGTAGGTAGATATTATAAATATGACATCATAAGTTAAATGAAAAAATGTATAAAACCTATGGTTATGATTAAATTATACAACATAGTCAAGAAGTTGAACATGATTCTACTAAAATGCCTTCTAGTTGATTTTTTGCATTGCTATCAATGTAGGATAATCTTATTATATTGAAAAAAATACTATTTGTTAACACCAAGATTATGTTTCTTCTTTCTTAACTTTTGAACTTAAGTATTTTAAATTAGAAATATTAGAATTGACATTATATCTTACACAGTTGATTGTGGATGAAACTAAAGGTGCTGAGGACCTCGGTCATTGCCTCAAGAAGATCCTACCTACATAAAATTAAAAAAGTTGTTTAGTATGATAGTTTCTAATGAATTTTCTCATAAGGTAAATAATCACATTAAAGAAATACATCACCTTAATACCTCCAACTCCATGCAACATTAGATCGAACAATGAATAGCAATAAGTGTAGGCATTAAAGTTGAAATAGAAATAGGAATAAGATACAAGTGTATATTATATCCAACTATGTGCATCCTAATATACAAAATGCATCCTTTATCTCCAATTGATCATATGCAAAGCTTTCCATAGGATGTGAATAACATAAAAGGAATCCTATCTACTCCCACTAATAGTGCATGTAGAGTCCTATGTAATTCTAAAGAGATTAACAAAGGATAATCCCATCATAAATCAATTGTACAACATGAACATCCACTAGATCTAATATTCAAGGCACCTAGATATCCACCTAATAACTTCTATCATATGAGACATAAGTTTAATAAATTATATATATATATATATATATATATATATATATATATATGCTTTTGATGGAGGAAAGGTAATGTCTAGGTTCTTGATGTGCCAATAATTGGATTTCTTACCTAATATGTGCTTGTCATTTGAATTCCTAAAGTAGAAACCTTATAATTAGTGGATAGTAGAATGCCAAACACTATCCATGATCTCTCTCAAAAGTGCAACACTATGATATAGTGTGTGCATTGATGTATGGAAAGGTGTTGCACTATAGTAGGCAATATTTCTTAGGTGTTTGTATTTTTAGTTAGGAAAACTAGATATGTATTAGGTAATTTTAGTGATTTCACCTCTAAGTAGGAAATACCATATGCTTACTCATTATTCTTTGACTCAACCATATATTGAACCAATGAAGTTTATTTTGGACAACATCAATTGGTTATTTAATCCAATGTATAAATAATTAATTTTTAAGGCTTATCCACCTACATTGGGCCTCACAAGATAGAGATAACCATGCTCACACACATATATATATATATATATATATATATATATATATATTATTTGTATTCATTTGTCTAGTTAATTTCTCTCTAACCTCCTTGTGTGTGGGTTAGGTTTGTGTTTATTATTGAAATAAGTGTTAATATCCAATTAAGGTCCTCATTAACCTTGTATTGTAATTGCTCATATATTGTACCATGGGCCCATGAGCACCTTGATATATGAATTTATTATATTATTATTAATGAGGTCAATTATTTGAACTTGACCTTGGAAAACTTGTATTATCATGGTATTTATGTCCATGTTGTCCAACCTTTTGTTATTGGTTAGATATTATTCTTTATTTATTGGTGAGATTATCGGTATCTATGGGTACCTCTCATATATGTGATCTTAATATGTATGATTTACTTTCTAATTTGTTGATTAATGCAATGATTCTATTTGTTCTTGAATATAATTCAAACTACAACACAATATTAGAGTGGGTGTGAATATCTATTACTTAATCCAAAAGTTTGTTCCTTTAATATTTTATGGTGATTCTAGAAGTGTTATTTTTTGGAATAAGTTGTGGAAGAGTTGGTGTGATTAATATTTTATTTTTAGGGTTTTCTAAATTTTTTGGATAGATCTTGAATTGCAATGATCTCACTATGTCACCTCAATGAATTAGATCATGAGAAATATTTACTGACAAGTTTTATAATATCCATCTCTTTTGATATTTAGGCCACTTGTTTAATTAGTTGATTCTTATAATGTGTTGTTCTAGTAAATATTTGATTGATAAAGGAGCAACAAGATAATGGGTTGAATTTTGTAGGTTTTTTTACAGAAATCAACTGGTTTTTTAGGACTATTTTAAATAATCCATTTCCTTTTATCTTTTAATTTTTCTATCATCATAGCATCCTAGATGAGAGGGTATCTTGTGTGTCTTCCAAAATTATGAAGACGAGGTTTCACATTTTGCAATATTCCTTATTTGCTCATAATTTCTTGAGTGAAATTTACCCATATTTTTAATTTTAGAATTTAAATTTTGGCATATTCCTTGGTTGGTAGGAAAATTTGATGGAACAAGGTCTTTGGTAACAATTATTATTGATGATTATCAAGTGGAATATGGTAAAAATGTGTGCATAATATTTGAGAAAGGGGAAGGGCATGTGTTGGAATCTCCTCTATTACCCTATTTATTCTTGGTGCTATTACTAGGATCACTATTTTTTGTATGGTTAACATGGTTGATGGGTAAGAAGAGCATGCATAAAGGATATAGTTTTAAAACCATAGACCATCATTTTGTTAAGGACTACATTGATGGATTTTTAAGCCTTAATATTACCACAAATATCACATGAACAAATATAATGTAGCCACAATACAATAAGGTCAAATATAATGATATGAGTAGAGTAATATGAGCAAATTAATATGTATATCAAGGCTAATAATATATCAAATAAAATTCAATAATAAGTAACAATATGAATGTAAATAGCCTAAATCATACATGTATTAAGCATGTAGAACAACTTACAATATTAATTGCTCAAAATGTATGCAATCTTTATTACTCCACTTTCTCTTACAAATATGATAAGAACTTGCTCTTTTCTTTGTAATGTGATATGATGTGATATGCGCTTGTGGAGTATTGCCTCCATGATTCTATGTATACTTGACTATTCCTCTCCATATAAGTCTCATGACTCTTGGTTTATCTATTTGACACTTGCATACTTGATGAACACTTGACTCTATATTGTATGCACACCTATATATGACTCTTACACTTCCATAAATTGCACACTCTAACCTAAGACACTTGTGCACATCTTTACATTACATATTTGATCTCTTACATATAAGACACTTGTGCACATAGAATCAACTTACACTTGCACACTAACTCACGTGACACTTGTGCATTTCCTACACATTAATACTTTACATGAAACTTGTGCATATCCTACACATTACATAAAAGGAAATATTATTCACATTCTAAACTATGAATCAACCCTAATATATTATTTATAAATAAACCATGAAGGTACCATGGGGGTACATTAGCATGTATCAAATAATGTAATATACTCCAACACCCCCTATATTTCATTATTTGGCTATTCAAGACTTTAGTCTTCAATCATAGTCTTTATCTTCATCTTCATTTTTCAAGTGACCTTGCAATGCATATGATCTTTTGCTTGAGCTTCTTCAGGTTCACATTCAATTTATTTGAATTCAACTTCATGTTATTCAACCTTTATAGTTTCAAGATTACAAATTTCTTGAACTCTCTTGTTGTCATTAGATTCTCGCATAAGTATCTTACCTTTGCCTTTATCCTTAGAATCATATGATTATTTCTTTTCCTGTATAGTGACTTGTGCATTTATACTTAGAGCATCATAATAGATACCTGAGTTAGATGAAATTGGAATATCAATACTACATGAAGAATGAAATATCTTTTCTTAGAATGATTCGTCTACTTTCACTTTCTTCTTAAGCGATTCAATCAACTCCTTTTGTTTCAATATTTCATATTTATGAAGCTTAAGTGAAAGCAATGACATATAAATTATTCTACCTATATATATAGGTATCATAATTTTATCCTTTTCATAATTAATTGCTTCAATAAGTCTTGCATGTAAATAGTATTCAAAATTTTCTTTTAAGGCTTCACTATAGATTAATTTTGAAACTATGTCTATCTTTCCTTCAAATTTTTTAGTCAAATTCTTAATCCCAAATATTATGACATCTACTTTTTATTTTCTAATCATAGAATTCATATTGATATCCATAAAATTTCGTAGACTTTAATTCCTTTAAAGTAGACAACCTTATATCTCCTAAGTTTAAAAATAAATCAAAGTTTCTAATTTAAATTCCTATTGAATAGGAAACCTTATGTCTCCTTAGTTTTAGAAACTAAGAATAAATTTTGCAAATTTATGTTTTCCTAAATTTTTGAAGTTGAAATCCTTTTGTCTCCCAAATAACTAAATTTGCAAATATTCAAATTTTTATTTTTTTAAAATATGAAATCAAATTAAACTTCAAAACTTTGCAAAAATTAAATAACCTAGTTGAAAACCTTATTACTCCAATATTATGAAAATATTTTTTATAAATAACTAAATTTAATCTTAACTCTTCTAAAAAATCCTTATTACTCCAAATAAATAGCTAAACTTATCACTCTTAAAAATAAATAACCAAAATCAAGTCTTATCTCTCTTATCTTTTAAAAATCAAATTATAAACTTTTGAAAAACCTTTAATCAACTAAATTCCTTCTGTCCTATAAAAAACCTTAAGTCAAATTGAACCCTAAATTTAATTAACCTCTCACATGAGATTATGGCACCATATTTGTTGCACGCTTTTAAATTACATGTTGTCCTGACTGCATGCTATTCTTCCTAGCTCGTGTGACTGCTTCAATGTTATTTCATATAAGCATTGGAGACTAAACCACGTGTATCCATTCATGGTAGCATTTTTTCTTCTCAGATGTTATATTGTGCTCTAGTTGCATGCTCTTCAATGCTCAGGTTTCCTTAGAACTTTCCATGTGGAACCTGTCAACGTTCAGGCTTGTTCTTGAATGTTACTATTTGCTTACAACTTGCCCTATGGCACTTATCAATGTTTAGGCTCGTTCTTGGACATTACTATCAACTCTAAAATTCTATCTTGAGCGTTTTATTACATTAAACTAGTGCTCAAAACCTTCCATTGACTTGAGACACCTTGCCTTGATGTTTGGAATACCTTCAAATATGATTAGGTTTCACTTAGATATTATGGTTTCTCCTTCCTTGCTTTGGATTGCGCTTGGATGTTCACCATAGTTTTGGTTTGTGAACAAAATTCACCCTTAGGTTGCTATATTCAATGTCATTTATCAAAAATTTAAACACCTTGGTTGCTTAGTTTCTACATCTTTCCTCACATGCATAGATGATGTGTTCCTAGGTTGCTTAGATGATGTGTCTCCTCTTAATTGATTAGACACTACATTCCATTAGATATTGTGCTTAGACATTTTGTAGTTGCTTTAAACTTTGTATAACATATTTCATTTAGATGTTATGGTGTGTCTTGTTGACTTCCTTGTTCTGATTTCTTAGCTTGGACATCTTCTTATTCACATAGGTTGACCTCTACTTTGATTCATGTTTGCTTAGCATTATTTACCTCTATACCTTAGCCTTGGATTTTTCTCTTTAGATACCTCAACTCTTGCTTGTTATATACCTATAACTTAGCTTTTGCTCTTTAGATACCTTGAATCCTACTCATTATATTACTTAGACTCAAGTTCTACTTTTTATATATCTTGACTCCTGCACATCCAGTATCTACTCTACAATGTGTTTTGTTGGCTCATTTTGCCCTTTGTTGCTTTGTTGCAGGTGATGACCAATTGAATTGGTTTAATCTCAATTTCTTAGTTGTAGGTAATGATCGTTGGCCTGTGAAATATCCTTCCTTTGGATCTTAGACAAATGAATCTTTGTTCTCAGCTTGAACTACCTTCTATCATTTCCCTTATGCTTCTTATCTTCACATGAAACCTTTTACTTATCCTCTATTATCACAGGCTTCTTTTCTTTTCTCTATGAGCCATTTTACATCTACATTCTCTGGCTTCTAACTTCTCTCTATTCTCTATGGTATCTTTTCTTATCACACCTCTTCTCTTTTCTCTATAAGACTTTTCTAATATTTATGCCTTACGAACAAATTTCTTCTTAATCTTATTTAATATCTTATCTAATATAGATTCAATGCTTACCTTATATCACTTTGCAAATGATATACCCATATCAAGACTGAAGTAACTTTCTCAAGAACTGATATATATTTTCATGAGCAATAAAAATCGACACCAAATAGTAAACCACTAGAACAAGCAATGCACAATATAGAAATGATATGTATTGAATAACAATGGAGATTTGATCTTCGATTACAATGCTTTATGCCCCAAATGTATTGAGGACTACAAGAATGTATTGCTTTTTATAGATTATAAATATATAAAAGGTAGGAACCCTTTTATAGCACATCCAACAAGTCCTGGTGTCCTTGATCTTCTTTTGCCACAAACAAAGTTATGAGTGGGCTTGTGTATCTGTAATCGGGCCACTCTATTCATCGTAACAATTGTAACCTACACATAATTTGATATCAAGGGGGTTAGTAGCATATGAAGGCTTCCGCAGTGTGAAGCCATCTCTGATCTATAAATCACTATTAAAACCCTTGAATATGAACAAATGCAGACATGGCACAAGATACAAAAAAATACATAAACAAAATTTATTACCTAATTAATACCTGTTACCAATCTGTGCAGACGAGGGTTTGAAGTGTTATCGTGTAGACACTCTCGCTTTATCTTCATATCATTTGATTATGCTATGGTTCTCTTATCTTCTTTTTCATCTATGCCTATCTTCCCAAAATGGATAACATTTTATTTTTTCTTTATTTAATGTTGGGATTTCGACGATAACAACAAGCAATCAAGATTAAATCTTGGTGGATGATTGAGATTATGATGACAAGGATCACATTAAAGAGTGGCAAGGATTTCCACATGACACAATAAGATGTAACTTTGATGAATGGATCAAATATATATATATATATATATATGGCTAGAATTTGGTGTTTACACATGCCCCTTTTTATACTGCATTGTGTGAAGCGCAATAGAGTGCAAAAATAAGAGACACTTGGAATGGAGCAATGGAATCTTTCCTCAATGCGCAAGGAGAATTATTTTTGGAAATTTTGGATGCTGGCTTACCCCCTCAATTGGAAAATGGGTGAATAATGAAACCCACAAGCCAATTGAAAGAATGTGAATGGTGAAAAAGTGGTTAATGTGATGGATGCAACTGTTGGAAATCAAGATAAAGTAAGTTGCCCCAATTTTTGGGGTGATTTTTTGCTATAAAAAATTTACCTTTTGGTATTATTGAAATGCAAAATGATGAATATGCAAAAGGAACCAATCACCCTTGGATTGGGTGACTACTAGGAGTAGATGTCTTAGTAATTGGTGTAATTCCTGAATAAAAATGTAAAAGAAACCAATCACCCTATTATCGGGTGACTACTAGGAGCATATGTCCTAGTGACTAGTGCAATTCTTGAATGTAAAATTATGAAGTAAGAATTTTTCGTGTTTATAACCCTATAGAGAGGGCATCAATGATAGTCTTGGGTAAAGTTGCTTAAGTGCAATCACACTTCAAGAATTAAGGTACCAAATTGATTTTTTTGAATGTGGATGATGTGGAATAATGATTTGGATCCAATGGTGTGTTGACTTGATGACTTTTGAACATGTGTCCTTATGGTGAGTTACTCATCCTATCGGATTGCATGGATAACTAATCGCTACAACCACCAGGTGACTAGAGTAAATTACTAGATATAAGGTTCACTTGAGATGATGATCATGCAAGATGATTATTTGAATGTATTTGTGTTGATTTGATATTTTTGTGGAGTGTTTGATTGTTTAGGGGCTTTTGAAGAGGAGCACATGAGAAGAGATGAAATGACAAAAGCAAAGAAACAAATGATGAAGGTGAAAATGATTAGAATAAAATGAATTTTTTTTGCACAAGCATCCTTATGGTGATCTACCCATCCTACCTAATTGCATGGATAACTATCATAACCAAAATTTCCCTATCCATCTCTGAGAGTTTTTTTTAAAACTAAAATTTGGTTTGCTATTGTTCGCTAAACCACACTCTCTTTCAAAAACTGGATCTTGTTGACCTATTTCACGACTACATACATAATTCCTTCTATATAAGAGTGCTAGGTGAGACTTAGCTTGAGCTATCTTTCCATTCTCAATGGTTAGATCATCCCTGTTCAATCATTCAAAAAGGTAGGTACTAATATCTACACCCCACAATAAATCCATATGTATCGATGCTTTTAGCACCTCAACTATCACTCCTATTCTTTCTTTATGGGATAGTCAATCTAGTTCATCAGTTCATGCAATGTCTCTTTTGCAATAACCAATATAAGTGGAATCAACAGTTCCTATATTTCTCAACAATTGCCTAATAGAAGTTCTCAACAGGAAAATTGTTTTTCTTTATTAGAATATATTCAACCACTATCTAAAGTTCACATCAATAACTTACTTAGTCTTACTCACTGACCTTTCTAACACTAATAATATTAAATACAATCTACATCAAGTAGCTTCGAAAGTGACTACACACCCATCGAGCTTCTCGTGGGGAGGAAGTGAACTATGTAGCATGACTCTCCAATTTCTGTTGGAGGTACGCTTCACTGCATCGATTCCCTCGACATTTTTATATAACCTAGTAAAATTCCAATTGTAACATAACTACATCATAATTTATTTTATTCCTTTACAATTCTATAGATAGTGTATTCGTTTATAGAGAAACACCAATAACTAGTTCAGAATCAAACTTAGTGCTTATAAAATAATAACATGGAAGCAAACCCATAATTTCCATTCATCTAGATATTCTAAAACAAATGACGCAACATAATACATTCATAAATATATTACATGAGCTTAAGTTTCCTTAGCCAAATATTTCCTCAACTGCCAGAAGTTCATATATAATTCTTTACAACAAAAAATCATCACCAATACATCTTCTTCGAAGAAAGGAGATATTCAAACAATGAAGCTAAATTACAATAGTGCAAGTTTTGTAATAGTTGACAAGATCGTGCCCTTTAGCTTGTAAGCAAATCGATAGAGTTTCAATAACTGTAGTACCTATCTTTGACATACTCAAGCCTGCAATCTAACACTCTCTAACCGTGCTTTCCTCAGTAACCACCCAGAATGAGTTTACCCAAACAAGGATAGGAGACAACACCCATTCTAAGATGGTGCAATTCTATTTGCATCCATATTTCTCACATAAGTATAATTTCTACAATATCAATTATTTCTTATAAATCATTCAACAGGTAATATTGTTTAGATAATGTAAACATCATTATAAAGGAGAAAACTTCCAGACTTCAATAAAACATTGACAACTTGTTCTAGTAAGAAGTTTTATCTTATTAGTCTATCATTTAACCCAAAATAAGTCCTAATACTTTTGTTATTTTTCATTATGAGCCATGAAAAAATAGTAATACAAAACTCTTATTCTTTTTCCATTTTCCTATAACAAACCAGAATAATAAATGTTCATTCAAAATCACAAGAATTCCAACAAGTTTTCTATTGTTTTTGTATTTTTGGTTTCAATAAATTCTAAGGAAGTATTCCTAGAATAAGGATTGAATACGTTCAACATATTCAACATAATAGCACAAGTATGTTTTTTTACATGCACATACAAAATACCCTTGTTTCCAACTCAGTGTCTAACAACAACAACTTGAGTTCCCAAAACATACAACAATAAGATTGTAAAAATATTTACTCTTATCTAAAATCTTGGTAGAAACTTACATCCAAACCCCTCAAGACTTCAAAAACACTCTACTGTCACACCTAACTCTTAACTGGATAAGCAAAAGGATAACCAAAGACAGATTACCTTTATACCTTCAAGCCTAGCGGTCCAAGACTACCAATAAATTTTCCCATATAAACATGAATCCAAATGGAACTAAATGTATGCAGTCATGCTCAAGATAAAATGGAATCAAATATTGCAACTATTGACACAATGACGCACAAAGAACTTAACACCAAAATATTTCCACTACGTCTTTCTCAAGGCTTCCCAGAAAACATTCTAAAGTTTTCCAGTTCGGTTCCTCTAGAGTTTTGGTGGTTCTTGGAAGGAAATCAAACAGATATAATGCAACAACAAACATCTATAATTCTCTCCAATATCTCATATAATAGACCAATTTCTTGAACAAGACGTCCCTAAAGAACGTAAAGAATTGAACCAATTTCAAAACACATTATCTCTAAAAGCTAAACTATAAGACTCCGATGCAATCCAGATTTACCGTCACCAAGAAGCAACACATTTACCAAGAATTAAATCAAAGTTTTCCTACAGGTAACAAATAACATGGTAAGGATTCCATTTACTTACATGAATGAAGACACGTTACCAACAATTTTATTTTGTTCTAGATTGATTAGAAAGTCCGTGAGACTAAAATTCTATCTTCACTCACCTCTCGGATGACTTCATTTTTGCTAGAAATATCTCCACTCTCTCTTGCTTTCTATTTCCTCTCTCTCCATCTAATCGAACTTCCACTATCTCCAAAATCTGACCACACTCTGCATGCAAACACTAACCAACTAAATCTTAACATCCCCCACTCTCATTAAGAATAAAATAAGCATTTTGAGCAAGCATAAAACTCAAAACCAAGGCATAGTATTTCCAATTACAAATTAAAACTATTGCTTCTCTTTTTATTATTAATACAATGGGCTTCTAACATAGCCATGAGCAACACCCATACCTGCGATAGTAAAAGAGAAATCCTTTTTTTCTTCATTAGGTTATCAGTGCTCTTTTCCTTTATCCTCTACTACTTATAAATGCCAAACATAAATGAATTCACATATGCTATCTTCTTTTGAGAGAAATTCATGGTAAGGAATCAACCAACATTTGCTCCTACAATAATTACTTCTTCACCCAATAGAATTTATCATGAAAGAAATTATCAATCAACACACAAAGGCAACTAGATCCTAATATTTCTTTACTTATGGGAATTATGATATGTAACTTCATGAATGACATTTATCCATGTTACCCCTTACATATTTCGATAAATTACCCATCACATAAATTCCCTTAAGGAAAACTCATTCTTGGTGGTTAGTTCTTTCTACCACTGTATGAAACATGTTTTCCTGCAAAGATGAGTGCAATTTTCATTAGCAATATCATATTATATCAACTAAAATGTTTTCGTAGGAATTACTCAAGAAATAATCAATTGTTTCATTGGGTAGGAAATATCACTTTCTAATTACAATCCATATCTTGAAAAAATCATAAAGTAGTAATCACACATTCCCACAACAACATTCATCATTACCTTCATAAATCATTTACATCTATGCATCTAGTCAAGGAGTATCCAAGCATTCCATCAATAAAACACATAACAAAAATAAATCCATCAAGATGCAAAGTATGCCAAAGGAGGGTCATGACATCCTCCCCTCCCTAGGCTTAACATAATCCTCTATGTCTAATAGTTCAGTAATAAAATTCATTTATACATTAGTTTCAAATAGGTATGGAAAATATTTCTGCATTTTGGCTACTTTTTTCCAAGTAGCATTCCTCTCAGAGAAATGGTCCCACTGGATCCTTCATTATGCCGATATTTCTTTCCTCATTGATTTGGATTGAAACTCAAGGATATTTACTGGTCGAACCTCTATAGCCTTTGGATTCACCATATACAAATTAGAAAAGTCCCACACATGTTCAGGATTAGCCACATACTTTTTAAGCAATGAAATGTGAAAAACATCATGAATCTTGAACAAACTGGGTGGTAAGGCAAGTCAATATGCCATAGGACTAATCTTCTTTATAATTTCAAAGGTCCAACAAATCGGGGGTCCAATTTTGTGGACTTAATAGCACTCTTCATCGGTCTCACCCTTAAAAATACTCTATCATCAAAAACAAACTTACGTGATGATATCTTAAAATCAATATAACTCTTTTGTCGATTTGCAACTTCTTTCAACTGTTCCCTAATCATACTTAATTGTTGATCCATATCTTTGAACATGTATGGACCAAGTACAATCTAGTATTCTAGATTATGCCACGACAAGGGTGTTCTACATCTCCTACCATACAATGATTGAAAATGAGCCATACCTGAAAATGAATGGTGACCGTTATTGTAGGAAAACTTCACTAGATGCAAGTAATCCTCCCAATAGATATTACGATCCATATAGTACATGCACAGCATGTTCTATAACACCTAGTTCACTCTTTCAATTTGTCCATTAGTTTTTAGGTGATAAGCAAAACTTATATTCAATCTGGTACCAATGACATGATGCAAAGCTTGCCAAAACTTGGATGTAAATATCGAGTCCCTATCTGATATAACTAATTTTGGAAAACCATAAAGCCAAAATATCTCTTTGGAAAATCTATTAGCCACAACCATGACATCATATTTAGTATTTCTAGGTATAAAATGTGCAACCTTGGTCAATCTATCAATCACCACTTGGATTGCATCATGCTAAAATATTTTTTTAGGCAGCCCTACAATAAAATCCATTGCAATTACCTACCATTTTTCTATAGGTACATCATGTGGATACAACAGTACCACAAGATATTGGTGTTCTACTTTAACTTTCTGGTATTCGAGGTAACGAGCAAAAAATTCAGTTGTGTCCCTATTCATTCCCAACCAAAAGAAAGTTTTCTTCATATTCTCTCTCATATTTTCTCCCCCTGGGTGAGCAAAATATGGTGATCTATGCACTTTATTCAAGACCATTTTTCTTAAATTAGTAGTTTTAGGAATAAGTATCCTGTCCTTGAAGCATAGGAAACTGTCTTTGAAGATAAAATCTTTGTTATCATCCGAATTCCTTCCTATATTTTCAAAAATTTGGTTACAGTATGTATCCTAATTTTGCATATTCCTGACTTGTTCCATAAAGTCTACATGGATTCAAGATAAGACAACAATGTGTCAACTCCTACTCTGTGCATCAACAACTTTATTCTCCTTTCCTTTAATTCACTCAATGCCAAAATCGTACTCTGCAAGAAATTCCATCCACCTTCTCTATCTAGCATTGAGTAGAGGTTGGGTAAATATGTATTGCAAACTCTAATAGTTTTTCCTTAGCTCAAATGGTCTACCTACCATATACTATCACCACATATTGAGAGAAAACACCACTGTTGCTAGCTCCAGATCATGGGTCGCATAATTGACCTCGTGTTGCTTCAGTTTCCTTGATATGAAGGCTATCACTACTTCTTCTTGAGAGAGCACTCTTCCCAAACCTTCCAAATATGTATTTGTTCACATAGAAAAACTCCCCTAAGGATCAGGTACCTTTAATATAGGAGGCATAGTAAGATTTTGCTTAAGCAATTCAAAAGTTAACTCACACTTATCTGATTACTTGAAATCCTTTCCTTTCCTCTGTAGGTTAGTCATTGTAGAGGTCATCTTAGTGTAGTCTTTAACATAATTCCTATAGTATCCAGTCAAACCTAAGAAGCTTCAAATATCTATCACATTTATGGGTGATGGCCAATTCAAAATAGCCTCTATTTTCTTAGGATCTATTGCGATCCCTTCTATCGAAACAATGTGTCTTCGATATTGCACTTATGACACATAAAAATCACACTTGGATCAATTTGCTAATTTTTTTTAGCAATTCTAGCACAACCCTAAGGTTTTTATCGTGCTCTATATTATTCCAAGAATATATCAAAATATCATCCAAAAAAACCAACACAAAACTATACAAATGCTTCCTAAAGATACTATTCGTAAAATTCATAAATGTAGCTAGAGCATTTATTAAACCAAAGGTAAAATAGTGAACTCGTAATGTCCATAACGAGTTTTAAAGGTTGTCTTATGAGTATCCTCCTCCCAAATTCTCATTTGGTGGTATCAATATTTCAAATAATCTATACATAATCTCAAGGAACCATCATTTTTCTTCATAAATAGCACTGGTGCATCCCAAGATGACACACTTGGTTTGATTAGTCCTTTCTCCAGTAACCCCTATAGCTAAAATTTTAGCGCTTGCATTTCTATGGGGTTCATTCTATAAGGAGACCTATGTATGGGTTCTGCTCTAGGTTGGAGCTCAATTGTGAAGTCAAATTCCTATTTAGGTGGTAATCCAGGTAAATATTCTAGAAATACATCCCTAAAATCTTGTAGAAGTGGGTATCTTCCAAACACCTCTTCCTTATTTTCATCATCTAACTCGTTTAACTTAACAACATATACCATTCCCCATTTCTTCATGGTTGTCTTGATTTGCATTGTTGAAAGAACTTGGGGTTGGAAAACCCCTTGTAGGCTGTACACCCTTTGCACCTTCCCACTCCCTTCCATGTACTCTATCCATATATCTTAAAAGTTGACTACAAATCTATGTACCTACAGCCAATCCATTCCTAGGATTACATCAAAGGCATGCAATGGTGCTACATATAGACATCCTACGGTCATCCCACTAGGTAAGGCAATTTCTACCATAGGGTAGCACTGACTCATAGAGTAGGTTTATCCCGAGCCATACTCAACCTTCCACCCCTGTGCCAAGATTCTAGGTATTTCATATATATATTTAATTAAATTAGTGGAAACAAAACTATCCATAGCACCACTGCCAATTAAAATCTTAACATTCCTACCAAATACCTTACCCCTTATCAGCAGCATAGTGGCTTGCCCTTCTAGATCATGTTTCCTTGTTGCTTCATAAATCTTGTGCACCGGTTCCTTCCTTACAAGTTTCTTTCCCTTTGAACTCAATATTGCTCTGTATGGATAGTTGTTAGCATAATGCACTCCACCACAATCAAAACATCTAGTTTTAGATCTTGGATGTGTTTTTTGTCTCTGCCCCTCAACTACTTTCTCTGTTGTGATAGGAGGACTAGCTTATCCTTGAGATCATCTGTTGTTACCATTATCGTGATTATTGGAGTTACGGTTCTTTCCTTGAAATTATTTTCTAAACCTCCCTTGCTTCTTGTCATTCCTTCGGTCCTGCTTAGGGAAGTTCTTACTAGCTTGTTCTCCTTCCCACTTAACAAAACCAACACTATTTATTTTCCTTAGAGCCTCTTTGCCTTGTTTGTCTAACCCATCATAATAAAAATAGGGTTTGAGATAAGTTTTATCCTTTCTGGCCATATCATAGGTATTTTTAAGAGTAACAGGTTCACATGTCTATCTCTTACACTATTCTAGGGTCCACTTCTAGTATGAACTTATGGATCTTCATTTTCTCATTGTATGCCAACACATACTTCACAAGATTGACAAATCTCTTGTAATAATTTTCAACTAATCTAATTCCCTACTGATGTTTAGTGAACTCTTTGAACTTTTCGGAGTATAAGTTTTCTATGAGGAATTTATCATTAAAATCCTCTACAAAAATTTTCCAACTCAAGTCCATTGTTACTGCAAGATCCAGTCCTGCACTAAATGTCTCCCACCAGTCCAATCCAACACCTTGAAGATGTAAAGTGGCATAGGATGCACAAGTACTTTTTGAGTAATTCTTCATGTTACAATAGGTCTTGATCTCTTTTAGCCACGCTTTGGCTTTGTCACCATATTCCTCTCTATTGAACTTGGAAGATTCTAAATATTTCATATGCTTTTCCAACTTGACCTCTAGAAGGACCCTAGCTTGTTGTGCCTCGGTAAGGGATTCACCTATCTATCCCATTCTAGAGTTTATATCCTATGTCTCCCGATTTAAGATGAAACCCAACAACTATTTATGTGATTCCATATGTACATGAAGTTGGGCCACTATTGCTATGAGATCATCTCCTTCATTACTAGGGTTTCATAAACCTACATCCAGGGTTTCACCCTCTACATTCGTCTGTCGTGTCTACCTCATCGATGGGGCATCACTTCCTCTCCTTCTCTTTGATGGTATTATCTCTGGCCACACAAAGAAGAGTCATTAGGAGTCAATTCACTGCAGTAACTAAATTCTTAGTCATTCTATCCATCAAAGTCAAAACCCTAATTACGTATGTTTCCTATCACACACCATACTGCCCTACATAGTGAGCCTATTCCACTCCAAACCTAGGCTTTGATACCAAATGTCATAACCCAAATTCCCCTATCCATATTTAAGAGTTTTTTTTAAAACTAAATTTTTGGTTTGTTATCGTTCGCTAAACTACACACTCTCTCTTTTATGAACAAGATCTTGTCAACCCCTATCCCCACTATATACATAATTTCTTCTATATAAGAGTGCTAGGTGTGACTTAGCTTGAGCTATATTTCCATTATCAATGACTAGCTAGTACCTTTTCAATAATTCAAAAAGGTAGGTATTAATCTCTACACCCCACAACAAATCCATCTATGTCGATGCATTTAGCACCTCAAATATCACTCCTATTCTTTCTTTATGGGCTAGTCAATCTAGTTCATCAGTTCATGCAAAGTCTCTTTTGAAATAACCAATATAAGTGGAATCAACAGTTCCTACATTTCTCAATGATTTCCTAACAAAAGTGCTCAACATGAAAATTGTTTTTCTTTATTAAAAGAGATCCAACCACTAACTAAAGTTCATGCTAGTCCCTTACTTAGTATTACTAACCGTTCTAATACTAATAGTATTAAATACAATCTACATCAAGTAGCTTCGAAAGCAACTACACATCCATTGAGCTTCTCGTGGGAAGGAAGTGAACTATGTAGCACAACTTTCCAATTTTTGTTGGAGGTACGCTTCACCACTCCAATTCCCTTGGTTTTTTTACATAACCTAGTCCAAATGTAATATAACTACATCATAACTTATTTTATTCCTTTACAATTCTATAGCTAGTGTATTTGTTCACTGTAAAACACCAATAACTAGTTCGCAATCAAACTTGACACTTATAAAATAATAATATTGAAGCAAATCCATAATGGCCATTCGTCTAGATAATATAAAACCAACAAAGCAACATAATACATTCATAAAAATATTACATGAGCTTAAGTTTCATTGGCTAAATATTTCCTCAATTGCCAGAAATTCATATATAATTCTTTACAACAGAAAATCGTCACCAATACATGTTCTTCTAAGAAAGAACATCTTCAAACAATGGAGCTAAATTACAATAGTGCAAGTTCCATAATAGTTGACAAGATCGTACCCTTTAGCTTGTAAGCACATCGACAAAGTTTCAATAACTACAGTACCTATCTTTGACATACTCAGGCCTGCAATTTGATGCTCTATAATCGTGCTCTCCTCGGTAACCACCCATAATGAGTTGCATAAAAAAGGATCCAAGATGACACCCATTATAAGATGGTGCAGTTCTATTTGCATCCATATTTCTCACATAAGTAAAATCCATACAATATAAAATTTTAATAATTTATCATTCAACAGGCCATATTATTTAGATAATGTAAACATCATTATAAAGGAGAAAACTTCCAGATTTCAATAAAACATAGACAATTTGTTCCAGTAAGAAGTTTCATCTTATTAGTCTATCATTTAATCCAAAATAAGTCCTAATACTTTCATTATTTTTTCATTATGAGCCATAAAAAAATAGTAGTACAAAACTCTTATTCTTTTTCCATTTTCCTATAACAAACCAGAATAGTAAATGTTCATTCAAAATCACAAGAATTCCAACAAGTTTTCTATTGTTTTTATATTTTTGATTTCAATAAATTCTAAGGAAGTATTTCCCTCATAGTATGCAGTTATATTCCCAGAATAAGGATTGTATACATTCAATATATTCAACATCATAGCACAAGTATCTTTTTTACATGCACATACAAAATACACTATTTCCAACTCGACGTCTAACAACAACAACTCGAGTCCCCAAAATATACAATAGTAACATTGTAAATATATTTACTCTTATCTAAAAGCTTGGTAGAAACTTACACCCAAACCCCTCAAGACTTCAAAAACACTCTACTGTCACACCCAACTCTTAACTGGGTAAGCAAAAGGATAATTAGAGACATATTACCTTGTTGTAGCTAAAATTGATACAACATGAATGTACCCATAATTTTAAAATTTTGAAGGTCTTAAAAGAGGTCCATGTTTTGTGATATGTTGATGAGTGAGTCAAATTTTAAGTGATTAACTATCTCAAAACAATCTCATGGATTAATATTTTAACCAACACCTTCCAATGCCTAAGTCATTCATTTCCAAAATAACGTTGTCAACATCAAAATTGGTCATCCTTCGTTAAGTGGAAAAATTTACAAAGAATGTCATAATCAACTCACACCCTTAAGTAGCTTAAAAAATTCCTTTTATTAAAACTTAAGAGGTTCCCCACCCACTTTTTCAAAGAGATTATGATTTATCGATCCGATCGATCGAGCAGTAAAAACAAATCAATTAATATACTAACAGACTAGTAAAAAATTATTTCCAAAAGCAAATATTGTCAAATAACTAAGTGAAAAGGCATTTCAGTTGACAATAAAGAATGATTGGCTGGCAAACGATCGATCTACAAGATTAAAAAATATTTCATCGATGATAATAATAAATAAGCTGACAAAATTTGACATGACAAAAACCTTCATTTGACTGACAAAAAGGGAACCATATACCGATCGACTAATGGTAAGGAAGCATCAAGCAACTGACTCTGACCTAATAATAAAAAAAAAAGATTTGATTGACCAAAAATATATTTATAGTAATAAAGTTCCTCAACCGAGCGCAAGAACAAACCAGTCAAAAATACGAGCGACCGAAAAAAGTCAACTCATTCGGTTAAAAATTTTGTATACACTATCATTCGACCGAGGCGAGTAAAAAACTAGCTAAAATTTCAAATGTTAAAGTCAGATTAAAAATACGCTCAGCCGAAAGGAAGAAGCAACTGACCAAACACATGGCCTAAAGGTCATCGACCAAAAATTTCATCGACGGTCAAAATATCAATCGATCAAAGCTCGATAAAGATCAGTGGTCAAAAATATTTGACTCATCAATTACAAAACCCTTTGACTTGACTCGAGCCGATGAAGCAATAATCAAAGTCATTCGGTCGAGGAGTGACATTGGTCGGTTGAAGAGTTACGTGGATCAGTCGACCAAAGTGATGACGTGGTTTAAATGGAGCCATTGAAATATTTTTGGCCAAAAAGGGATGAATACTAAATATCAGCGATCGAACAAATCATACCCATTGAAATATTACCAATCGAATGAAACCAATGGTGGAGATCGATCGAGCCAAATAAAGGTAATTTCAGTGGAAATCAAGGTACACCGATATTTAATTTTGCATGCATAATATTTTAATTGAAGGTTATTATTATATACTAACCTCCTCGATAAAAGCTAGCATAAGCTTTTTAATGTTGCATCGAACCACTTCACAATTGAAAGTCTGGTAGTAACTTTGATGGCCCCACATCATTTACAATAGATGGCCATAGGCTCTCCTCAAGCAATACTAGTGGCTTTCATGGTAAACAACAAGGAGATCAGAATATCTATTGTAGCATGGGAAAGAATACAAAAGGTTGGAGGATTCGGTGATATCTTTAGAGATTACCAAGTGGTAATTCTTGACACCTCAAACTCTCCCCCCATAAGAGAGCTAGGATCAAAATGGGCACTGGTGAGCCTATGAGCCTCACTCTAGTCAAAAGAGAGGACTTCACAGAATTCACTTCTGAGGAGGAAGAGCATATCGAAGCAATAATGGAAGATAGGGTAACAGAAGCTCAGACCAGGAGCAAAGTTCAAAGTTCACCTTCATCAAGTTCAGAACCTACCTCCAAGACTACCATCACCATTCCCACTCAAGGAGTGCATTCACTTCAGATAAATCCTAGCATAGGTGATGCAAAAATAGGAGGAGACACAGTCACCTTATTAAAACATGGAGTGCAAGTACATGCACAGACTGCATTGGCCATTGAGAAAGAAGTGACAACCTAGAAATCTAAAGCAAAACTGTTACAGGTAGAGAATGAAAAACTGAAAGCTAAAGTAGAAAAGAATTAGAGGCAAGTACCTTCAGAGAATAAACCATTACAAGCTCTAGTGCTTACAGCCAAGTACAAAGAAAATATGATCAAGATCATAGAAATAGAAGCAAAAATGATTGAGAGTTGTTGCAAGGATTTTGGGGCAATAATAGAAGCAAACAAGAAAATAAAACCCTTGATAGAGGAGGCAGATAAAAAGGTGGTGGCTATTTCCCTAGTGTATGAGAAATGCAAGACTAAGTATGAATAGGTCAGATCAAAATAGGTGGTCACCATTGATGGTAAAAGTCATAGCTACCAAGTAGAATATGAGAAAGTCACTAGTTTTAAGGTAGATAGACCCCGATGGAATAACACAGTTAAAGAACTAGAGAATATGGAAAGTGATACAATTAATAGGTTGAAACATCTCAATGTCAATCTCCACAAATTACTCAACACTAAAGGATTTAGTCAGTTAGTCATCAAAGATATTCAAGAATTCCCATGTGAGGAAATTGATGAAGATAAACTATCTGATCAACTCATCTCTTTGTCAACAACCACCCTTGACATAGTCAGATTCTTCCAGATCAAAAAAATAGTCTTGAAAGAAGACAAGATCAAAGGAATAAGAGTATTGGATAGAATTAACACACTTAGTGCGATTGATAAGGAAATTTGGATACATATGGCAGACTTGGTTGGTGCTAGTCAAGGTGAGAAGGATGCAATCAAGAGAATTCAAAGGACATCTGAGTCAACGAGCAACATAGGGCCCACAATGGGAGAGAAAGGGAAAGAGAAGATGGATGACAACTAGGCAAGACTTCAACCAATTTTGGGAATGAATATTATTTTTGAGATAGTTAAATAATAGGTTGTACAACACCTAATTAATGACAAGGTAGGAGATGGCACCAAGTGGATAGTTTAGATGAAAGTAGTTTAGGTAGTTACAGAGCCACCATAACTATAAGAAGGATGTCTATAACTAGAATAATGATCGAGCTTTTGACATAGCATATTTTTTCTAAGAGGTATACTTGAGTGCCCATTCTTTGCTATTGTATTCCCTTTGTCTTTCTTCTTCTTTTCCACCCCTTATTCTTCCCATTATTGTGTAGGTTTTGATAGGAAAGTGCTCAAGAAGTTGAGATTATTTCTAGATTATTGAGCTAGAGGTCTAGAGACTCGACTATTGTGATATTTGAATGGAAGAGTGAAAGGTCCTTGTTATGATATTTGAACGAGGATCTTTATTGTATTAATATTTCTAAGAGTTAAATGGCAATTCCATGCCAACTCTTCATGTAATCATCTTTCAAATATTAATACAATTCTGGGCTTCTTTCCTATTACATCTTTGTTTTTAGTCTTGTGTGTGTCTTCATTATGAGTTACATTATTTGAATGCATAGTGAACATTTCTTTCATTGGTCAACTATTATATTTATTATGATATTTGAATGAATGTAATTGCACCAATTATCTCTTTCCCCATTCTTTCTATTTTCATTAAATTGTTATTAAATCTTGCTACAATAGCCCAAAGGATTAAGGCACCGGTCATACATAAGGTATAATTGAACTGTTATTGTTTTAGCTTGGTCAAATTTATAAAATATTTAATTCACCACCATAAATCTGGAAGAGCATGAACATAAAATGTTAAAAACTTTAAGTTCACCTCAAGGGTATCCTTACCATACCTAGTCTATTTAGAAAATATTGAAGAACTCTATTCCTAGGTTAAAGAGGTAGGTCGACCAAAGCCTGTAATTGCTCATTGGTAGTAGGTTTTCCTGTAGCATGACAACTTATCCCAAGGATGTAGGAAAAATTCCCAAATAGTTTATTGGCATCATTGTCGGGGAATAAATGTGTAATTTTCATTATAGTTTGGAACCTAATGATAAATATTTATTGGCAATAATTAGCTTGAAGAAAACTAGAGTGTTCAGTTTTCATGTTTGAAATCATTTTTGAATCTGTTTTCTTCATATGCTCGTAGTTTCCAATTTTCTTTTTCAAGAAACAAGTGGTTATATCATTTTCTTGATTTTCTTGATTTTCTTGATTCTTGATTCTTGTTCTTGAAAAATATTATACCTTGAGTGATTGAGAGTGATATAAGTTGAGCAATCTCGACTAGATGTTTGTTCCTTCTGCACACATTGTGCTGGTGACTCTGATTGATCAAATCCAAAAATATTAAAAATATTAAAAGGAGGAGCAGAATGTGCTGGCATGCGAATGAGAAGAACCGCTCAAGAGCTGTATCTAGAATTCTTAGATCTAGAGGTATTTTTTAGAACTAATCCTTCTAATTCATCTCCAAAAGGTTCTGATACATATATTATTATAGTAGAGAATATATTTGAAACACCTCCTACTGTTCCTAGTGGAATAAATACTACACCTCCTACTGTGATTCCTGTCAATCCAATCCAAACACCTCAAGTAGTTAATATGGCCAATCCACCACCTAATGTTTAATTATGGAGAACCAATAGATATAGGCCTTTCTAATTATCGACATCGTTACATGATCTTCCTAGTAAAGCTCATAAGTATTTACCTAAATTTTAAGGAAACAATGTAGTTACTAGAGAGGATCACATTAAAAGCTTCTTGTATGCTTTGGATAGTCTAGAAGTAGAACATGAAGATGTAGTGTTGATACTATTCCTTCAAAATTTAGAGAAGGATGCTAGAGAATGGTTTAACACCCTTCCTGATAATGATATTGCCAATTTTTCTAAGATGGAAATTATCTTTCTAAAAAAGTTTGGTGAAAGAAAAAATGAATAGTCACTGCTAACAGACCTAGAAACAATGAAAAAGAAAGAAAATGAGTCTGTAAGTGATTTTAATAGAAGGTTTTCTAAATCTAGGAATAAAATTCCCACTGATCTACGACCAAACAATATACAATCAATCTATTTTTATAAAAATGCCTTCCTAGGAGAGTTTAACTATGAGTTAAGATAAGAACATGTTACTACCATAGATGAGTGCATGGAGAAAGCCATAGAAATTGAAAGGAATATGTTAGATAGTGGAAAAATGAAACCATACTCTCTAGAAGATAATCATCCTGATAGGAAACCTAAGAAGGTAGGATTCAACCTACAAAAGAGAACTGAATAGGATCCCATGGAGAAATTGGCTAATCAAATGATAGAAATGTTCAACACAATGAATAATAGATTAGCTAGGATAGAGAGAAATAAAGAGAGCAATGGTGAATCTTCTCACCCTCAAGTTGATAGACAACAAGGAGACAACAGGCCACCATTTAGGAGGAATTTTAATAGAAACTAGGGTAACAACCATTCTGATGAAAGAAATAAAAATAATGGGAATGGTTGGAAGAAGAGAGAAATGGAGAAAGACCAAGACTCAGTTCCCAATCCTATACCTACTATCAATTTGGTAGAGAACTTCCCCTATTACTGTTCAGCCTGTGATGCTCCTCATAATCCAGATTGTTGTGGTATATATCTAGGTATCCATCATCCTATAGACTTAGAAGAGGAATCAGAAGAGGATATCAGAATTAATGCATGCTGGACTCTTGAAGATGAGTCTAGAGAAAGGTTGTTTGAGGAAGATATGGATTTATATGCTTCAAATCACCATCCTAAAATCCTAGTTGCAGAAAACACAAAAATCCTACAAAGAGGACAAGAAACTAGGTATGATAAAATGAAACAAGGGAAGGTAATCCCAATAACTCAAGAGGTGGAAGAATTAGAAGCAAATGCCCTAAATCTGAGAAATAGGATTGTTCCTAATAAAATTGATAAAATCTCAAGCAAGGAGACTAGAGGACAACCTACTGTAAATAATAATGTACAAAAAGAAAAAATAGAAAAAAATCAAAACAAAACTACTCCTGACAATGTAGAAATAAATGAACAATTACCACATGAGGAATGTACCAAAATGCTAGATGTTAAGAAGATGGAGTTTGATGTTGGTTCTGAACTAAGTAAATAGAAGGTTAACATTACCTTTGGTGAGTTAATGAATATTCAAAAATATCGAGAATATGTGTGTAAAGCTTTTGGATTAATCGAACAAAAAGGAACACAGTCTTGTAATATAGTCAAGCCCTCTAATCATGAGACTAGAACACCCTCATCTGTTAGACCATTTTATGTGTCCCTCAGATATAACTCATATGAAGGAGAAAGGTATGTCATTCACAACTGCATGCTAGATAGTGGTGCATCCCATAACATCATGCCCAAATAGATAGTAGACCAACTAGGACTAATTTGTACTAGGGAGTCTCCACCTGTGTTAGTAATGGATAGTAGGTAGATACCTTGTGTAGGAATTATCACTGGCCTATTGGTCTTCTTAGATCAACATCCCAAGAAGGGTATAGTGATGGATATTGTAGTAGTTGATGTAGACCCTTTCTTCTCATTACTTTTAAGTAGACATTGGGTAGAATAGTTGGGTGGTTCCATACAATTAGATTGGTCTTATGCCACAATCCCTATTTTAGGAAAATAAAATGTGACCTTAAGGAGAGAACCATTTAACAAATATTTAGTAGAACTGGTAAGACTAGATGACACCATGGTTAATTTGGTTAATTCTGTAGAAGAGAAGGAAATAGGAGTATACTCAATTTGGCATAATCCCTTCCTAGTAGAAGTCCTTGATGCAAAAGATATGGATCCTAAAACCAGAGAACTAGTAGATGCAGAATCTGATAGAGTTCTTACCCAAGAAATGTGGACCATGTCCTTTGATGGGGCTAAGTCTCAAATGAGAGTAGGTGTTGGTGTAAATTTAATAGATATTAAGGGAAACTATCTAGGAATCCCTTACAGATTAGAATTCCCATGCACTAATAATGTTGTTGAGTATGAAGCTTTATTGTTAGGCCTGAGAAAAGCCAAAGAACTAGGCATAAATTTCTTGACTATTACTGGAGATGCAGAATTAATTATACAATAGGTCAAAGGTAAGTATCAAACCAAACATCCCAGATTAAAACAATATAAATCTGCAGTCTTAGCTAAAATTGATAAATTCCTAGCGTTTAACATCTCTTACATTCCTAGAGAACATAATCATATTGTAGACCTATTAGCAATCAATGCTTCAGGTGCATACTATCCAAAAATTGACACTAATATATGGATAGGTTTCCAACTATCTCTGTATACAAACCTTCTGTGCCTGATAATGTTGTATACCTGCAAGTGTTTCAAGATGATGTGGATATTAGAGATTTCATGACCCTCCAGAATATGTACTCTGATGTTATATGTGAGGAGGAGGATGAAGAAAATTTGAAAAATATAATTGGAGAGCTAGTTGAAGTAATTCAACTCAAAACCAATAGAATCCCTAAGGGGTTAGTTTCTTTAGAAAGCTTATTCGATGATTTTGATAAAGCCTACAAACCACTCCTCAAAGAGATAGAAGCTGATGATGTAAATATTGGAACAAAAGAGGAGCCTAGATTGGTTAAAATTGATAAGGCTTTACCAAAAGAAGAAAAAGAATAGTACATTAGCTTTCTGAAGAAAAATAAAGAATCTTTTGCCTGGAGTTATGAAGACCTAAAAATATTTAAAACTGATGTCATGACTCACATCATTCCCCTCAAGGAAGATGCTAAACCTTTCAGGCAAAAATAGAGGAAATTCAATCCCACATTGCATCCAGTTATGCAAAAGGAAGTTCAAAAATTATTGGATGCCAAAATAGTTAGAAAAGTAAGGTTTTCTTCCTGGATAGCAAACTTAGTACCAGTAAGGAAGAAAAATGGAGAGATCAGACTTTGTGTTGATTTTCAAAATCTGAATAAAAGTTCACTCAAGGATAATTATCCCTTACCCAACATGGAACAATTGCTACAAGTTGTAGTAGGCTCATCTAGAATGTCATTACTGGATGGATTCTCAGGATATAATCAGATTCAGGTAAATCCTGAAGATAGATATAAAACTGCTTTCACTACCCCTTGGGGTACCTTTGAATATCTGAGAATGCCATTTGGATTAATGAATGTAGGAGCAACATTCCAAAGGGCCATGGAATTTACCTTTAAAGGACTAATGTTCAAGATAGTAGTTGTCTATTTAGATGACATAACAGTGTTTTCAAAAAACCCTGAAGATCATCTTGAACATTTAGCCATAGTTTTTGCTAGATGCAAAGAATATGGAATATCCTTGAATCCAAAGAAATGTATATTCAAAGCAACACAAGGAAAACTCCTTGGTCATATAGTATCTAAAAAAGGAATCAGCATTGATCCTTCAAGAGTAGAAGCTATTGCCAAGATACCTCCCCCTAAAAATCTGAAAGGAGTCAGATCATTCTTTGGTAAAATTAATTTTGTAAGAAGGTTTGTGCCAAATTTTACTGAAATAGCTCAACCCATCAATAACATGATTAAAAAGAATGTTGACATCAAATGGATAGAGGAGAATCTTGGAGCTTTTCAAAAAATTAAAGATGCTATCACCACTGCACCAATATTGAACTATCCTGATTACTCAAAGAGTTTTAACATATATTCATTCACTTCTGAACATACCATTGTTGTAGTCCTTTCCCAAAAGGATGATGAAGAGAATGAGAGACCCATAGCCTTCATGAGTACAGGACTCAAAGGAGCTCAACTAAGATTTAAAATGATTGAGAAACAAGCATATGTTGTGATTCAAGCACTGGAATATTTTAAAGGTATCTTTGGTTCAAACAAGATTATATGTTGTATTCCATTCACTGCTATAAAAGATGTTTTCACCCAACCTGAACCAATAGGTAGTCCTGCTAGGTGGATGGTCAAATTGCTATAGTATGATGTAGAATTTAAAGCTGTGAAAATAATCAGAGGGTAAGGTTTAGCTAAATATCTGGCTAACAAAGAAGGGGAAGACATGCATAACATTGCCATAGTTGATGATATGCATGATATCAGAAGAACATATAATGTTGAATGCAAATGGTATGATGATATCCTATTGTATCTTCAAACCCTATCCTTCCCCAGAGGTATGTCTACAAATAAAATGAGGTCAGTCAAACAACAAGCTCAAAAGTATTACACCCAAGAAGGTAAACTCTATTGGAAACATCCAGATGGGGTATTATTGTTGTGCTTGTTTGAAAAAGAGACATTAGAAGTGATAGAATATTTTCATGATGGATTCTATGGAGGTCACTTTACCCCAAAAGCAACTACAAATAAGATCATGAGAGCAGGTTATTATTGGCCTTCCTTATTCAAATATGTTCATCTATATGTGAGGGGTTGCCATAACTATCAAGTGTTTGCAGGGAAGAAAAAGTTAGCAACAATGCCTCTCCAACCAGTAATCATAGAAGCACCTTTCACACAATGGGGAATCGACCTTATTGGAGAAATAAATCCAAATTCCTCAGGCAGACACAAATGGATCATCACCATAATAGATTATTTCACTAAATGGGTGGAAGCAGCTCCTCTGAGAAATTCAACAACTAAGGTAGTCATAAATTTCTTAGAGGAAAATATCTTAACCAGATTTGGAGCCCCAAAGAAGTTGGTAACTAATAATGGAAAGTACTTTGTCTCTTTTGAAATGATAGAGTTCTGTGCAAAATATGGAATTGAACTTTCTCATTCAGCTAACTATTATCCTCAAGGTAATGGTCTAGTTGAATCATCAAATAAAAATTTAATTACCATAATTAAAATATCATTGGGTAAAAATAAAAAGGGATGGGACAATGAGTTAAAATTTGCCTTATGGGCAGATAGATTGTCTATTAAGAGAAACATAGGTAAAACTCCATATGAAATGGTATTTGGAGAAAAATCCCTGCTGCCTCCTCATACAGAAAGAATAGCCCTATCCTTGTTACTACAAGATCATGAAAACCTCGATGCCTTACAGAGGAGATTAGATCAAATTGCACATTTATAGGAAGAAAGAAGAAATGCACTGGATAAGATGTTTGAACAAACCCAGAAAACCATGCAACTCTTTAATAAGAAATCCAAAGGAACTTCATTCTTTGAAGGAGACATAGTCATTTATTGGGACCCCAAAAATGAAAAACATGGAGAAAAAGGTAAGCTTGAACCTAGGTGGGTAGGCCCTTACCAAATAATTCAGATCATTGGCCCAAATACTTACAAGTTGCAAACCTTAGAAGGTGATCTCATGAAAATCCTAATAAATGGCCAACACTTGAAGTTATATCACCCCTATTGGGGAACCAAAAAATAATAAAAATAAAAATAATATTTGTATATGTTCTGTGAGTTTATCTTTTCTTCCTTTTCATTTTGTTTGTTTACTTATTTGTTCAGTAATTCTAGACTGTTAAAAGTTTGTTAAGTCTCCCTGTCATGTTTTTGCTTTATGTGTGTGAGATCTACCCTTAGTCAGTTAAGAGAAGAGATATGGAATTGAATACATATGATCTGACAACTTAGGAAGTAAGGAGTTTAGTAAGCATCTTATGAGGCTTGGAATATAATATATGAAAGTTGGAAGTGCTGACACATCAAGCCAAAGCCATATATTATCATGACCTTAAAAGTAATTCCTAGAGTTAGAGAATCTAGTCAACCTTGGTAAGGTAGTTAGGCTAAAAATAAATACACTCAATACTATAGCCTTCTAGATCCTCAACCTAGAAAGCACACTCTAAAATACTTTGCAATTTATCAAAATTCTTCCTAAAAGAAGAAAAATCTCAATAATGCAAATTGAGCAAGTGCTTAGGGCTATCTGGATAACCTCTATCAGGGCTATAGATGCTTGAATGGTAGTAGAGCAGGTCTAAAGGGATCAAGGTCACCTCCACCAGAGCTATAAATGCTTGACTGGTTGTGGAGCAATGACAAGGTGAATATCTTTAAAAGAGTGAAATCATTAATAAGCCTAACTCCTTCCAAGCTGATAAAAATTCTATCTGATCTGAGAAAATAATAAAAGAATACACAAGCACACACTTTGAGCCTAGGCTTGATGTGATAGTAATTTTTGATTGATTTTATTCAAAACCACCTTGAAGATATTGCTAGACAACTAACCTTTAGGAGTGAAAGTTCACCTGGCTTTAAACTAGAGCCTCTGATTTTATTTGATTAAGGGTTTTTCTCTTTAGACTATTTTAATGCTTTGTTTGTTATTCTATTTTTGTAATAATCACTTAGAAAATAAAGGTCCAAGTCATTTCATTGAAGTCTTGTTAATAATTGAAGATTCTAGAGTTCTCAAATACCTCATGTTTTCACCATCTGTCCCAATCAGAGCCTATGTTGTAGCTAAAATTGATACAACATGAATGTACCCATAATTTTAAAATTTTGAAGGTCATTAAAAGAGGTCCATGTTTTGTGATATGCTAATGAATGAGTCAAATTTTAAGTGATTAATTATCTCAAAACAATCTCATGGATTAATATTTTAACCAACACCTTCAAATGCTTAAGTCATTCATTTCCAAAATAATGTTGTCAGCATCAAAATTGGTCATCCTCCATTAAGTGGACAAATTTATAAAGAATGTCATAACCATCTCACACCCTTAAGAAGCTTAAAAATTTCTTTTATTAAAACTTAAGAGGTTTCCCACTTGCTTTTTAAAAAGGATTATGATTTACCGATTCGATCGGTCGAGCAGTAAAAATAATGCAATTCATCTACTGGCCGAATAGCAAAAAATTATTGTCGAAAGCAAATATTACCAAAGAACTAAGTGAAAATGCATTTTGATCGACAATAAATAATGATTGACCTACCAACGATCGATCCACAATATTAAAAATCATTCGGTCGACGACAATAAAAGATAAGTCGACAAAATTTGGCGCAACGAAAACCTTCATTCGATCAACAAAGAGGGAACCATAAATCGATCGGTTGATAATAAGGAAGCATTGACTGACTGTCTAAATCACCCAACCTAATAAAAAATAAAAAATAAGATTTGATTGGTCAAAAACATATCTATAGTAATAAATTCCCTCAACCAAGCGTAGGAAAAAACTAGTTGAAAATACAAGCGGTAAAAAAAAGTCAACTTGTTTGGTTAAATTTTTTGCATATGCTATCATTCGACCAAGGTGAGTAATAAACTAGTTGAAATTTCAAAAGTTAAAGTCAGATTAAAAAGACGCACGACCAAAAGGAAGAAGCAACCGATCGAACACATGGCTTAAAGGTCATCCACCAAAAATTTCATCGACGGTTAAAATATAAATTGGTCAAATCTTGATAAAGATTAGTGGTCAAAAATATTTGACTCATCAATTACGAAACCCTTCGGTCAGACACGAGCCAACAAAGCAATAATCAATGTCATTCGACCAATAAGTGATATTGGTCGGCCAAAGAGTTACATGGATCAGCGGACCAAAGTGATGATGTGGTTTAAACAGAGCCATTGAAAATTTTTCGATCGAAAAGGGATGAATCCTAAATTTCAACAGTTGAACAAATCATACCCGTCATAAAAATATTACTGATCGAATGAAACCAACAGTGGAGATATATTGAGCTAGATAAAGATAAATTCAATGGAAATCAAGGTAGGCCGACATTTAATTTTGCATACATAATGTTTTAGTTGAAGGTTATTATTATATACTGACCTCCTTGATAAAATCTAGCATAAGCTTTTTAATGCTGCACCGAGCCACTTTACAATTGAAAGCCTAGTAGTAACTTTTATGGCCCCACATCATTTACAATAGATGATCATAAGCTCTCACCAGGCAATACCAATGGCTTTCATGGTAAACAATAAGGAAATCATAATATCTGTTTTAGTGTGGGAAAGAATACAGAAGGTTGGAGGATTTGGTGATACCTTCAGAGATTACCAAGCGGTAATTCCCAATACCTCAAACTCTCCCCTCCATAAGAGAGCTAGGATCAGAATGGGCACTGGTGAGCCTATAAGCCTCACTCTAGTTAGAAGAGAGGACTTCACAAAATTCACTTTTGAGGAGGAAGAGCATATCAAAGCAATAATGGAAGATAGGGAACAGAAGCTCAAACTAGGAGCAAAGTTCAAAGTTCTCCATCAAGTTCAGAACCTACCTCAAAGACTACCATCACCATTACCACTCAAGGGGTGCATTCACTTTAGATAAATCCTGGTACAAGTGATGCAAAAATAGGAGACATAATTGCCTTATTTAAACATGGAGTGCAAGTGCATGCATATATTGCATTGGCAATTGAGAAAGAAGTGATAGTCTGGAAATCTAAAGCAAAACTATTACAAGAAGATAATGAAAAAATGAAAGTTGAAGTAGAAAAGAATTAGAGGCAAGTACCTTCAGAGAATAAACCATTACAAGCTCCAGTGCTTATGGCCAAATACAAAGAAAAGATGATCAAGATCATAGAAGAAGAAGCCGAAATGATTGATAATTTTTGCAGGTATTTTGGGGTGATAATAGAAGCAAACAGGAAAATAAAACTCATGATTGAGGAGGTAGATAAAAAGGTGGTGGCTATTTCCCTAGTGTACGAGAAATGCAAGACTAAGTATGAACATGTTAGATCAAAACAAGTGGTCACCATTGATGGTAAGAGCCATAGATGCCAAGTAGAATATGATAAAGTCACTAGTCTTAAGGTAGATAGATCGTGATAGAATAACACAATTAAAGAGCTGGAGAATATGGAAAGTGATACAATTAATAGTTTGAAATTTCTTGATGTCAGTCTTCACAAATTGCTTAGCGCTGAAAGTTTCAATCAGTCAGTCATTAAAGGTATTCAAGAATCCCCATGTGAGGAAAACTATGAAGATAAAATCTTCGATCGACTCATCTCCTTGACGACCATCACCCTCGACATAGTTAGATTCTTCCAGTTCAAAAAATAGTCTTGAAAGAGAAAAATATCAAAGGAATAAGAGTATTGGATAAAATTAACGCACTTAGTGCTATTGACGGGGAAATCTGGGTACACATGGCACACTTGGTTGGTGTAAGTCAAGGTGAGAATGATGCAATCAAGAGAAATCATAGGACATCTAAGTCAATGAGCAGCATAGGGCCCATAACAGGAGAGAAATGAAAAGAGAAGATGGATGACAACTGGATGAAACTTCAACCAATTTTTGGGGAATGAATATTATTTTTGAGATAGTTAAATAATAGGCTGTACAAACACCCAACAAATGAAAAGGTAGGAGATGGTGCCAAGTGGACAGTTCAAATGAAAGCAGTTTAGGTAGTTACAGAATTGCCACAACTATAAGGACGTCTACAGCCAGAATAAGGATCGAGCTTTTGACATAGCATATTTTTGCTAAGATGTATACTCGAATGGTCGTTCTTTGCTGTTGTATTCCATTTGTCTTTCTTCTTCTTTTCTACCCCTTATTCTTCCATTACTGTGTAAGTTTTGATAGGAAAGTGCCCAAGAAGTTCAGATTATTTCCAAACTATTGAGCTAGATGTCTAGAGACTAGACTATTACGATATTCAAATGGAAGAGTGAAAGGTCCTTGTTACGATATTCGAATGAGGATATTTATTGTATTAATATTTCTAAGAGTTAAATGGTGATTCCATGCCAACTCTTCATGTAATCATATTTCAAATTTTAATACAATTTTGGACCTCTTTCCTATTACATCTTTGTATTCAGTCTTGTGTGTGTCTTCATTATGAGTTACATTATTTGAACTCATAGTGAATGTTTCTTTCATTTGTCTATGTTTATTATGATATTCGAATGAATGTAATTGCATCGATTATCTCTTTTATCGTTATTTCTATTTTTATTAAATTGTTGTTAAATCTTGCTACAATAGCCCAAAGGATTAAGGCACCGGTCATACATAAGACATAATTGAACTATTATTATTTTAGCTTGGTAAAATTTATAAAATATTTAACTCACCACCATAAATCTAGAAGAGCATGAACATAAAATGTCAAAAACTTTAAGTTCATCTCAAGGGTATCCTTACCATACCTGGTTTGTTTAGAAAATATTGAAGAACTCTATTCCCAGGTTAAATAGGTAGGTCGACCAGAGCCTATAATTGCTCTTTGGTAGTAGGTTTTACGATAGCGTGATAACTTATCTTAAGGATGCAGAAAAAATCCCCAAATATTTTATTGGTGCCATTGCTGGGGATCGAATATGTAATTTTCATTATAGTTTGGAACCTAACGACAAATATTTATTTGCAACAGTCAACTTGAAGAAAACCAAAGTGTTTAGTTTTCATGTTTGAAATCATTTTCGAATTTTTTTTCATCATATTCTTGTAGTTTCAAATTTTCTTTTTAAAGAAACAAACAGTTAAATAATTTTATTGATCTTCTTGATTTTCTTAGACTTCTTGATTTTCTTGATTCTTGATTATTGTTCTTGAAAAATATTATTCCCTGAGTGATTGAGAGTGATATCGGTTAAGCAATCTCAACCAGATGTTTATTCCTTATGCACACACTGTGATGGTAACTCTGACTGATCAAATCTAGAAATATTAAAAAGAATAAAAGGAGTAGAATATGCTAGCGTGAACGAGAAGAACCACTCAAGAGTTGTATCTAGAATTCTCAGATCCAAAGGTATTTTTCAAAACTAATCCTTCTAATTCATCTTCAAAAGGTTTTGATATAGATATTATTACAATAGAGAATATATTTGAAACACCTCCTACTATTCCCAATGGAATAAATACTACACCTCTTGCTATAATTCCTGTCAATTTGATCCAAACACCTCAAGTAGTTAACATGACCAATCCACCACCTAATATTCAATTGTGGAGAACTAATAGATATAGGTCCTTCCAGGTACCGACACCATTACATGATATTCCTAGTAAAGCTCATAAGTATTTACCTAGATTTAAAGGAAACATTGCAGTTAATAGAGAGGATCACATTAAAAGCTTCTTGTATGCTTTGGATAGTCTAGAAGTAGAACATGAAGATGTAGTGTTGAGACTATTCTTTTAAAATTTAGAGAAGGATGCTAGAGAATGGTTTAACACCCTTCCTGATAATGATATTGCCAATTTCGCTAAGATGGAGACTATCTTTCTAAAAAAATTTGGTGAAAGAAAAAATTAACAGTCGTTGCTAACAAACCTGGCAAAATGAAAAAGAAAGAAAATAATTCTGTAAGTGATTTTAACCAAAGGTTTTCTAAATCTAGGAATACAATTCCCACTGATCTACAGTCAAAAAATGTCTAATCAATATATTTTAATTAAAATGCCTTCCCAGGAGAGTTTAACTACGAGTTAAGACAAGAACAGGTTACTACCATAGATGAGTGCATGTAGAAAGCCATAGAAATTGAAAGGAATATGTTAGATAGTGGAAAAATGAAACCATACTCTCTAGAATATAATGATCCTGATAGGAAACCTAAGAAGGTAGGATTTAAATTACAAAAGAGAACTGAATAGGACCCCATGGAGAAACTGGCTAATCAAATGACAAAAATGTTCAACACAATGAAAAATAGATTAGATAGGATAGAGAGAAATAAGGAGAGAAATGGTGAGTCTTCTCAACCTCAAGTCGATAGACAACAAGGAGAAAAAATGCCACCATTCAGGGGAAATTTTAATAGAAACTGGGGTAACAACCATTCTGATGAAAGAAACATATATAACGGGAATGGTTGGAAAAAGAGAGATATGGAGAAAGACCAAGACTTAGTTCCCAATCCTATACCTACTATCAATTTGGTAGAGAACTTCCTTGATTGTTGTTCATCATGTGATGCTCCTCATAATCGAGATTGTTGTGGTATCTATCTAGGTATCCATCATCTTATAGACTTAGAAGAGGAATCAGAAGAGGACATCAAAATTAACACATGATGGACTCTTAAAGATGAGTCTAGAGAAAGGCTATTTGAGGAAGATATGGATTCATATGCTTCAAATCACCATCGTAAAATCCTAGTTGCAAAAAATACATAAATCCTACAAAGCGGACAAGAAACTAGGTATGATAAAATGAAACAAGGGAAGGTAATACCAACAATTCAAGAGGTGGAAGAGCTAGAAGAAAATACCCTAAACATGAGAAATAGGATTTTTCCTAATAAAACTAATAAAATCTCAATCAAGGAGACTAGAGGACAACCTGCTGTAAATAATAATATACAAAAAGAAAAAATAGAAAAAAATCAAAACAAAAATACTCCTGACAATGTAGAAATAAATGAACCATCGCCACATGAGGAATGTACCAAAACACTAGATGTTAAGAAACTGAAGTTTGATGTTGGTTTAGATCTAAGTAAACATAAGGTTAAAATTACCTTTGGTGAGTTAATGAATATTTAGAAATACCGAGAATAGGTATGTAAAGCTTTTGGATTAATCGAACAAAAAGGAGCACATTCTTGTAATACAATCAAGCCTTCCAATCATGATACTAAAACACCCTCATCTATTGGGCCATTTTAGGTGTCCCTTAGATATAAATCAGGTGAGGGAGAAAGGTATGTCATTCACAATTGCATTCTAGATAGTGATGCATCCCATAACATCATGCCCAAATAGATAACAAACCAACTAGGATTGATTTGTATCAGGAAGTCCCCACATGTATTAATGATGGACAATAGGTAGATACCCTATGTAGGAATCATCACTGGCCTGTTGGTCTTCTTAGATAAAAATCTCAAGAAGGGTATAGTTATGGATGTTGCATTAGTTGATGTAGACCCTTCTCATTCCTATTAAGTTGACAATGGGAAGAACAATTGGGTGGTTCTATACAATTGGATTGGTCTTATACCATAATCCCTATTTGAGGAAAAAAAACATGACCTTAAAAAGAGAACCATTTAACAAATATTTGGTAGAACTGGTGAGACCAGATGACACCATGGTAAATTTAGTTAATTATATAGAAGATAAGGAAATAGAAGTATAATCAGTTTGGCATAATCCTTTCCTGGTAGAAGCCCCTGATGCAAAAGATATGGATCTTGAAACCAGAGAATTAGTAGATGCAAAATCTGATAGAGTTCTTACCCAAGAAATGTGGACCATGTCCTTTGATGGGGCTAAGTCTCAAACGAGAGCAAGTGCTGGTGTAAATTTAAGAGATATTAAGGGAAACTATCTAGGAATCCCTTACAAATTGGAATTCCCATGCACCAATAATATTTTTGAGTATGAAGCTTTACTATTAGGCCTGAGAAAAGCCAAATAACTAGGCATACATTTCTTGATTGTGATTGGGGATGCCTAACTAATTATCCAACATATCAAAGGTAAGTATCAAACCAAACATCCCATATTAAAACAATATAAATATGTAGTCTTGGCTGAATTGATAAATTCCTAGAATTTAACATCTCTCACATTCACAAAGAACAAAATCATATTGCAGAACTATTGGCAATCAATGCTTTAGGTGCAGATTGTCTAGAAATTGACACTGAATATATGGATAGGTTCCCAACTATATATATACAAACCTTATATGCCTGATAATGTTGTATACCTAAAAGTGTTCCAAGACGATGTGGATATTAGATATTTTATGACCCTCCAAATATGTACTCGAATGTACTCTGATGACCCTCCAAAATGTGTTCCAAGAGATTTCAAAAATTGTTGGATGCAAAAATAGTCAGAAAAGTGAGGTTTTCTTCCTGGATAGCAAACTTGGTGCTAGTAAGGAAGAAAAATGGAGAGATCAAACTTTGTGTTGATTTTTGAAATCTAAATAAAATTTCACTTAAGGATAATTATCCCTTACCCAACATAAAACAATTTCTACAAGTTGTGGTAGGTTCATCTAGAATGTTAATACTGGATGGATTCTCAGGATACAACCAGATTAAAGTAAATCCTGAAGACAGAGATAAAACTACTTTCACTACCCCTTGGGGTACCTTTGAATATCCGAGAATGCCATTTGGATTAATGAATGTAGGAGCAACATTCCAAAGGGCCATGGAATTTACCTTTAAAGGACTAATGTTCAAAATAGTAGTCATCTATTTAAATGATATAATAGTGTTTTCAAAAAACCCTAAAGACCATTTTGAACATTTAGCCACAATTTTTTCCAGATGCAAAGAGTATGGAATATCCTTGAATCCAAATAAATGTATATTCAGAGCAACACAAGGAAAAATTCTTGGTCACATAGTATCTAAAAAAGGAATTAGCATTGATCCTTCAAGAGTAGAAGCTATTACCAAGATACCTCCCCCTAAAAATCTGAAAGGAGTCAGATCATTCTTTGGTAAAATTAATTTTGTAAGAAGGTTTGTGCCAAATTTTACTGAAATAACTCAACCCATCAATAACATGATTAAAAAGAATGCTGACATCAAATGGACAGAGGAGAATCTTGAAGCTTTTAAAAAAATTAAAGATTCTATCACTACTGCCCTAGTATTGAACTATCCTGATTACTCAAAGAGTTTTAACATATATTCACTCACTTCTGAACATGCCATTACTACAGTCCTTTCCCAAAAATGTAATAAAGATAATGAGAGACCCATAGCATTCATGAGGATAGGAATAAAAGGAGCTCAATTAAGGTTTAAAATGATTGAGAAACAAGCATATGCTGTGATTCAAGCACTAGAATATTTTAAAGGTATTTTTGGTTCAAACAAGATTATATGTTGTATTTCATTCACTGCTATAAAAGATATTTTCACCCAACCTGAACCAATAGGTAGTCCTACCAAGTGGATGGTCAAATTGCTATAGTATGATGTAGAATTTAAATATGTGAAAATAATCAGAGGGTAAGGTTTAGCTAAATATCTGTTTAACAAATAAGGAAAAGACATACAGAACATTGCCACAGTTGATGACATGCATGATATCAGAAGAATAGATAAATATTGAATGCAAATGGTATGATGATATCCTGTTGTATCTCCAAACCCTGTCCTTCCCCAAAGGCATGTCTGCAAATAAAATGAGGTCAGTCAAACAACATGCTCAGAAGTATTGCACCCAAGAAGGTAAACTCTATTGGAAACATCCAGATGAGGTATTATTATTGTGCTTTTTGAAAAAGTGATATTAGAAGTGATAGAAGAGTTCATGATGGATTATGTGGAGGTCACTTTACCCCAAAAGAGCAGGTTATTATTGGCCTTCCTTATCCGAAGATCTTCATCTATATGTGAGGGGCTGCCATAATTGGCAAATGTTTATAGGGAAGAAAAAGTTAGCAACAATGCCTCTCCAACCTGTAATCATAGAAGAACATTTCACATAATGGGGGATCGATCTTATCGGAGAAATAAATCCAAACTCTTCAAGTAGACAAAAATTTATTATCACGGTGATTGATTATTTTACTAAATGGGTGGAAGCAACTCCTCTAAGAAATTTGACAACTAAAGTGGTCATTAATTTCTTAGAGGAAAATATCTTAACCAGATTTGGAGCCCCAAAGAAGTTGGTAATAGATAATGGAAAGTACTTTGTCTCTTTTGAAATGATAGAGTTATGTGCAAAGTATGGAATAGAAATTTCTCATTCAGCCAACTATTATCCTCAAGGTAATGGTATCGTCGAATCATAAAATAAAAAATTGATTACTAGGATTAAAATATCATTGGGTAAAAATAAAAAGGGATGTGACAATGAGTTAAAATTTGCATTATGGGCAGATAGATTATCTGTCAAGAGAAACACAGGTAAAACTCCATATGAAATGCTATTTGGAGAAAAATCCTTGCTACTTCCTCGTACAAAAAGAATAACCCTATCCTTGTTACTGCATGATCATGAAAACCTTGATGCCTTATAGAGAAGATTAGACCAAATTGCACATTTATAGGAAGAAAGAAGAAATGCATTAGACAAAATATTTGAACGAAACTAGAAAACCATGCAAATCTTTAATAAGAAAGCCAAATGAACTCTATTCTTTGAAGGAGACAATCCTGTATTGGAACCCCAAAAATGAAAAGCAAAGAGAAAAGGTAAGCTTGAATCCAGGTGGGTAGGTCCTCACCAAATTATTCAGATTATTGGCCCAAATACTTACAAGTTGCAAACCTTAGAGGGTGATATAATGAAAATTCCAATAAACGGTCAACACTTGAAGTTATACCACCCCTACTGGGGAACCAAAATATAATAATAAGAGGGAAAAAAAGTGTCTGTATATATTTTTTGAGTTTATATTTTCTTCCTTTTCATTTTGTTTATTTACTTATTTGTTTAGTAATTCTAGACTGTTAAAAGTTTGTTAAGTCTCCTTGTCATATTTTTGCTTTACATGTGTGAGATCTATCCTTAGTAAGTTAATAGAAGAGATTTAGAATTTAATACATATGATCTGACAACTCAGGAAGCAAGAAGTTTAGTAAGCATCTTGTGAGGATTGGAATATAACAGATGAAAGTTGGAAGTGCTGACACATCAGGCCAAAACCATACATTATCATGACCTCCAAAGTAATTTTTGGTAAGGCAATTAGGATAAAAACAAATACAATAAATACTATAGCATTTTGGATCCTCAACCTAGAAAGCACACTTTGAAATACTTTGAAATTTATCAAAATTCTTCTTAAAATAAGAAAAATCTCAATAATACATAATTGAGTAAGTGCTTTGGGCTATTCGGATAACCTCTACTGGGCTATAGATGCTTGACTGGCAGCAAATCAGGTCTAAAGGAATCAAGGTCACCTCCACCAGAGCTATAAACACTTGACTGGCTATGGAGCAATGACAAGGTGAATATATTTAAATGAGAGAAATCATTAATAAGCCTAACTCCTTCCAAGATGATAAAAATTCTATCTGATATGAGAAAATAATAAAAGAATACACAAGAACACACTTTGAGCCTAGGCTTGATGTGATTGCAATTTCAGATTGATTTTTCTCAAAACCACCTTGAAGATATTGCTAGACGACTAACCTTCAAGAGTGAAAGTTCACCTGAATTTAAACCAGAGTCTCTAATTTTATTTGGTTGAGGTTTTTTTTCTCTTTAGACTATTTGAATGCTTTGTTTGTTATTCTGTTTTTGTAATTATCACCTGGTAAATAAAGGTCATAGTTATTTCATTTGAATTCTTGTTAATAATCGGAGAATATGGAGTTCTCAAATACCTCATGTTTTCACCATCTGTCCCAATCAGAGCCTATGTTGTAGTCAAAATTGATACAATGTGAATGTACCCATAATTTAAAATTTTGAAGGTCTTAAAAGAGGTCCACATTTTGTGATATGCTAATGAGTGAGTCAAATTTTAAGTGATTAACTATCTCAAAACAATCTCATGGATTAATATTTTAACCAACATCTTCCAATGCCTAAGTCATTCATTTCCAAAATAACACTGTCAACATCAAAATTTGTTATCCTCCTTTAAGTGGACAAATTTACAAAGAATGTCGTAATCAGCTTACACCCTTAAGGAGCTTAAAAAATTTCTTTTATTAAAACTTAAGAGGTTCCCCACCCATTTTTCAAAAGAATTATGATTTACCGATCCTATCTGTTGAGCAATAAAAACAATACAATTCAAGTACCTGTCAACTAGCAGAAAATCACTGCCGAAAGTAAACATTACCAAAGAAATAAGTGAAAAGGCATTTTGAATGACAATAAAGAATGATTGTCCAACCAACAATTGATCCACAATATTAAAAAGTATTCAATCGATGACAATAATAGATAAGTCAACATAATTCGATGTGATGAAAACCTTCATGTTGAGTGGTATTTTCACCCAATTGTGAAAGTACACTCTCCCTTAGGATTTGGGTTCCAAATCCCCTCTTGCAAAGAAGTTAAACAAACAACTTCTCCAAGGTCTCCGCTATATTAGCATTTGCATATGTGTATTAGTAATCTCAAATAAAGATATTCAATTTAAATGCTTGGAACACCTTAGTGATTGCAAGTAACTGTAAACAAGGGGCAATGTTGGTTTATTTTACCATGAAACTTTAGTGATTGTTCATTGAACCAAAATAAAGCAAATGTGAGTTGGCCCTCATATGACCTTCAATGTGATGCTCAAATTACCCCTCTTTCGTAAAATTAGAATTTTTATGAAGAGAGGGCAATTTTAGGCTCAAAAAATGGAAATTTGTGAAATGCCATAAAACATAACTCCTTCAATGAAATTGGAATTTTCATGAAGGGAATGTCATCATAGGCTCATGAGTGAAACATGAAACTGAAAAAAATGAAATTCGACCCAAAATGGAAATTTTCTATTTTCGGATTTTTTAAAATCTGTAATAAAACAACTTCGATGAATTTTTAAAAATACTAAACAACTCCGAAAATGAAATTTCAAAGTGCGTATTGGAAGTCTGAAGTATAACCTACGCAATGGTGAAATTATTTTTGGATTTTGAAATTTTTTAAATGTTTATTTTAATGCCTGAAAATTAAAAAAAGTTAAAATTTCTGGAAAAATAAAATGCAGAAAAATGAAAATGAAATGCAGAAAATGGAACACAAGATACATTCAGTTTGATGCTATCCTATTTCGACAAAACCGAAGATGTGAGGTTTTCATGCATGCAACCTAACCTATTGGACTTGCAAAACAAGCACAATCCGGATAAGCTAAGTGCTGGCTCCTAGGGTTTTAAATGAGGTTTTCAGATTTAAACATTCGCATGAAGCAACCAAGAAAACTTGCATAAACTCCATTTACAAGCCTAAAATCTGAAAAGGGGAAAAATAGACATTTAATCTTGCATGCAGAAAATGACTCCTTTCTTGTCCATAAGATGCAACTTTCTGAAATTTTCTGTATTAAAAATTTGTCATTTTACAATAACAGAAATTTTTGGTTTTCCCAAACCAGTCCATGGAAGAAAATGACTCAAACAGGTCCATAATGGCCCTCTTGCCTTCAAATCTGCAACTCTACTTGCAGCAGTTTCCAACCCCTCAAAACATCCTTGCCTGGCGTATTTAAAATTTTCAGGAAGCTTTTCGTTTCATTTTCCAATGGTTGTTCGTTTCACCTTCCCTTGTGCATGCATGTGTTTTGGTTTCCAAAAAGGCTTTTCATTTCTATTTTGTGGCCCTTCGTTTCATTCCCATGGTTTGGCTTCCTCTGTTTGGTTTTCTTCACTTTTCATTTGATTTAAAAAAAATGTTTCCTTTTCTCCACATGGGCATGCGTCCGCTTCCTTCCATGTGTAACGACCATCTTAAATGATTTCAAATCATTAAAGATTCCTTATGTAACGTTTTGTCTTATTCATTGGATTTTGTCCTTATGTGACAAATTACCTTATTCAATCTTCGATTTATTCCTTATAGGTCTACGTCATTATGCAGTCTTCGGTTTCACTATCCTGGTGTTCATCACTAATATCGTACGCACTGTCCACTTTTTGTAACATGTCGATATCGTGACACTTTTCTCTCTCCTTTTGAGTCGTAAAAATGCAACATGTCGCGATATCGCGACACTTTTGTTTCTCTCCCCTCCCTTTTGAGTCGAAAATGAAATGCAACATGTCGGATATCGCGACACTTTTTTTTTTCTGTCGATATCTCCTTTTTCAGTCAGAAATGCAACATGTCGCGATATCGTGACACTTTTTTCTCTTTTGGCTACAAAAATGGAACATGTCGCGATATCAGACACTTTTCTGAAAATGCAACATGTGATATCGACACTTTTCTTTCTTTGCGAAAATGCAACATGTCGCGATATCGTGACACTTTTCTTTCTTTCTCTTTCTTGGAAAATGCAACATGTCGCGATATCGCGACACTTTTTTTTTGCTGAAAATGCAACATGTCGCGATATCGCGACACTTTTCTTCTTCTCTTTTTGCCCATAAAATGCAACATGTCGCGATATCGCGACACTTTTTCTTCTTTCTCTTCTCTTTTGGCCGCGAAAATGCAACATGTCGCGATATCGCGACACTTTTCTTTCTTTCCTCGTTTGGTCACAAAAATGCAACATGTCGCGATATCGTGACACTTTTTCTCTCTTCTCTTTTGGCCATAAAATGCAACATGTCGCGATATCGCGACACTTTTTTTCTTCTTTCTCTTCTCTTTTGGCCGTAAAATGCAACATGTCGCGATATCGCGACACTTTTTCTCCTTGCTTTTCTCTTTGCTTTGGACCGCGAAAATGCAACATGTCGCGATATCGCGACACTTTTTCTCCTTGCGGTGTTTTGCTTTTTCTTTGATCTTTAGCATATGGGCCACTTCGGTCTTCTTGGAAAATATGCAAAAAGGTGGGTCCCCAATTTTGGGGTACGTTGTGGAGCAGCCACAACAAATGGCGACTCTGCTGGAAATGCTCCCGAGCATTTCGGTGAGAACTCAACCTGAACACCTTCAAAACTCAAACACAAGCGTCAACAAATATCCCAAGAATGAAACTAGACGAGAAATACATGAAGCATTAGAATTATTAAGCATCAGCTCGGTGTGTGCAATGTGCTTCATTCCCTATCATTTGAAACTCGTTCAACTTTCCATTGTCATTTTCACTTATGATTCGTGCGTATGAGAAGTTATGGATGATTCCTGTAGGATTTAATGTATGGTGAAGATGCTAGAGATATAACAAGCTTTGCAAAGGCTCAAACTTTCTAGTACCATGAACAAACATATTAAAACTGTCAAATCCTCTTAGGACCAAATATGAGTATACTGAATTAATTTACTAGATCCCAAAGTTGGTTATGTGTCACTACCATTTTGAACCCATGTGCAAGTGTAAGTGAAATCAGAGCTTTGGGGAATAGGATTCCCAACCTAAGCGAGATGGGAATTTAACCCTATCCTTACTACTCTGATCTGGAGTTCATTACCTCATCTTGAACAAAATGATTTAACTTGTTATGGATGAAACTGTCAAGGCTAGCCTCCTCGTTTGAGTAGTCAATGGTCTTGCTTTTAGACAAGACATGTTGCCACGCATGAGCATACTCCACTGCCAATCAGGCGTCTATAGCCCCGGTGGAGATCAACCCCATAATCCAGGATTTGACTTTACTTTTGATTTCTTGAACCTTGGGGATGACTACCCATCCTTGCAAGGGACATGTAGTACGATCCTTCCAATCCAATATCAATGATGCAATAAAAGTAGAATGAAAAATATTTGCTTTGGAACTTCAAGTTCTTGAGTGTAGATCACGCTTTTAATTTCTTAAAGCATGATGGAGGCAAAATAGAAGCTTTGGGGAATCAGATTCTCAACCTAAGCGAGATGAGAATTAGACCCTATCCTTACTACTCCATGAAGATCAAATCAGAGCTTTGGGGAATTGGATCCTCAACCTAAGTTCGATGGGGATTTAACCCTATCCTTACTACTCTGATTTTAGGCTTTAAGCACTATAGGAGTGGTAAAAACCACTATTTTAAGGATTATGTTGCATGATAGGACAGACACGAAATACTCCTTTCACCTCACCTTTTCTTCCAAGTATGGTTTTGACCATTTTGCTCAAGATCCTCTTTAATATGTGTAGAACGTGCTTGGTTCAAGATAGTTCGGGCATCATTTCCCAACCTTAGGATCCTTTTAATATATGTTATATAATAACCCTAAGAGGATTCGACACCTTTTCAATGATTGTATTTGAAATGTAGATGCAACTGGAGATGAAATGTATATGCAATGTGGAATGTAACATGAGATATGGATGAATGCATTGCTCTTTTTGAAATGCTGATGGAGTATACCACCTATTTTGCCATAATTTGTAAAACTGACAACTTCATGCATCACAAGTTCCAAACGATATTCTTTAATGTGTTTGCGATACTCGTGGAGCTTTCTGCAATACAATTCCGATGTTTCATATTCTCTTAGTCTTAGTCAACATTCATAAGGACATAAGTTGACATCTCGCTTTTTTTTTTTCTTTTTTTTTTTTCAAGACAAACCAAAAGTGTCCAAAGGACCAACACACAAAACTTAAAACCAAAATGAGATCCAATCCAAAACCAAAACACGAAAACCAAAAGTATATACAAATGTACAATATAATACAAGATGGTGCAAAAGTTTGGATTATCATTTTCCCGGATCCCAAACCTGATTAGAATTCTTTAAAAGACATATGACGTGATACGCATACCAAGTTTTGTAGGAATCCAACAAAAACAAGATCAAACCAAACAAAGAAACAAACTTCCACTTGCCCCTCTCACCATACCAATTTGATTTAGTTTCATTAATAATCCTATGGTGGAGTTTCAAGTTTTCAAATTGATTAGACAATGATTGATATTCAATTCCTTTATGTCTATTCTTTAAGATGTCCATTCCGCACTTTGATTCATGGTGTAGAAATAAGCTTTCATTTTCATTCAATAAAGCCATAACATTAATAATATTTGAATCAAACCATTCATTAGGCAAACCTTCATTCGAATTTTGCATGGTGAAACCAAAAAGGTGAGATTTTACCTTTGGCATGTTTTCATTTGACCTTACTTGAAGAGGATTTGAAAATTCCTCTTTTCTCTCATGACATTCATCATCATGTAGCACTTGTTCTTTCTCCATGACTTGTTTATCAAAGGCACCAAACTTAGGTACCCAATTGAACATATGTCCATCCCTTTCAAACCATAAGTCTTGTCTATCTAGGGGTGGGTTAACTAACACATTTCCATGATCAATCACTTGGGTTGTTTTGGGTAACGTGAGATTTTCAATTGGATCATCAATGATATCAAACCCAAATGATTTAGGTTTTGTAATTTTCTCATTTTGAAATGGCATAATCATTGTAGCACAAGTAAGTGGATCAAGATTTTCAATTTCTTTTCCTTCAAAGGAATCTAAAGCAAGTGACTCTCTTTCTTGATTCATGGTTGTAGAATCCTTATCATGTTCCAAAATTTGATGAGATTCGAATTCCTCTTCCAAAACTTTCTCAAATTGTACAGGATTTATAGTATCCTCATGTGAGGAAGCAATTGAGTTATCCTGCATATTAATTGACACAACAAGTTTGTTAGAAGATTTAGATTGATAATATTCTTCCCATTTCTTCCATGAATCATAGTAATCATCTTCCAATTTCAAGTTGTGATGCTCAAGTACTTCTTCTTCATCTTCTGATTCATCAGCATGTTTCTCATCCAATTCATCTTCACCTTCCTTAGATGGTCCAATTATTTCCAAAAGTGGGTTATCTCTTGAATTCAAATTGGTAAAGCTATCATAATCCAAATTTGTAACCCATGATTCAATTTTATCACAATTTGGAAGGTGTGGATCCTCTTGGTCATCACTTTCGAGAACATCATCCAAAGTGTCTTTCGAGAACAAGTGGTGAAATTCGATTATGTCTTCAACTTCATTTGTTGATTTTCTTTCAAATTCATTTTCAGCCACTTGTGATGGCTTAGGAGCTTCTATAATGGGATCAATTTTTGAATTCCATGTCATATAGTTGCTCCAATCCTTTGCAAGTACATCTGACCAAATCATATCCACATAAGTTCGTTCATCCAAATCCTCCTTTTTGGGTAATGATTCTAGATATTTCTTTTCCAAAACAAGATGGTGATCATTTGATTCCAACTTCTTGTTACCCATCCATAGAATTTCTTCTCCAAAAACTTCATGCTCTTCAAGACTTTTTGAATAGGTATTTACTTCAACGTGAGTCACCTCAAAATCTCTTGTATCGCTTGAAGAAGCATAACATGAAACATCATTAAGATCGACATTATGAATTTTCTTCCTAGGATGATTTGGATGCATACATTGACGTGCTCGTTTTTGTGGTGGAACATGCCTACATACCTTCTTAACCACTTTCTTTTGCTCTTTTACTTTCGATGCGAACTCTTTGGGTTGAGTGGTAGAAGTAGTAGGATTAGTTGGATTGATACCCATGGACAAAGCTTGAACATTTGTTGCAATGGTTCCATGGGTGACCACATGATTCTCTAATTGAGGCATAGTTGGATGGATGGAAGTACTTGTATAAGCACATGTGGGAGCATAAGTTGGTATGGTAGGATAAAGTTGATTGTAGGGAAAAACATTTGATATCAAATTTTGTTGTGCCCACGCTTGATTTACCATCGAGGTTTGATTGCAAGCCCCTAGTTGTCCTACCATAGTTGATTGCTCCATTCCATAACCTTGTGGCCTCAATTGTTGATCTACAATCATAGCTTCTGTGTAGGCCGATGCAAGATCAGTAACCAAGGGATTCATCCTAACAAATATGGCACACAATGGATCCAATGCTCGAAAGTATATTTGAAGAGCACCACTTTCCTCAATAGTATAGGGAGAAATTAATCTCGCATAAAGCTTTCGAAACCTCAAGTTGAAACTTCTCACCGGCTCATTAGGTTCTCTTTTGCAAGAAGTAAATTGTTGATATATCGTGAGAGGATCAATGAGCAACCTAAATTGATTGATAAAATCATCTTTCAATTGAGTCCAAGATGTAATAGAACCAGTGGGTAAATTGATGTACCAATCATATGCCACCTCATCTAGGGTTCCAGGAAACATTCTACATGCCACATCCTCATGTTCGACATTCCATCTAACTAGGATATCCACATAGGCTTGAATATGTTCCTCGGCTAATGTTGGACCATTGTGTTTAAATTTGGGCAAACATTTTTCTACGTTCTTGGGTAAATCATGAGAATCTCCACTAATGTTCAAAGGATTAACATGTATCCCATACCACGTTCCTGCAGTTGTAGCCATTAATGAAACTCAAAGAATAACTTCAAAACCAATTTGTTAGTCATGAATAAAAGAAGGAACCATGACAAAGCAATATTCTAAAAATGTAAATTAGTTTCTGATTCACCAGATCGCATATGCGCAAGTGAAGAGCATACTCCTAGTGTTGTAGGCTTTCTGATTCACAAGATCGCATTACACGCAAGTGAAGAGCATAATACCGACAACAAATACATTTTAGACAAAATAATTCCTTACAAATAAGCATGAAATGACTAGCAAATATCAAACATGTAACGTATGAATAATCATGTTAGCATCAACCAAGAGATGTATCCATTAAAATCAAATGAAAGTAATTGCATGGAGACAACCTCGTTAGTCAAGACCAAAATTTTTCAAAATCAAATCAAAACACATTATTCCCGTATGAACAATCAAAAGCGTTAGAACAATGCATAGCAATTCATGTCCTCCTTTTAACACTACAAGGTTGTATTGTTAAAAGAGGGCTAAAGATAATAATCAATAGGGCATGAAATATTCAAAATTTAAATCCCTATAGCATTTAAATCACACTGAAATAAACCAATTCAGGCCCTCCTTCTAGCGCCAAAATGTTGAGTGGTATTTTCACCCAATTGTGAAAGTACACTCTCCCTTAGGATTTGGGTTCCAAATCCCCTCTTGCAAAGAAGTTAAACAAACGACTTCTCCAAGGTCTCCGCTATATTAGCATTTGCATATGTGTATTAGTAATCTCAAATAAAGATATTCAATTTAAATGCTTGGAACACCTTAGTGATTGCAAGTAACTGTAAACAAGGGGCAATGTTGGTTTATTTTACCATGAAACTTTAGTGATTGTTCATTGAACCAAAATAAAGCAAATGTGAGTTGGCCCTCATATGACCTTCAATGTAATGCTCAAATTACCCCTCTTTCGTAAAATTAGAATTTTTATGAAGAGAGGGTAATTTTAGGCTCCAAAAATGGAAATTTGTGAAATGCCATAAAACATAACTCCTTCAATGAAATTGGAATTTTCATGAAGGGAATGTCATCATAGGCTCATGAATGAAACATGAAACTGAAAAAAATGAAATTTGACCCAAAATGGAAATTTTCTATTTTCGGATTTTTTAAAATCTGTAATAAAACAACAACTTCGATGAATTTTTAAAAATACTAAACAACTCCGAAAATGAAATTTCAAAGTGCGTATTGGAAGTCTGAAGTATAACCTACGCAATGGTGAAATTATTTTTGGATTTTGAAATTTTTTAAATGTTTATTTTAATGCCTCGAAAATTAAAAAAAGTTAAAATTTCTGGAAAATAAAATGCAGAAAAATGAAAATGAAATGCAGAAAATGGAACACAAGATACATTCAGTTTGATGCTATCCTATTTCGACAAAACCGAAGATGTGAGGTTTTCATGCATGCAACCTAACCTATTGGACTTGCAAAACAAGCACAATCCGGATAAGCTAAGTGCTGGCTCCTAGGGTTTTAAATGAGGTTTTCAGATTTAAACATTCGCATGAAGCAACCAAGAAAACTTGCATAAACTCCATTTACAAGCCTAAAATCTGAAAAGGGGAAAAATAGACATTTAATCTTGCATGCAGAAAATGACTCCTTCTTTCTTGTCCATAAGATGCAACTTTCTGAAATTTTCTGTATTAAAAATTTGTCATTTTACAATAACAAAAATTTTTGGTTTTCCCAAACCAGTCCATGGAAGAAAAAGACTCAAACAGGTCCAGAATGGCCCTCTTGCCTTCAAATCTGCAACTCTGCTTGCAATAGTTTCCAACCCCTCAAAACATCCTTGCCTAGCGTATTTAAAATTTTCAGGAAGCTTTTCGTTTCATTTTCCAATGGTTGTTCGTTTCACCTTCCCTTGTGCATGCATGTGTTTTGGTTTCCAAAAAAGCTTTTCATTTCTATTTTGTGGCCCTTCATTTCATTCCCATGGTTTGGCTTCCTCTGTTTGGTTTTCTTCACTTTTCGTTTGATTTCAAAAAACGTTTCCTTTTCTCCACATGGGCATGCGTCCGCTTCCTTCCATGTGTAACGACCATCTTAAATGATTTCAAATCATTAAAGATTCCTTATGTAACGTTTTGTCTTATTCATTGGATTTTGTCCTTATGTGACAAATTACCTTATTCAATCTTTGATTTATTCCTTATAGGTCCACGTCATTATGCTGTCTTCGGTTTCACTATCCTGGTGTTCATCACTAATATCGACGCACTGTCCACTTTCCCTTGTCAAAATGCAACATGTCGCGATATCGTGACACTTTTGTCTCTCTCCTCCCTTTTGAGTCGTGAGAAATGCAACATGTCGCGATATCGCGACACTTTTGTTTCTCTCCCTTTTGAGTCAAAAATGCAACATGTCGCGATATCGCGACACTTTTGTTTCTCTCTCTCTTTTGAGTCGCGAAAATGCAACATGTCGCGATATCGTGACACTTTTTTTTTCTCTTCTTTGAGTCACGAAAATGCAACATGTCGCGATATCGCGACACTTTTTTCTTTTGGAAAATGCAACATGTCGCGATATCGTGACACTTTTCTTTCTTTGATGCAACATGTATATCGACACTTTTTCTTTCTTTGCGAAAATGCAACATGTCGCGATATCGCGACACTTTTCTTTTTGTTCTTTCTCTTTTTGACCAAAATGCAACATGTCGCGATATCGTGACACTTTTTTCTCTTTTTGGCCAGGAAAATGCAACATGTCGCGATATCGCGACACTTTTTCTTTCTTGTTCTTTCTCTTCTCTTTTGCCATGAAAATGCAACATGTCACGATATCGTGACACTTTTTCTTTCTTGTTCTTTCTCTTCTCTTTGGCCACGAAAATGCAACATGTCACGATATCGCGACACTTTTTCTTTCTTGTTCTTTCTCTTCTCTTTTGGCCGTAAAAATGCAACATGTCGCGATATCGCGACACTTTTTCTCCTTGCTCTTTCTCTTTGCTTTGGACCGCGAAAATGCAACATGTCGCGATATCGCGACACTTTTTCTCCTTGCGGTGTTTTGCTTTTTCTTTGATCTTTAGCATATGGGCCACTTCGGTCTTCTTGGAAAATATGCAAAAAGGTGGGTCCCCAATTTTGGGGTACGTTGTGGAGCAGCCACAACACTTCATTCGACCGACAAAAAGGGAACCATAAACTGATCGGCTGATAGTAAGGAAGCATTAGCTGACCATCTAAATCACCTAACCTAATCAAAAATAAAAAATAATTTTTGATCGGCCAAAAATACATCTATAGTAATAAAGTCCCACAATCGAGCATAGGAACAAACTAGTCGAAAATACGAGCGATCAAAAAAAGTCAACTCGTTCGGTTAAAATTTTTGCATACGCTATCATTCGATCGAGGTGAGTAATAAACCAAAAGAAAGTTCAACAGTCAAAGTTAGATTAAAAATAATCTCGATCGAAAGGAAGAAGCAACTGATCAAACATATGGCCTAAAGCTCATCGATCGAAAAGTTTATCGACAATCAAAAAATCAATCGATCAAAGTCCGATAAAGATTAATGGTAAAAAAAAATTGACTTATCAATTATGAAACCCTTCGGCTGGACTCGAGCCAGTGAAGCAATAATCAACATCATTCGGTCGAGGAGTGACATTGGTTGGCCAAAGAGTTACGTGGATCGACTAATCGAAGCGATGACGTGGTTTAAATAGAGCCATTAAAATCTTTTCAGTCGAAAAGAGATGAATACTAAATATCAGTGGTCAAACAAATCATACCAGTCAGAATATTACCGGTTGAATGAAACCAATGGTAGAGATCGACCAAGCTAGATAAAGATAATTTCACATGAATAATGTTTTAGTTGAAGGTTATTATTATATACTGACCTCCTCGATAAAATTTATCATAAGATTTTTAATGCTACACTGAGCCACTTCACAACTAAGAGCCTGACAGTAACTTTGATGGCCCCACATCATTTACAATAGATGGTCACAGGCTCTCCTCAAGCAATACCAATGGATTTCATGGTAAACAACAAGGAAATCAAAATATTTGCTGTAGTGTGGAAAAGAATACAGAAGGCTAGAGGATTCGGTGATATCTTCAGAGATTACCAAGCGGTAATTCTCGACACCTCAAACTCTCCCCCCCATAAGAGAGCCAGGATCGGAATGGGTACTGGTGAGCCTATGAGCCTCACTCTAGTTAGAAGAGAGGACTTCAAAGAATTAACTTCTGAGGAGAAAGAGCATATAGAAGCAATAATTGAAGATAAGGTAACATAAGCTCAGACCAGGAGAAAATTTCAAAGTTCACATTCAACAAGTTCAAAACCTACCTCAAAGACTACCATCACCATTATCACTCATGGGATGCATTCACTTTAGATAAATCCTAGTATAGGTGATGCAAAAATAGGAGGAGACACAATCACCTTATTAAAACATGGAGTACAAGTGCACACACGGACTACATTGGCAATTGAGAAAGAAGAGACAACCTAGAAATCTAAAGCAGAACTGTTATAGGCAAAGAATGCAAAACTGAAAGCTAGAGTAGAAAATAATTAGAGGTAAGTACCTTCAAAGAATAAACCATTACAAGCTCCAGTACTTATAACAAAATACAAAGAAAATATGATCAAGATCATAGAAGCATAAGCAAAAATGATTGAAAGTTGTTGCAGGGATTTTGGGGTGATAATAGAATCAAATAGGAAAATAAAACCCCTAATTGAGGAGGCAAATAAAAAGGTGGTGACTATTTCCCTAGTGTATGAGAAATGCAAGACTAAGTATGAACAGGTCAGATCAAAATAGGTGGTCACCATTGATGGTAAAAGCTATAGCTGCCAAGTAGAAGGTGAGAAAGTTACTAGTATTAAGGTAGATAGACCCCGATGGAATAACACAATTAAAGAGTTGGAGAATATGGAAAGTGATACAGTTAATAGGTTGAAACTTCTTGATGTCAGTCTTCACAAATTGCTTAGCCCTGAAATTTTTAGTCAGTAAATCATTAAAGGTATTCGAGAATCCCCGTGTGAGGAAATGATGAAGATAAACTCTTCGATCGACTCATCTCATTGACGACCACCACCCTCAACATAGTTAGATTATTCTAGATCAAAAAATAGTCTTAAAAGAGGACAATATCAAATAAATACAAGTATTAGATAGAATTAACGCACTTAGTGCTATTGACGAGGAAATATGGGTACACATGGCAGACTTGGTTGGTGCAAGTCAAGGTGAGAACAATGCAATTGAGAGAATTCAAAGGACATCTGAGTCAACGAGCAACATAGGATCCACAATGGGAGAGAAAGGGAAAGAGAAGATGGATGAAAACTAGGTGGAACTTCAACCAATTTTTGGGGAATGAATATTATTTTTGAGATAGTTAAATGATAGGTTGTACAAACACCCAACCAATGACAAGGTAGGAGATGGTGCCAAGTGGACAGTTCAGATGAAAGCAGTTTAGGTAGTTACAGAGTTGCCACAACTATAAGAAGGATGTCTACAGCTAGAATAATGATCGAGCTTTTGACATAGCATATTTTTGCTAAGAGGTATACTCAAGTGCATGTTATTTATTGTTGTACTATGCAAGTTATTTCTTCTTATTTTCCACCCCTTATTCTTCCCATTACTATGCAAGTTTTGATAGGATAGCACCTGAGAAGCTGAGATTATTTCTAAACTATTGAGCTAGAGGTCTAGACATTCGATTGTTACAATATCTGAACGAAAGAGTGAAAGGTACTTGTTATGATATTCAAACGAGGATCTTTATTGTATTAATCTTTCTAAGAGTGAAATGGTGATTCTATGCCAACTCTTCATGTAATCATATTTCAAATATTAATACAATTATGGACCTCTTTCCTATTATATCTTTGTATTTAGTCTTGTGTGTGTCTTCATTATGAGTTACATTATTTGAACTCATAGTGAATGTTTATTTCGTTGGTCAATTGTTACGTTTATTACGATATTCAAATGAATGTAATTGCATCGATTATATCTTTCTCCATTATTTTTATTTTCATTAAATTGGTGTTAAATCTTGCTACAATAGCCCAAAGGATTAAGGCACCGGTCATACATAAGGTATAATTGAACTGTTATTGTTTTAGATTGGTCAAATTTATAAAATATTTAATTCACCACCATAAATCTAGAAGAGCATGAACATAAAACGTCAAAAACTTTAAGTTCACCTCAAGTGTATCCTTACCATACATGGTCTATTTAGAAAATATTGAAGAACTCTATTCCCAGGTTAAAGAGGTAGGTCGACCAGAGCCTATAATTTTTCATTGGTAGTAGGTTGTCCTATAGTGTGATAGCTTATCTTAAGAATGCAAAAAAAATCCCCAAATAGTTTATTGGCACCATTGTTGGGGACCAAACGTGTAATTTTCATTACAGTTTGGAGCCTAACGATAAATATTTATTTGCAACAGTCAGCCTGAAGAAAACCAAAGTGTTCAATTTTCATTTGAAATAATTTTTAAATTTGTTTTCTTCATATGCTCGTAGTTTCAATTTTTTTAAGAAACAAGCGGTTAAATCATTTTCTTTATCTTCTTGATTTTATTGATTCTTGATTCTTGTTATTGAAAAACATTATACCCTAAGTGATCGAGAGTGATATTAGTTGAGAAATCTCAACCTAACATTTGTTCTTTCTGCACACATTGTGATAGTGACTTTGACTGATCAAATCCAAAAATATTAAAAAGAATAAAGAAGGAGCAGAACGTGTTGGCGCGAATGAGAAGAACCACTCAGGAGCTATATCCAGAATTCTTAGATCCAAAGGTATTTTTCAAAACCAATCCTTCTAATTCATATTTAAAAGGTTTTGATATAAATATTATTATAATAGAGAATATTTTGAAACACCTCCTAGTGTTCCCAGTGGAATAAATACTACACCTCCTATTGTAATTCTTGTCAATCCAATCCAAACACCTCAAGTAGTTAACATGGTCAATCCACCACCTAATGTTCAATTGTGGAGAACCAATAGATATAGGTCTTTCCAGTTATCGACACCTCTAGATGATCTTCTCAGTAAATCTCATAAGTATTTACCTAGATTTCAAGAAAACAATGCAGTTAGTAGAGAGGATCACATTAAATTCTTCTTGTACTCTTTGAACAGTCTAGAAGTAGAACATGAAGATGTAGTGTTGAGACTATTCCTTCAAAATTTAGAGAAGGATGCTAGAGAATGGTTTAACACCCTTCCTAATAATGGTATTGCCAATTTTTCTAAGATGGAGACTATATTTCTAAAAATGTTTGGTGAAAGAAAAAATAAACAATCGTTGCTAACAGACCTAGCAAAATGAAAAATAGAGAAAACGAGTATGTAAGTGATTTTAACCAAGGGTTTTCTAAATATATGAATAAAATTCCCACTGATCTATGGCTAAAGAATATCCAGTCAATATGTTTTTATAAAAATGCCTTCCCAGGAGAGTTTAACTATGAGTTAAGATAAGAACATGTTACTACCATAGATGAGTGCATGGAGAAAGCCATAGAAATTGAAAGGAATATGTTAGACAATGGAAAATGAAACCATACTATCTAGAAGATAATCATTTTGATAGGAAACCTAAGAATGTAGGATTCAACTTATAGAAGAGAACTGAATAGGACCCCATGGAGATACTGGATAATCAAATGACAGAAATTTCCAACATAATGAATAATAGATTAGCTAGGATAGAGAGAAATAAGGAGAGCAATGTCGAGTCTTATCAACCTCAAGTCGATAGAAAGCAAGGAGAGAACATGCCAACCATTCAAGAGGAATTTTAATAGAAACTGGGGTAACAAGCATTCTGATGAAATAAATAAAAATAATGGGAATGGTTGGAAAAAGAGAGAGATGAATAAAGACAAAGACTCAGTTCCTAATCCTATACCTACTGTCAATTTGGTAGATAGCTTCCCCTATTACTGTTCATCATGTGACGCTCCTCATAATCCAGATTGTTTTAGTATCTATCTAGGTATCCATCATCCTATAGACTTAGAAGAGGAATCAAAAGAGGACATCAAAATAAATGAATGTTGGACTCTTGAAGATGAGTCTAGAGAAAGGTTGTTTGAGGAAGTTATGGATTCATATTCTTCAAATCATCATCCTAAAATCCTAGTTGTAGAAAATACAAAAATCCTACAAAGAGGACAAGAAACTAGGTATGATAAAATGAAACAAGGGAAGGTAATCCCAATAGATAAAGAGGTGGAAGAGCTAGAAGAAAATGCCCTAAAAATGAGAAATAGGACTGCTCCTAGTAAAACTGATAAAATCTCAAGCAAGGAGACTAGAGGACAACTTGTTGTAAATAATAATATACAAAAATAAAAAATAGAAAATATCAAAACAAAAATAATGCTGACAATGTAGAAATAAATGACCCATCGCCACATGAGGAATGTACCAAAATTCTAGATGTTAAGAAAATGGAGTTTGATGTTGGTTCTGAGCTAAGTAAATAGAAGGTTAACATTACCTCTGGTGAGTTAATGAATATTTAGAAATACTGAGAACAATTACGTAAAGTTTTGAACTAATCAAACAAAAAGGAGCACAATCTTGTAATACAGTCAAACCTTCCAATCATGAGACTAGAACACCTTCATAAGTTAGGCCATTTTATGTATCCCTCAGATATAAGTCATATGAGGGAGAAAGGTATGTCATTCACAATTGCATGCTAGATAGCGGTGCATACCATAACATCATGCTCAAACAAATAATAGATCAACTAGGACTGATTTATACCATGGAGTCCCCACCGGTATCAGTGATGGACAATAGGCAGATACCCAATGTAGAAATCATCATTGATCTATTGAGATTCTGAGATCAACATCCCAAGAAGGGTATAGTGATGGACGTTATAGTAATTGATGTAGACCCTTTATTCTCAATGTTGTTAAGCCAACATTGGGAAGAACAATTGGGTGGTTCTATACAATTGAATTGGTCTAATGCCACAATCCCTATTTCAAGAAAAAAATGTGACCTTAAGAAGAGAACCATTTAAAAAATATTGAGTAGAATTGGTGAGACTAGATGACACCATGATTAATTTAGTTAATTATGTAGAAGAGAAGGAAATAGGAGTATACTTAGTTTGGCATAATCCCTTCCTGGTAGAAGTCCCTGATGCAAAAGATATAGATCCTGAAACCAGAGAACTAGTAGATGCAAAATATAATAGATTTCTTAGCCAAGAAATGTGGACTGTGTCCTTTTATGGGGTTAAGTCTCAAACGAGAGTAGGTGCTCGTGAAAATTTAATAGATATTAAGGGAAACTATCTAGTAATACCTTATATATTGGAATTCCCATGCACCAATAATGTTGCTGAGTATGAAGCTTTACTGTTAGGCCTGAGAAAAGCCAAAGAACTAGGCATAAATTTCTTGACTATGACTGGGGATGCTGAACTGATTATCCAACATGTCAAAGGTAAGTATCAAACCAAACATCCCATATTAAAACAATATAAATTTGTATTCTTCATTGAAATTGATAAATTCCTAGCATTTAACATCTCTTACATTCCCAGAGAACAAAATCATATTACAGACCTATTGGCAATCAATGCTACAGGTGTAGACTGCCCAGAAATTGACACTGAATATATGGATAGGTTCCCAACTATATCTATATACAAAACTTTTATGTTTGATAATGTTGTATACCTATAAGTGTTCCAAGATGATGTGGATATTAGAGGTTTCATGACCCTCCAAAATATGTACTCTGATGTTATATGTGAGGAGGAGGATGAAGAAAAATTGAAAAATATAATTAGTGTCACAACCCAGGTCTACTCACCTAGTTGTCAAAACACAAACTTAAAATTTTGATAAAAACAAACACAACTATCACATATTGATAAAACACACTGAATTTTGTATTAGTACTTTGGCATAGAAGTTCACACTTCAGGATCATTTACCATTGTAGACGATATCCTAAGTGCTCGGGACCGGCCAACTTCCCACAATAAGTTACCACCAATAATATCCTTACTCCTTTTCTTGAGTTTCTTTGATCTTAGCATGGGGTTGCCCATCTAGGACCCATAACACCTAGAAGGGTGGACGCACTAATTCCCCATCTCAAAGCATGGTGGACTAGGATTCACAACCCTACTCTTGTCCAGGTTGATCCACTGATCCAAAAAACCTTAATAAAACATGCTTTGGATTAGCATAGCTATGTCTGTGCCTAATCATTGACCTACAACTAGGGTTTAATCAGGGTCCACCATCGCATGGCTTTGGACCAGATAACTCAGACCCGGTTTCGATTGATGATAATACTGCCCATACCATCTACCACTGGACCTTCCAACCCCATGGACTAGCTCTCTAGCCATGAGTCATGTTGGCAATTTCACAACCGGAGTAGGTTCGTGAGTATCCTCACATACTACTCGTATGTTATCTTGGGACGACATCCCATTCTGCCACCTTTTACTCTCATCAACGGAGAACCTTTACCTTAAATAACTGGAGAATAGATAACACTGAATCACAATAGTCACCACTATGGCTATTGGAGTTGGGTAATGTGTACGTCCTACTCGACGACACTGGTGGATTTCAAATATACATTACCGAAACATAATAGTCGCCACTATGGCTATTGGAGTGAAGAGTGGCTACTGGAGAAAAGTATACGTCCTACTCGACGTCACTGGACATTTCAAAATTTATTTGATGGACTATTAGATAAATTGTTCCACCAAAAAGTATCATATCTAAGAAAATTAACCATAATTTTAAAATATCTCAATTTACTAAAAACTTATAAAGGTTATACAATCAATCTTATTCTATAATAATAATTTGTACACTCTACGAAAATCAATGCTTAATTCTTTTTCCTTATTGTAGAATTAAAAGAACCTATAAATTTTAAATGACTTATAATCATTATTTAACAATTTATAAGTTAACAAATAACTTATCTACTCTAATATTATCAAAAAAAAGAGTTAAAATTTCATTTGTAAGAATTCTATTAGTCAAAGCTTCCTTATGCTAATAAACCCTTTTTATTAAAAAACATATTTTGTGGCCTCGAAAGTCTAAAAATATAGGTTGGTTCATGAATTTTCCCATCCGTCGATTAGATTGAATATAGAAGAGTCCATCGGTTCTACGGAATAAAAGACATTACGTCCACTCGTACTATAGGGCCCACACCACCCCTCTTCATGGGTTCGAATATCGTTCCTTGTTATCACTATATCATCCAATTACATCGAGTAAATATTTTACGTAGCCGGCTATGTTGACACGACACTCCCACCAGACCGATTCTATAGAATCAAAGGCTCGAACTTTGTGAGCTATCCTCATATAAAATATGACATTATCGCTTATATATTTATCGGGTCACAAGAGGAACCAACGGATGTCAAGCTCACACATCATGGCAGCTACAGGTTATAAACTATTACACAAGTTACCTATATTTATTGATTTAAAACCAACATATACCATCAACCTGTCATTACCTCTCGTTATATATCTACACAGTTTTCCTTAGAAGTTTATGCTGATATCGTTAATCAAAATATTAGGCATTTATTCGCTTCAGAATTAAAATCGAGAAAGAACTTATACTTTTCTAAATGAATATTTTGTACCTCCTAGCTCTAAGTTTCGTTTTTATCAATATTCACTTCTTTAATATTATTTCAAGCTTCATTTTAACTTTTGGAAAATTAAGTAACCATGATTTTAAACATAAGAAGCTTTTAAAAGTAAATATGCAGTGATTCTTATCCTAAAATTTTACGTTCCTTAAATACTAAGGTAAAGGTTATAACATAACTTACCTTATCAAATATTTTCTAATATGGACTCTCCAGTCTAACAGGTAAGAAATGACCAATTATAAAACCAATGAGCAGAAAAAGAGGCAGATTAGAACCCATGGCTTTTGTTAAGAAATAAGGTTCGGTTTTATGTTCATATTAAGGTGTTCATCATTTTTACTAAGTTCTCCAAGCTCTTAGGTATATACAATAAATAATATATCTCATTGTCATGCACCAAAGACATTAAACTTAAAATCAACAAATAGAAAATCGTCGTAACCATGTTTTTGACCATATTATAAGACATGATTCAGTTTCGTGAATCATTACGACGCTAGTGTATTGCAACCAGTTTACGATGCTAGTGTATTGCTTGATGATATGCACTTATTGATAGGTCACCAAAGCTAAACGACCTTTCCTACTCTTGCGGTAATGATTTCATAGTGACCTTTCAAGGATCATGCAAATTATCTTTAGACGTTTAACAAATGATACAACCTATATTTTGGAATGGGTATCCCAATACCACAAACAAAAATTAAACATCTGCCACTTGTTTCATTGGAAACAGAGTATTAAACATCAACCACTATCTAGTATTGTTTAATAACGTATACATAAGGTTTTCATTAATATTTCAGGCGTGGCCTCCGCAAAGCATTGATTTAATGTTACAATCTAATTTGATTAAATTTTCAATGCATTAAACTAAATCCATGCCCAAATAAAGTTCCTATTATTCCTCAATACAAAACAAATATACTCTATGTTTTATCATACTATTAGGAGACTAGGCCAATAACCGAAATAAAACCAAGATAGATTTTTGACTCATTCTTTGACAAAAACATTCAACATAAACTTATTATATCTCTATGCTGCTAAATGAGCCGTATGCTTTCATAAGATCAATTCTAACAAATTAGAGTATTTTAAAAAATAAAAATCATAAATTTTGAATATACATATCAAATTGAACTCAAAAATACTTTACATATTAACAGCAGTCGACGCTCCTAGAGCACGTAGATCAAGTATACACATCTACACAGTTATTGTCTTAGAATTTCAACACCAAAATTACAAATAAAACATTCTTAATTATCCCTAAACATTCATTGACAAAAAATACCAAAAAACCATTTTCGAATCTTGATATCATGCATCAATGTATGGAAAGGTTAAGTATTTATGTGACCAATGCAACGCCTCTCCAGGTAACTAGTAGCGCCAAGCGGAGACAGTGTTTGGGTGCGAAAGGATCAACTTGACTCTTATGCAGTCTATTGCAAACATCACACTCTAAATGCAGATTTCCTTATTCCAAACTCAAGCAGATGATTTCCTCTTTACCATATGACATTATTTAAGTCACCCTATTATCAAATTTTACGGATTATTATATCCACCTACTCTCGGCTCCACTAGAATACAAATAAAAACGTTTGTGCTAAAAAAATTACACAAAATTTCTAGGTATATAACAACACACATTTAAAAAAAAACAAATAAACATAAACACCACACCATACATTATAATTTTAAAGCAAAGACCCATCCATACAAGGAGACAGCCAGACTTGAGTAAATTGGACGGAACGAAACGATATTTCTTCTTGTTGTCAGCAAACTCTCTACAAAACATTAAACTGCCAAGAAAGAGATGATCTCCATACCATCTCGGCTCCTATTTAAAAACTATTGCAAACCTTACCTTAACCCAACACGTAAGGCTTAATGTAATGCCGAGTGTCCATCTCAAGTCATGGCAGTTTTTTTATAATTGTTATTTCATATATATTATTAATCGTATTTTCCATTTTAAGTTATGCAAAGCATATTATTATTATTATTATCATTTATATATTTTTTAAAATGTATTTTAATATTTATACATACATATATATATATATATTGTATTATATATATGCATTTTATTTCCTTTATATAATTTTTTTATTATATATACTTTAATAATTTATTATTTTTAATATACCTTTAACATACTTGTAAACACAGCCACATATAACATTTGTGTGCAATATGCAACAACAAGCAATCACAAAGCAACACAACCACATACAACATTTATGTGCAATATGCAACAACAAGCAATCATGCATTCACAAGCAGAATGCTCCTATATGCTCTATATTTTGCGGGCTTCCATGTACCCACGAGCCAAAGTGCACAAGGCATGACATCATATCCCACATTACCTGATGCCTTCACTACTGTCTTTGCTAGGAGGTGGTGTTTGCATTGTCTGGCACATTTGCTACATAATGGAAACTTGCACCTGTGACCACAAACACTTACAACATCACATTATTCCAAATAAATTGATAATAAAATAATGAGGTTGTGACATTCTCCCCCTCCAGAATTCAACACAGTCCCTGTGTTGGATAACATAATTATTGCAGTTTTTAGACAACTAATCATATACTCACAAGTAACCAACCAAAGGTTAAGCAATAGTCACATTTAATATTACAACACTTAATATGCCAGATATGTATCAAAATATCAAATATTCAAATACAAGTATAACAATATTCAAATTATCTTTTGATTAACAGTTCTCAATTAAGAAATAATTTTTTTTATCTCGGCTACATCTTTCCAAGTAGCATTTCCTTCTGAGTAGTGATCCCACTGGACCCTACACTACTCAACTGTTCTTTTTCTCAGCTATTTTGTTCTATAGCCCAAAATTTTAACCGGTAAAATCTTAATGTGTTGCGGGTCCAACGTCTACAAATGAGTTATATCTAGAACATGAGATGGATCAACAACATATTTACGAATGAGAGACATATGAAAAACACCATGGATTTTAGACAAGTTCGGTGGCAAGACGAGCTTGTAGGTAATAGGACTTATTTTGGCAACAATGTCAAAAGGACCGACAAGTCTGGGGCTCAATTTGGTAGTCTTGATGGGGCTTTTGGTTGGTTTGTCTTTGAGGAAGACCTTATCATCAACGTTAAATTCTCAAGGGGTTCTTTTAAGATCCATATAACTCTTTTGATAGTTTGTGGCTTCACGAAGTCATTGTCATATTTCCTTTAATTGGACCTCTATATCAGGACCGATCACTTCTTGATTGTCCAAATTATCCCATGTTAATGGTGTCCTGCACCTACGCCCATTTAGGTTTTTATTTAGAGTTATGCCCAACATGGCAGAAGTTCACAACATAGCAATTTTTACTTAACTAGCCCTCCTGGTATTAGAAAAGAACAATTATCGGTTAATGTATTGGTTGGTTCAGATCCTTACTCGATATATCTACCAATATTTAACATCTCATTGGACCCTCTAGGTCTATGCATCAAGGTCAAGCTATAATCAAAGCATGTAAAGGAGCAATTTGGATCCCAATAGGCATTGGTTGGCTTAGTAGGTTAGACCAGACCCTAACTTGGTTTGCCACCTATTTTGTCACAATCCCAGGCTTCCGACATGTCCCTCAGATATTAGTTAAAATAAAACTATCAGTTGCACTACTATCTATTAGAATGTAATTTTTTTTTATATATCCAAAAATGGAGTAGCTTGGCTTGAAAAGTTAGGTTTACCTATAGCAACATAAATTTTGTGTGAGGCTTCTTCTAAAGGATTATTTTTATCAACTCTATGCGGGTATTATCTTGCAAAATGATCTAAGGCTCCGCATGCATAGCATGCATTTGGTCCCACATTCTTTTATTTATCACCTTCCTTACCCTGATTACTATTTACACCCTATTCCCGATTGTTCTTTTCCTGGTAGTTTCTCCAATCTGGCTGCCCTCTGTTGCCTTGGAATTTACCCCTATTTTTGTTATCATTTTTGTACCGTCCACCATCTCTATACTTCTTGTGCTGATCCCTGCTCCTATTTTGCTCAGGGTATCTCCTTTTATTGGAATTTTCTCTTTCAACTTGCTAATAATAAGCCTTTACCTCTTTTTGGCTTACTTCCTCATACCGAGCAGCGTCATAGGCAATTGTTAATGTTTTAGGTACTTTTCTCCCAACTGGTTGACTGTATTTTGGATGTAGCCCCATTAAAAATTTATGAGCTTTAAATTTTTCTTGTCCATCATATTTTGGGGCGTACTTTAGAAGCTGCACAAACCTCTGGTAGTACTCAATTATAGTCATGTTGCCCTGACGTAAGTTAGTAAATTCACCATGTTTTTCAATATAAAATTGAGGTGTAAGGAAGAAATCCTTGAATTCCCTTTTAAAATCTTCCCATGGAATATCTGTGACTTCCTTATGAGTGATTTTCTTATATGTGGTCCACCAATCTCTTGTTGGACCCTCCAAATGTGCCATTGCCCAAGCTGTTTTGGATTCTGAGCAAAGGGGCTGAATTGAAAAATATCCTTTGGCTTCACTTAGCCATTTGATGGTTGTCTCACCATCTCCTCTACCATAAAATTTGGCTATATCCAATTTCTTAATTTTATTTTTTAATTCCACACCCACTTTCCTTCTAGAAGAACCTTTTGGAAACTCACTTACATTTTTAGTTTCCTTACTTTTAGCCAAATTCTTAATAACTTTTTACTTTAGGGTGATTATTTCCTACTACTAGGTCATCTGTGCCCTCTGCTGATCCATATGCTTAGAAATATTAGCCTTATGAATCTCCATTTGCTCACATTGTTGATTCAGTTGGTCCTGCATTAACTGAATCATACGAGATATATTTTTGTCACTATGTGTAGCCTTCACAACTACTAGCTCTTTTTCTTTCTTGACCACCCACCATGGTACATAAGCAACTTGCACCCTTTTAGACTCTCTTACAAGTCGCCTTAATACATTTCTTGGGACTTTTGTAATTTTCTCTTGCAGGTTAACACTTGCTCTTTTCGAGGTCCCCACCATTCTTGACGACAAAAGAGTTATGTTAAAACAACAATTCATGCTTAATAGCCTAGGGTTTCACAACCTAGGCTCTGATACCAACTATCACAACCTAGGTCTACTCACCTAGTTGTCAAAACACAAACTTAAAATTTCAATAAAAACAAACACAATTGTCACATATTGACAAAACACACCCAACTTTGTATTAGTACTTTGGTATAGAAGTTCATACTTCAGGATCGTTTATCGCTACAGATGGTATCCTAAGTGCTCGGGACTGACCAACTTCCAGCAATAAGTTGCCACCTAAAATATCCTTAGTCCTTTTCTTGAGTTTCTTTGATCTTGACATGGGATTGCCCATCTAGGACCCATAACACCTGGAAGGGTGGATGCACTAATTCCCCATCTCAAAGCATGGTGGACTAGGATTCATAACCCTACTCTTTTCCAGGTTGGTCCACTTACCCAACAAACCTTAATAACTTATGCTTTGGGTTAGCGTAGCTATGCCTGTGCCTGATCATTGACCTACAACTAAGGTTTAATAAGGGTCCACTATCGCATGGCTTTTGGACCAGATAACTCAGACCCAATTTCGGTTGACGGTAATGCTGCCCATACCATCTACTGTTGGATATTCCAACCCCATAGAATAGCTCTCTAGCCATGAGTCATGTTGGTAATTCCATAATCAGAGTAGGTTCATGAGTATCCTCACGTACTACTCGTATGTTATCCTGGGATGACGTCCCATTTTGCTACCCTTTACTCATCAGTAGAGAACCTTTATCTTAAATAGCTAGAGAACAGATAACACTGAATCACAATAGTCACCACTACGACTATTGGAGTTGGGTAATGTGTACATCCTACTCGACCACACTGGTGGATTTAAAATATACATTACTGAAACATAATAGTCGCCACTGCGGCTATTGGAGTGAAGAGTGGCTACTGGAGAAAAGTATACGTCCTACTTGATGTCACTGGATATTTCAAAATTTCTTTGATGGACTATTAGATAAATTATCCCACCAAAAAGTATTATATCTAAGAAAATTAACCATAATTTTAAAATATCTCAATTTACTAAAAACTTATAAAGGTTTTACAATCAATCTTATTCTATAATAATAATTTGTACACTCTACGGAAATCAATGCTTAATTTTTTTTTCTTATTTTAGAATTAAAAGAACCTATAAATTTTAAATGACTTATAATCATTATTTATCAATTTATAAGTTAAAAAATAACTTATCTACTCTAATATTATCGAAACGAAGAGTTAAAATTTCATTTGTAAGAATTCTATTAGTCAAAACTTCCTTATGCTAGTAAACCCTTTTTCTTAAAAAAAACATTTGGTGGCCTTGAAAGTCTAAAAATATAGGTTGGTTCACGAATTTGCCTATCCGTCGGTTAGGTTGAGTATAGAAGAGATTCTCGAACTTCGTGAGCTATCCTCATATAAAAGATGACATTATCACTTATATATTTATCGGGTCATAAAGAGGAACCAGTGGATGTCAAGCTCACACATCATGGCAGCTACAAGTTATGAACTATTACACAAGTTACCTATATTTATTTATTTAAAACCAACATATACCATCAACCTGTCATTACCTCTCGTTATATATCTACATAATTTTTCTTCGAAGTTTATGCTGACATCGTTAATCAAAATATTAGGCATTTTATTCGCTTCAGAATTAAAATCGAGAAAGAACTACTTTTCTAAATGAATCTTTTGTACCTCATAGCTCTAAGTTTCATTTTTATCAATATTCACTTCTTTAATATTCTTTCAAGCTTCATTTTAACTTTAGGAAAATTAAGTAAACATGATTTTAAACTTAAGAAGCTTTTAGAAGTAAATATGTAGTGATTCTTATCCTAAAATTTTACATTCCTTAAATACTAAGACAAAGGTTATAACATCACAAACCTTATCAAATATTGTCTAATCTAGACTCTCCAGTCTAAAAGGTAAGAAGCGACCACTTATAAAGCCAATGAGTGAAAAAATAGGCAGATTAGAACCCATGGCTTTTATTAAAAAATAAGGTTCGGTTCTATGTTCATATTAAGGTTTTCATCATTTTTATTGAGTTCTCCAAGCTCTTAGGTATATACAATAAATAATATATCTCATTATCATGAACCAAAGACATTAAACTTGAAATCAACAAATAGAAAAATGTCGTAATCATGTTTTTGACCATATTATAGGACATGATTCAGTTCCGTGAATCATCACCTGTTGGGTTATTTAAACTATGTTTTAAATGTAAAATAACTAGTAGATATTTAAGCCTACTTAACTACGATGAGAAAAATCAAGCAATTACCCATAAATTCTTCCTACGTTCTCTTGGATTTTTAACATCTCAGTGAAAGACTTCAAGACATCTCGAAGAAAATTGGATAGCCATCTATTACTCTAATTTCAAAGCAGCTTTGCTTATTTAATTCTTTTATGCAACTAGTTTACGACGCTAGTGTATTGCTTGATGATATGCCCTTATTGACAGGTCGCCAAAGCTAAACGACATTTCCTACTCTTGCGATAATGATATCATAGTGGCATTTCAAGGATCATGCAAATCATCTTCAGATGTTTAACAAATGATACAACCTATCTTTTGGAATGGGTATCCCAATCCCACAAAGAAAAATTAAACATCTGCCACTTGTTTCATTGGAAACAGAGTATTAAGCATCAACCACTATCTAGTATTGTTTAATAACGTATACATAAGGTTTTCATTAATATTTCAGGCGTGGCCTCTGCGAAGCATTGATTTGATGTTACAATCTAATTTGATTAAATTTTAAATGCATTAAACTAAATCCATGCCCAACTAAAGTTCCTATTATTCCTCAATACATAACAAAGATACTCTATGTTTTATCATACTATTAGGAGACTAGGCCAATAACCAGAATAAAACCAAGATAGATTTTTGACCCATTATTTGACAAAAGCATTTAGCATAAACTCATTATATCTCTATGATGCTAAATGAGCCGTATACTTTCATAAGATCAATTCTAACAAATCGAAGTATTTAAAAAAAAATCATAAATTTTGAATATACATATCAAATTGAACTCAAAAATATTTTACATATTAATAGTAGTCGACGCTCCTAGAGCGCGTAGATCAAGTATACACATCTACATAGTTATTATCTTAGAATTTCAACACCAACTTACAAATAAAATATTCTTAATTATCTCTAAATATTCATTGATGAAAAATACCAAAAACCCATTTTCGAATCTTGATATCATGCATCCATGTATGGAAAGGTTAAGTATTTATGTGACCAATGTAGCGCCTCTCCAGATAATTGGTTGCACCAAGCAGAAAGTGTTTGGGTGCGAAAGGATCAACTTGGCTATTATGCAGTCTATTACAAACATCACACTCTAAATGTAGTTTTCCCTATTCTAAACTCAAGTAGACGATTTCCTCTTTACCATATAACATTATTTAAGTCACCCTATTATCAAATTTTACAGATTATTATATCCACCTACTCTCGACTCTAGTGGAATACAAATAAAAACGTCTTTTCTCAAAAACTTACACAAATTTTCCAGGTATATAACAACACATTAAAAAAATAAATAAATAAACATAAACACCATAGCATACATTATAATTTTAAAGCAAAGACCCATCCATATAAGGAGACAGCCAGACCTGAGTAAATTGGACGGAACAAAACAATATTTCTTCTTGCTGTCAGTAAAATCTCTACAAAACATTAAACTGCCAAGAAAGAGATGATTTCCATACCATCTTGACTCCTCTTTAAAAACTATTGAAAACCTTACCTTAACCCGACACGTAAGGCTTAACGTAATGCCGAGTGTCCATATCAAGTCATGGCAGTTTTTTTATAATTATTATTTCATATATATTATTAATCGTATTTGCCATTTTAAGTTATGCACAACATATTATTATTATTATCATTTATATATTTTTTAAAATATTTTTAATATATATATATATTTATATTTATATATTGTATTATATATATGCATTTTCTTTCATTTATATATATATATATATATTTTATATATACTTAATAATAATTTATTATTTTTTTAATATACCTTTAACATACTTGTAAACACAGCCACATATAACATTTGTGTGCAATATGCAACAACAAGCAATCACAAAGCAACATAGCCACATACAACATTTATGTGCAATATGCAACAACAAACAATCATGCATTCACAAGAAAAATGCTCCTATATGCTTTATATTTTGGTGGGCTTCCATGTACCCACGAGCCAAGGTGCACAAGGCATGACATCATATCCCACCTTACCTGATGCCTTCACCACTGTCTTCGCTAGGAGGTGGTGTCTGCCTTGTTTGGCACATCTGCTACATAATGGAAAACTGCACCTACGACCATAAAGACTTACAACAATATCACATTATTCCAAATAAATTGATAATAAAATAATGTGGTTGTGACAATTAGAGAGCCAGTTGAAGTAATTAAACTCAAAACCAATAGAATCCTAAGGGGTTAGTTTCTTTAGAAAGCTTATTCGATGATTTTGATAAAGCCTACAAACCACTCCTCAAAGAGATATAAACTAATGATGTAAATATTGGAACAAAAGAGAAGCATAGATTGGTAAAAATTGATAAGGCTTTACTAGAAGAAGAAAAAGAATAGTACATTAGCTTTCTGAAGAAAAATAAAGAATCTTTTGCCTAGAGTTATGAAGACCTGAAAACATTTAAAACTGATGTCATGACTCACATCATTCCCCTCAAGGAAGATGCTAAATAATTCAGGAAAAAATAGAGAAAATTCAATCCCACATTGCATCCAGCTATGCAAAAGGAAGTTCATAAATTGCTGGATGCCAAAATAGTCAGAAAAGTGAGGTTTTATTCCTGGATAGCAAACTTGGTACCAGTAAGGAAGAAAAATGGAGAGATCATACTTTGTGTTGATTTTTGGAATCTGAATAAAAGTTTACTTAAGGATAATTATCCCTTATCCAACATTGAACAATTGCTACAAGCTATGGTATGTTCATCTAGGATGTCATTACTGGATGGATTCTTAAGATACAATCAGATTAAACTAAATCCTGAAGACATATAAAACTGATTTCACTACCCCTTAGGGTACCTTTGAATATTTGATAATACCATTTGGATTAATGAATGTAGGAGCAACATTCCAAAGGGCCATGGAATTTTTATTTAAAGGACTAATGTTCAAAATAGTAGTCATCTATTTAGATGACATAACAATGTTTTCAAAAAATCTTAAAGACCATTTTGAATATTTAGCCATAATTTTTGCTAGATGCAAAGAGTATGGAATATCCTTGAATCCAAAGAAATGTATATTCTGAGCAACACAAGGAAAACTATTTGGTCACATAGTATCTGAAAAATGGATTAGCATTGATCCATAAAGAGTAGAAGCTATTGCCAAGATACCTCTCCTAAAAATCTGAAAGGAGTCAGATCATTCTTTGGTAAAATTAATTTTGTAAGAAGGTTTGTACTCAACCCATCAATAACATGAATAAAAAGAATGCTGACATCAAATGGACAGAGGAGAATCTTGTAGCTTTTCAAAAAATTAAAGATGCTATCACTACTACCCCAGTATTGAACTGTCCTAATTAATCAAAGAGTTTTAACATATATTTATTCGCTTATGAACATACCATTGGTGCAGTCCTTTCCCAAAAGGATAATGAAGAGAATGAGAGGCCCATAGCCTTCATGAGTATAGGACTCAAAGGAGCTCAGTTAAGGTTTAAAATGATTGAGAAACAAGCATATGCTATGATTCAAGCACTTAAACATTTTAAAGGTATTTTTGGTTCAAACAAGAATATATGTTGTATTCCATTAACTGTTATAAAATATGTTTTTGCCCAACTTGAACCAATAGGCAGTCTTGCCAGGTGCATGGTCAAATTGCTACAATATGATATAGAATTTAAACATGTGAAAATAATTAGAGGGTAAGGTTTAACTAAATATTTGGCTAAAAAGAAGGGGAAAACATGCAGAATATTATCACAGTTGATGACATGCATGATATCAGAAGGATAGATAATATTGAATGCAAATGGTATAATGATATCCTGTTGTATCTCCAAACCTTGTCCTTCCCCAAAGGCATGTATTCAAATAAAATGAGGTCAATCAAACAACAGGCTCAAAAGTATCACACAATGGGGGATTGACCTTATCGGATAAATAAATATAAACTCTTTAGGCAAACACAAATTGATTATCACGATGACTAATTATTTCACTAAATGGGTGGAAGCAGCCCCTCTAAGAAATTAGACAACTAAAGTGATCATTAATTTCTTCGAGGAAAATATCTTAACCAGATTTTGGAGCCTAAAGAAGTTGGTAACAAAAAATAGAAAGTACTTCATATCTTTTCAAATGATAGATTTCTGTGCAAAGTATGGAATAGAACTTTCTCATTCAGCCAAATATTATCCTCAAGGCAATGGTCTCGTCGAGTCATCAAATAAAAACTTGATTACTAGGATTAAAAGATCATTGGGTTAAAATAAAAATGGATGGGACAGTGAGTTAAAATTTTCATTATGGGCAGATAGATTGTCTATCAAGAGAAACACATGTAAAACTCCATATGAAATATTATTTGGAGAAAAAACCCTACTGCCTCCTCATACAAAAAGAATAGCCCTATCCTTGTTACTGCAAGATTATGAAAATCCGGATGCCTTACAAAGAATATTAGAACAAATTGCACATTTACAAGAAGAAAGAAAAAATGCACTGGATAAAATATTTGAACAAACCTAGAAAATCATGCAACTCTTTAAAAAGAAAGCCAAACGAACTTCGTTATTTGAAGGAGACAGTCTTGTATTGGGACCCCAAAAATGAAAAACATAGAGAAAAAGGTAAGCTTGAACCTAGGTGGGTAGATCCTCACCAAATTATTCATATCATTGGCCCAAATACTTACAGGTTGCAAACCTTAGAGGGTGATATCATGAAAATCCCAATAAATGACCAACACCTGAAGTTATACCACCCCCATTGGGGAACCATAAAATAATAAGAAGAGAGAAAAAAAGTGTTTGTATATGTTATGTGAGTATCTTTTCTTCCTTTTGGTTTTGTTTGTTTACTTATCTATTCAGTAATTCTAGATTGTTAAAAGTTCGTTAAGTCTCCCTGTCATGTTTTTTCTTTATGTGTGTGAGATCTACCCTTAGTCAGTTAAGAGAAGAGATCTGGAATTGAATATATATGATATGACAACTCAAGAAGCAAGGAGTTTAGTAAGCATCTTGTGAGGCTTGGAATATAACAAATGAAAGTTGGAAGTGTTGACACATCAGGCCAAAGCCATACATTATCATGACCTCTAAAGTAATTCCTGAGTTAGAGAATTTAGTCAACCTTGGTAAGGTAATTAGGCTAAAAACAAATACACTCAGTACTATAACCTTCTAGATCCTTAACCCAAAAATCACGCTCTAAAATACTTTGTAATTTATCAAAATTATTCTTAAAATAAGAAAAATCTCAATAATGCAAAATTGAGTAAGTTCTTTGGGCTATTAGGATAACCTCTACCGGGGCTATAGATGTTTGAATGGCAGTAGAGCATGTCTAAAGAGATCAAGGTAACCTCCACTAGAGCTATAAACACTTGACTGACTATGGAGCAATGACAAGGTGAATATCTTTAAAAGAGTGAAATCATTAATAAGCCTAACTCCTTCCAAGCTGATAAAAAATCTATTTGATTTGATCTGAGAAAATAATAAAAGAATACACAAGCACACACTCTGAGCCCAGACTTGATGTGATAGCAATTTATGATTTATTTTGTTCAAAACCACCTTGAAGATATTACTAGACGACTAACCTTTAGGAGTGAAAGTTCACCTGACTTTAAACCAGACTCTCTGATTTTATTTGGTTGAGGTTTTTTTTCTCTTTAGACTATTTGAATGCTTTGTTTGTTATTCTATTTTTGCAATAATCACCTAGAAAATAAAGGTCATAGTTATTTCATTTGAAGTCTTGTTAATAATCGGAGAATCTGGAGTTCTCAAATACCTCATGTTTTTGCCATCTGTCCCAGTTAGAGCCTATGTTGTAGCCAAAATTGATACAACATGAATGTACCCATAATTTTAAAATTTTGAAGGTCTTAAAAGAGGTCCACATTTTGTGATATGTTGATGAGTGAGTCAAATTTTAAGTGATTAAATTTCTCAAAAAAATCTCATGGATTAATATTTTAAACAACACCTTCCAATGCCTAAGTCATTCATTTCCAAAAAAACGCTGTCAGCATCAAAATTGGTCATCCTCCATTAAGTAGACAAATTTACAGAGAATGTCGTAATAAGATCACACCCTTAAGGAGATTACATTTTTTTTTATTAAAACTTAAGAGGTTACCAACCCACTTTTTCAAAAGGATTGCGATTTACCAATCCGATCGACCGAGCAGTAAAAATAATGCAATTCATCTACCGATCGACTAGTAGAAAATCACTATCGAAAGCAAATATTACCAAAGAACTAAGTGAAAAGGCATTTTAACCGATAATAAAGAATGATTGGTCAACTATAAATCAATCCACAAGATTAAAAAGCATTCGATCGATGATAATAATATATAAGTTGATAGAATTCGATGCGACAAAAATATTCATTTGACCGACAAAAAGGGAACCATAAACCGATCGATTGATAGTAAGGAAGAATCTAATGACCATATAAATTACCCTACTTAATCAGAAATAAAAAAGAAGATTTGATCAACCAAAAATATATCTATAGCATTAAAGTCCCTCAATCGATCATAGGAACAAACCAATCAAAAATACGAGAGATCGAAAAAAGTCAACTCGTCTGGTTAAAAATTTTGCATACGCTATGACTCGACCAAGGTGAGTAATAAACTAGCTAAAAGCTCAAAATTCAAAGTCATATTAAAAAGACACTCGACTGAAAGGAAGAAACAATCGATTGAATGCGTGGCCTAAAGGTCATCGACCAAAAAGTTCATCGACGATCAAAAGATCAATTGGTCGAAGCCCGATAAAGATCAACGGTCAAAAATATTTGACTCATCAATTACAAAACCCTTCGGTCAAACTCAAGCCAACGAAGCAATAATCAACATAATTCGACAGAGGAGTGACATTGGTCAACCAAAGAGTTATGTGGATCGACCGACCGAAGTGATGATATGGTTTAAACAGAGCCATTGAAATATTTTCGGCTGAAAAGAGATGAATACTAAATATCAGTGGCTGAACAAATCATACCCATCAAAATATTACTGGTCGAATGAAACCAATGGTGGAGATCGATTGAGCCAGATAAAGATAAAATCAGTGGAAATAAATGTACACCAACATTTAATTTCGTATGCATAATGTTTTAGTTGAAGGTTATTATTATATACTGACCTCCTTGATAAAATCTAGCATAAAATTTTTAATGTTGCACCGAGACACTTCAGAAATGAAATCCTAGCAGGAACTTTTATGCCTCATGTCATTTACAATAGATGGCCACATGCTCTCTCCAAGCAATACCAGTGGCTTTCATGGTAAACAACAATAAAATCATAATATCTACTATAGCATGGTAAAGAATACAGAAGGATGGAGGATTTGGTGATATCTTCAAATATTACCAAATGGTAATTATCGACACCTCAAACTATCCCCCATAAGAGATACAGGATCAAAATGGGTACTGGTGAGCCTATAAGCCTTACTCTAGTTAGAAGAGAGGACTTCACATAATTCAATTCTAAGGAGGAAGAGCATATCGATGCAATAATGGAAGATAGGGTAATAGAAGCTTAGACCAAGAGCAAAGTTCAAGGTTCACCTTCATCAAGTTCAGAACCGACCTCAAAGACTACCATCACCATTCCAACTTAAGGGGTGCATTCACTTCAGATAAACCCTAGCATAGGTGATGCAAAAATAGGAGACATAGTCACCTTATTAAAACATGGAGTGAAAGTGCATGCACATACTGCATTGGTAATTGAGAAAGAAGTGACAACCTGAAAATCTAAAGCAGAACTGTTACAGGTAGAAAATAAAAAACTGAAAGATAAATTAGAAAAGAATCATAGGCAAGTGCCTTCAGAGAATAAAACATTATAAGCTCAAGTGCTTATAGCCAAATACAAATAAAAGATGATCAATATCATAGAAGTAGAAGCAGAAATGATTGACAATTGTTGCAAGTATTTTGGGGCGATAATAGAAGCAAATAGAAAAATAAAACCCTTGATTGAGGAGGTAGATAAAAATATGGTGGCTATTTCCCCAATGTACGAGAAATGCAAGAATACGTATGAAAACTTCATATCAAAATATGTGGTCACCATTGATGGCAAGAGGCATAGCTACCAAGTAGAATATGAGAGTCACTAGTCTTAAGGTAGATAGACCCCAATGGAATAACATAGTTAAAGATCTAGAGAATATGGAAAGTGATACAATTAACATGCTGAAACTTATTGATGTCAATATCCACAAATTTCTTAGTGTTGAAAGTTTTATTCACTCAACCATTTAAGGTATTCAAGAATCCCCGTGTGAGGAAAATGATGAAGATAAACTCTTTGATCGACTCATCTCCTTGATGACCACCACCCTCAACATAGTCATAGTATTCCAGATAAAAAAATAGTCTTGAAAGAGGATAAAATCAAAGGAATAAGAGTACTGGATATAATTAACTCACTTAGTGCTATTGTCGAGGAAATCTAGGTACACATGGCAGACTTGGTTGGTGTAATTCAAGGTGAGAAGGATGCAATCAAGAGAAGTCAAAGGACATCTGAGTCAATGAGCAGCACAGGGCCCCCAACGGGAGAGAAAGGGAAAGAGAAGATGGATGAAAACTAGGCATAACTTCAACCAATTTTATGGAATGAATATTATTTTTGAGATAGTTAAATGACAAGTTGTACAAACACCCAAAAAATGACAAGGTAGGAGATGGTGCCAAGTAGATAGTTCAGATGAAAGTAGTTTAGGTAGTTACAGAGCTGCCATTGCTATAATAAGGATGTCTATAGCCATAATAAGGATCGAGATTTTGACATAGCATATTTGTGCTAAGAGGTATACTCGAGTGCCCATTCTTTGTTGTTATATTCCCTTTGTCTTTCTTCTTCTTTTTCACCTCTTATTCTTTCCATTACTATGTAGGTTTTGATAGGAAAGCACTCAAGAAGTTGATATTATTTCTAGAATATCGAGCCAGAGGTCTAGAGACTCGACTGTTGTGATATTCGAACAGAAGAGTGAAATGTTATTATTACGATATTCGAATGAGGATCTTTATTGTATTAATCTTTCTAAGAGTTCAATGGTGTTTCCATGCCAAATCCTCATGTAATCATCTTTCAAATATTAATACAATTCTGGGCCTCTTTCCTATTACATATTTGTATTCATTATTGTGTGTCTTCATTATGAGTTACATTATTTGAATGTATAGTGAACGTTTCTTTCATTGGTCAACTATTACGTTTATTACGATATTCGAATGAATGTAATTGCACCAATTATCTCTTTCCTCGTTCTTTCTATTTTTATTAAATTATTGTTAAATCTTGCTATAATAGCCTAAAGGATTAATGCACTGATCATACATAAGACATAAGTGATGTTATTGTTTTAGCTTGGTCAAATTTATAAAATATTTAATTCACCACCATAAATCTGGAAGAGCATGAACATAAAATGTCAAAAATTTTAAGTTTACCTTAAGGGTCTCCTTACCATACCTGGTTTGTTTAGAAAATATTGAAGAACTCTATTCCCAGGTTAAAGAGGTAGGTCGACCAGAGCCTGTAATTGCTCATTAGCAATACGTTTTCCTGTAGCATGACAACTTATCTTAAGGATGCAGGAAAAATCCTCAACATACCTTTATACCTTCAAGCCTAGTGGTTCAATACCACCAATAAAGTTTTCCATCTAAACATGAATCCAAATAGAACTAAATGTACACAGTCATGCTCAAGATAAATTGGAATTAAACACCGTAACTATTGAAACAACATCACGCAGAGAAATTAATACCAAAACATTTCCACTACGTCTTCCTCAAGGCTTCCTAGAAAATGTTTTAAAGTTTTCTAGTTCGGTTCCTGTAGAGTCTTGGTGGTTCTTGGAAGGAAATCAAACAGATATAACACAAAAAAAAACATCTATAATTCTCTCCAACCTATCATAGAATAGGCCAACTTCTTGAACCATACATCCCTAAAGAACGTAAATAATTGAACTAGTTTCAAAACACATTAAGTTTCTAAAAGCTAAACCATAAGACTCCAATGCAATATAGATTTTTCATCACCAAGAAGTGACATGTTTACTAAGACTTAAATCAAATTTTTCCTATAGGTAACAAAATAGCATGGCAAGGTTTCCATTTACTTACATGAATGAAACATTTTACCAACAAGGTTATTCTGTTCCATATTGAGTAGCAAGTCTACGAGACTAAAATTCTCTCTTCACCCACCTCCTAGATGGCTTTGTTTTCGCCAGAACTGTCTCCTATTCTATCTCCCATTCTTTTTTCTCTCTCCCCATCTAACCAAACTTCCACTATCCCAAAAATCTGGCCACACTCTGCATGCAAACACTAACCAAATAACTCTTAACATTCTCCACTCCGGTTAAGAATTAAGCATTTTGAGCAAGCACAAAACTCAAAACCAAGGCATATAATTTCCAATTAAAAATTAGGACTACTGCTTCTCTTTTTATTATTAATGCAATGGGTTTCTAACATAGCCATGAGCAACACCTACACCTACGATCGTGAAAGATAAATAATTTTTTCTTCATTAGGTTATCGTTGTTCTTTTCTTTTATCGTCTACTACTTATCAATGCCAAACATAAATTAATTCAAATATGTTATCTTATTTTGAGAGAAAGTTATGGTAACAAATCAACCAACATTTGCTCCTACAATAATCACTTCTTCACCCAATAGAATTCATCATGAAAGAAATTTCCAATCAATATACAAAGGCAACTAGATCCTAATATTTCTTTACTCATGGAAATTATGATATGCAACTTCATGAAGGACATTTATCCATGTTGCCCCTCGCATATTCCAACAAATTACCCATCACATAACTTCCCTTAAGGCAAACTCGTTCTTGGTGGTTAGTTCTTTCTACCATTGTATAAAACCTAGTTTCCTGCAAAAATGAGTGCAATTTTCATTAGCAGTTGTTGAGCAAAGTGCAGTAAACAGTATTGTCATTGTTGTCAACACAGTCAGACAGATTTATTAATGCAATGGACAAGAGTTTATTGAACAACAAGGTGCAGCCAAAGTACAATGGATAGGAGTTCGGTGTTGAGCAAGGTGTTGCAGGAGGATTGTCATTGTTGTCAATACAGTCAGTTAGATCTAATGATGCAATGGACAGGTAGTTCAGAAGTCACTCAGATGCAGAGGATAAAGTTCAAAAGTTTTGTCAACACAGTCAGACAGATTTATTAATGCAATGGACAAGAGTTTATTGAACAGCAAGGTGCAGCCAAAGTACAATGGATAGGAGTTCAGTGTTGAGCAAGGTGTTGCAGGAGGATTGTCATTGTTGTCAATACAGTCAGTTAGATCTAATGATGCAATGGACAGGTAGTTCAGAAGTCACTCAGATGCGAGAGGATAAAGTTCAAAAGTTAGTCAGATCATGAGTCCTTAAATGATAGATGCACAAAAATAGAAAACATAATTCAGAATGAGAAGAAGAAGTCTTCAGAACCTGAGATGTCAAGAAGCGAAAAGGTTTTTTGTGAAAACCAAGGCAATCAAAATAAAAAGTTTTATTTAAAATCATGGATAACAGATTTGAAATGGGTTTTTCTTAAAACCCAAGTTGGCTCTTCATTTCGTTGAAAAAGATGCCCCGGTGATGAAGATATTTAATTTTAAATATTTAGTTTAAATTTTATTTTATTTAAAATTTAAATTAAAATATTAAATTAAATTAAAAGGGCCGACGTGTTACTATTTCGCTGCAATAAGCTACAGGAAGGTGACGAAGGTGGAGAAGAGTTTGAGGCCGACAAAGTTAAATCTGGGCCGACGGATTTTAGGGTTTGGCAGCCGACAATTTCTAGGGTTTTGCAGCCGACATTCTTAGGGTTACAGCCGACGGATTTTAGGGTTTGGCAGCTGACAAATTCTAGGGTTTCTCAGTCGACGTTCTTCTAGGGTTTGTTTCTAAAATTTCTTCTATAAAAGCAAGGGTTCTTCGAGTTTGAAAGATGGGGTGTTAAGATAAAGTGCAAATGCGAGCATAGTGTTTGTGAAAGTGAAGTTCGTGTTGAGCAGAGAGCAAGTCGTTTCGATTCAGAATGAGAGCGAAGTGATAGTTCTTTGGAGTTGCAGTAAGGTGTGCATTGCGATGAGATAATGTGCGAAGAGCGAGTAGAGTGACTTGTGCGAAGATAAGAGCGCGATGTGCAGAAGTTGTGTTCTAAGTCTGAAGTGACAGTGCACAGTTTACAGAAGTGATTGATCATCTGAATGCAGCAGAGAGTGCAAAGAAGTACAGAGAAGAGGTGGAATAGTGCGACTCATTTTGCGCAGAAGCAGCAGAATGCAAAAAAATAGCAGACCGTGAAAATTGAGGTGAAAGTTTTATTCTATAATTTTTATTATTGTCTTCCAAGTTGTTGCTTGGATTAAGGGGTTGGTGCCTCTTTCCAGTAGGTGCTGGTAAAATAGGAGTTGGTGCTCCATTCTGTTGAAGCAGATAAAGTTAAGGGGTTGGTGCTCCTTCCAGTTGGTGCTGGTAAAGGATTATGTAAAGTTGTAGCTTTGCATTGACTGGATTTGGATGGTAGTCCAAGCAGTATTTTTGAGGAGTAGCCACATTGGTGAACCTCGTTAAAATGTTGTGTTATGTGTGATGCTTTCTTGATGCATTTAGTATCTCTTTTATCTGCTTTAAACTGCTGCTGGTTTTAAAATCATATGTTTTAGAAATTTTAAAGAACACACTGATTCACCCCCCTCTCGAGTGTCATTGTGATTACAACAATTGGTATCAGAGCCAGGTTCCCAATTTTGGCTAAATCAGTCGGGGTTGATCTTGGATTAGTACACAATGGCTAAGAAGAATAGATCCTCATCCAAAAAGGCATCCCAGTCAGTTTCAGTTCTTGTAGAAGAGAAATTTGAACCGAAAAAGGTAGAAGAAGTGAATCCTGAAGTCTGTGATGAAAATCTTGAGGCTGAAGTAGATTTTGAAGGAGAGTTGATATCTGCACTTGAAGAGTGGAGTATAGAAAAGAAAAAGAACAAAATACTGTCCAAGAAGTTAGAAGAATATGAGGATGAGATTGAAGATCTCTTCCTACAAGTTCAAAAGGCCAAGAAATCAGAAGAAGCCTTGAAGACACACCTGGATAATAAGAATGATGTATACAGCACAAGTGAAGAGGAATATAAAAAGGTTATTGTTGATCTAAAGCCGCAAGTAGAACAGAACAAAAGGATTGAAAATATTCTTAGGTCTCAGATCAATGAGAAAGAGACTGTATGCTGCCAACAAGAAGAAGAGATTGTTTCATTGAAGAAACAACTAAAAGAGGCCAATATAAATCTCAAATTTGAGAAGAGCACAGAGTTGCTAGATACAATGATAAATCAACAAAGAAGCCCCACAACTAAGTTTGGTCTTGGATATGAAGCTGAACAACCTTCATCCTCCAAATATGCGAGAAGAAGAAGTCCTCGGTTGAAGGATTGAAACAAGAAAAGTCTGAAGCTGAATCCTCAAAAGGAAGAAAATATCAAAGAAGACCTACAACAAAGCAACCACAACAAAAGAGGTTCTCTCACTCTCACTCTTTTAATAATAATGCTTTTTATGGCTATTGTTCTAAATGCAACCACTTTGGTCACAAGGCAATTTATTGTGGACTGAACAATAGATCAAAGAGTTATGCTGATAAAAATACTTCTATTTTTTTGAGTGAACACCCTGTGCAATGTTTTAAATGTAATGGCCATGGGCACATAGCAAGGTTTTGTTCAAGCACTTATGTATCCAATCTAAGGCAATACCATAGATTTCATCATACACATAGAATGCAATACAGACAGGGAATAAAACATGTGCAATGTTTTAAATGCAACGGTCAAGGGCACATAGCAAGGTTCCGTCCAAGCACTTCTATATCTAATCTAAGGCAAAACCCTAGATTTCATCGGACACAAAGAGGACAACACCGACAAGGAACATATCATGTGCATAAAAGAAAAGAAAATAATCATCCATCAAGAATGCACAAGAGACAACCCCACAAGAGAAATGTTCAAGTTCACGAACAGGAGCAAAATAGGGATGTTGTTGAAAAACCCAAGCCCAAGTTCAGGAAAGTCTGGAGAAAGACAGAAGAAAGGAAATTGTGTCTCCTTGGATTGAAGGAGGCTACTCTGCCATTGCTCTAAGCAACTCCAGGTGGCACATCCTCGGGAGGAGCAATATTAAAGTTTTATTTTAATGCTCCTATGTATTTGTCTAGGTATCTGAGGATGAAAGGTAAGCAGTCGGGTTAATGTTGTATAGTTGTTAAAGTGTGTTTTTCAGTTTATATAGTGGTTTGTGGAAATGCCGTGAAGTGTGGTGTTTAATTTGAGAGCTGTCACCATTGGTAGTTTTGAGATATGTCACTGTTGTACTGTTGATGATTCTTAATACCACTGTTCAAAATTACGAATCATAATAGTCCAGATAATTTGCTCAACGAAAGAATGCTTGCCCTAGCTGTGTATGTGTGTTTCGAGCAGCATGTATTTGTTTTTACTCTTTGATGTGAAGATTGCCAGATCTTTCATGACACCTTGGTGAATATATTTAATTCACAGACAGTTTTGTTTTAACTATTGATTTAATGCCAGTTCAAGGATAAGAAGCTTGAGGTTGAGTAAGGTGCACTACGGTTGGCCATAAAGTGTTTGACAAAATGTCTTCTTTCGACATGCATAGTTGAAAGTAAGAGTTGGCGATAAAATTGCAGTGCTGGACAAAAATTGGTACAGATGTGAGTCACTTGTCAATTCTGTTGACAAAAGTGAAATCAGCATGTTGAATGGGAAGATTGAAGAAAAAGTTTTTTTAATGAGCAGCCGGATGATTTCCAACCTGGTGATGAATAGTTGAGTTGCTTTCATAGTGGTTGTTTTGATCAAGTTAATGCTTTTCTTGATACATGATTTGGGCTTACTCCATTGAGTTTGATTTGAGCAAGTTATTCTTTGCCTCGGTGATTTATGTTGGTGGCTGTCTTGTTCAAATACCTTTGGAAGGAAAAGGATGTCTTCTAGTTTCCTTTTCATGTAGTGATTGGTTGAATGCTTCAAGGTTAATCTTGAGTTGAATGATGTTGGTTAAACCTTGTCTATAAGCATTGTTGCTAAAGCCCTAATTGGTTGAAAAAAAAAAAGATGTTGGTTGTGCTGTGGTACAGTGTTTGGTACTTGCATAGAGTTGAAAGTGGATTGAGGTAGCCTACTGGATTCTCACTACAGAGAGAGACAAACAACTGTCATTAGGTTCAAGCTTGTTGAGAATATATCCAAGATGCATGGTGAAGTTGTATGCAGATGTTGCTGGCATTGCAGAACAAAAAGTTGGCTATATAAGATTATTGTATGCCTTCACTAACAGTGGACAAGTTTGAGTTTGCAAAGCAACAGAGGGTAGTTGCACAGAAGACAGTGGTTCAGTCATGTTCTTACACATGTTATATTGGTGAAGTTGACGGTGATGGTGTCATTCACTGGTTATTGCTGCTATTCACATTGTTGATTTTATTGATGCCTATTATGCTTATCATGATGTTGTCAATCAGTGAAATGAAGTGGTCTTGGACTCAGGGGGAGCATTTGTGTATTTGTTTTTCTTCTTGTTCATGCTTGGAATATTTGCTAATTGTAATAATTTGTGTCTAAGAATATTGTGCATAGACTCAGGGGGAGTCTGCAGTAGCCCTTTGGTATTATTGTCAAAGGGGGAGAAGATTTACAAGAAAATTGCACATGTGTTGCCAACAATTCCAAAGGGGGAGATTGTTGAGCAAAGTGCAGCAAACAGTATTGTCATTGTTGTCAACACAGTCAGACAGATTTATTAATGCAATGGACAAGAGTTTATTGAACAACAAGGTGCAGCCAAAGTACAATGGATAGGAGTTCAGTGTTGAGCAAGGTGTTGCAGGAGGATTGTCATTGTTGTCAATACAGTCAGTTAGATCTAATGATGCAATGGACAGGTAGTTCAGAAGTCACTCAGATGCAGAGGATAAAGTTCAAAAGTTTTGTCAACATAGACAGAATTTATTAATGCAATGGACAAGAGTTTATTGAACAACAAGGTGTAGCCAAAGTACAATGGATAGGAGTTCGGTGTTGAGCAAGGTGTTGCAGGGGAGGATTGTCATTGTTGTCAATACGATCGATAGCTAGATCTAATGATGCAATGGACAGGTAGTTCAAAAGTCACTCAGATGCAGAGGATAAAGTTCAAAAGTTAGTCAGATCATGAGTCCTTAAATGATAGATGCACAGAAATAGAAAACATAATTCAGAATGAGAAGAAGAAGTCTTCAGAACCTGAGATGTCAAGAAGCGAAAAGGTTTTTTGTGAAAACCAAGGCAGTCAAAATAAAAAGTTTTATTTAAAATCATGGATAATAGATTTGAAATGGGTTTTTCTTAAAACCCAAGTTGGCTCTTCATTTCGTTGAAAAAGATGCCCTGGTGATGAAGATATTTAATTTTAAATATTTAGTTTAAATTTTATTTTATTTAAAATTTAAATTAAAATATTAAATTAAATTAAAAGGGCCGACGTGTTACTATTTCGCTGCAATAAGCTACAGGAAGGTGACGAAGGTGGAGAAGAGTTTGAGGCCGACAAAGTTAAATCTGGGCCGACGGATTTTAGGGTTTGGCAGCCGACAATTTCTAGGGTTTTGCAGCCGACATTCTTAGGGTTACAACCGACGGATTTTAGGGTTTGGCAGCTGACAAATTCTAGGGTTTCTCAGTCGACGTTCTTCTAGGGTTTGTTTCTAAAATTTCTTCTATAAAAGCAAGGGTTCTTCGAGTTTGAAAGATGGGGTGTTAAGATAAAGTGCAAATGCGAGCATAGTGTTTGTGAAAGTGAAGTTCGTGTTGAGCAGAGAGCAAGTCGTTTCGATTCAGAATGAGAGCGAAGTGATAGTTCTTTGGAGTTGCAGTAAGGTGTGCGTTGCGATGAGATAATGTGCGAAGAGCGAGTAGAGTGACTTGTGCGAAGATAAGAGCGCGATGTGCAGAAGTTGTGTTCTAAGTCTGAAGTGACAGTGCGCAGTTTACAGAAGTGATTGATCATCTGAATGCAGCAGAGAGTGCAAAGAAGTACAGAGAAGAGGTGGAATAGTGCGACTCATTTTGCGCAGAAGCAACAGAATGCAAGAAAAATAGCAGACCGTGAAAATTGAGGTGAAAGTTTTATTCTGTAATTTTTATTATTGTCTTCCAAGTTGTTGCTTGGATTAAGGGGTTGGTGCCTCTTTCCAGTAGGTGCTGGTAAAATAGGAGTTGGTGCTCCATTCTGTTGAAGCAGATAAAGTTAAGGGGTTGGTGCTCCTTCCAGTTGGTGCTGGTAAAGGATTATGTAAAGTTGTAGCTTTGCATTGACTGGATTTGGATGGTAGTCCAAGCAGTCTTTTTGAGGAGTAGCCACATTGGTGAACCTCGTTAAAATGTTGTGTTATGTGTGATGCTTTCTTGATGCATTTAGTATCTCTTTTATCTGCTTTAAACTGCTGCTGGTTTTAAAATCATATGTTTTAGAAATTTTAAAGAACACACTGATTCACCCCCCCCTCTCAGTGTCATTGTGATTACAACAGCAGTATCATATTCTATCAAATAAAATGTTTTTGTAGGAATTACTCAAGAAATAATCAATTGTTTCAGTGGGTAGAAAATATCACTTTCTAATTACAATATATATCCTACAAAAATTATAAAGTAGTAATCACACATTCCCACAACAACATTCATCATTACCTTCATAAATCATTTACATCTATGCATATAGTCAAGGATTATCCAATCATTCCATCAATAAAGCACATAACAAAAATAAATCTATCAAGGTGCAAAGTCTGCCAAAGGAGGATCATGATAATAACCATTCACTACAACTGCTAGGTGACTAGAGTAGATCACTAGATACGAGGTTCACTTGAAGATTATTTGACCAAAGGGGTTAGGCCCTCTAGAGCTTTTGAACTAAAATGTGACCAAAGGTGTTAGGTGCCTTTGGAGCTTTTTAGATTGCATGTGACCAAAGGAGTTTGGTTCCTTTGGAACCTTTTGGAATTTTTGTATGCGTGTTTTGAAATAAATGCAATTGGTGATGATGTGTGCAAATGAAGGAATGGTGTTTATGCTCTAATGATCATTTGTAGAGGTTTTAGACTCTTTTTTGACCAAATTTATCTTTATAGCCTAATTAGGGGCACCAATATATAATGGTAAACATATGAAGTTGACCTAGGATACAATGTTAATATGGGATGAAAATCTAGGATTTTTTTGAAAGACTCAAACATCCTAGTGACCTCAAGCAACTGATCTCCCAAATCTATATTTCTCAAGGACCAAATGTATGTGCAATGAAGGTTCATTTACCAATCATGAGCATGGTAGGGACTCAAGCCAATTAAGAACCTGTTGTGGCCATTGCACAATTAGCCCCAAATTTTGGGACCCACCTTAAAATTTTGTGTTTTTGGAATTTTGGATTTCTTTGAGGGATAATTTTGATAAGACTTTACTCTTGGATTTCACCATGTAGATGCCAAGGTTCATTTTTTTGGTAGGTAAAAAAAATTTATTGACTATACGGGTTGAAGGGTCTCGACCCTGTTACATTGGGCATAGTCAATGCTAGTAGTACACAATTGACATATTCTAAAAATTACAGTCTAGGAGCCCATCACCCTACAGACTAGACAAGCCATAAATAGAAACAACAAAAACAAAACCAAACTGAAAAATTACAAACAAAGCCAGTCCAACTAGCTGCTGTCACCTTTCCACTTCTACTAGGATTTTGCTTGACCTTCCTCCCTAGCAACATTTTTTTAATCAGGGACAAGGACCTTGAGCGCAGCAGGGATCTCCTGGATTTCACTAATGGCGCTGGAGAGGAAAGAGCCCACCTCCCATTTAGCCCTCTCGCATTCCAGAAGAGGACTTTCATTTGGAACCTTTGGAGGGTTTTCTACCCCCTTTACCTTACTACACGGGGGTTTTGGGTCTCTTAGTTTCTTCCTTGATTGTTAATCCTAGGTCCTAGAACATAGTTTTTGGGTGCCATTGGCTATATATTTAGCTACATCTCTGCTTTTCAGAACTGCCCTTAATGGCCCCCCCTTCTTTCTATCGCCTCCCACATAAACCTGGGTCTTTCTAAAACTTTGGGTCTTTTTTGAGCTCCATGGTTCTGTAACTCTTGGGAAGAATCATCGCTGTCAGCCTCGAATTTGAGGGATTTGTATAGGGAGCAGGGCATCCCATTCTTGCTGGGTGGAAGAGACGATGGTGGGGGAATGGGGGACTGGGGGGTTTGGAGGGGGGATTCTGGGAATCATGACCATTTTTAGGAATGGAGGAAGGGCAACGAGGTGGGGATGGGAGGGGGGTTTTTGAGGGATGACATCAATAGCATTCGGTTGAACGATGGAGTTTGGATCAAGGGTTTCTTCATAGAGGATTTCCTCAAATTGGAATTTACCTTTGCGACCATAATTGCTGAGTAAATAAAATTTGTTGGATATGGTGAATATATTACTTACCTTTTGCTTGTCACCGCTTGGAGGGGGTAACACCTATTGCTTGCCTTTATGGTTCTAGTTCTGTCTTGTTCCAGCCTTCATATTTTGATTTTACCCTAGACTGGGTGGGCCATAGTATGTGATTTTATCTATGAATTTTTTTAGTTTAGGTACTGGGATAAAAGGTGCCCTTGCAGTTGGCATTCAAAGCAAAAAGCGGGTTTGTTTTTATACTCCAACAACTGGCTTTGCCTGTGAGTTTCGTAAATTAGGTTAACCTGGCTAGGGAGCTGTGTTCCAAGTTGACATTGATGCATATGCGTGCTTGCATCAGGTGAGTCCGTGCATGGGTTGCTGGATCAATGGCTACTAATTCCCCTATTGCTCGGGCTATCGCTTGGAGCACATCTTTGTAGAAGAAGTGTGGTGGCAAGTTTAGGATCCACACCCAAATGTGAGCGTAATTTATGCTCTGCAATTATGGATCAAAGTCTTCTCCCCACTTCTAGAGGAATACACTTCTCCAAAAAAAATAAGGGCCTCCTGATAAAATATGGTTAGCATCTTCCTGGGTGTTGAGGTGGACCATGAAGAACCCTCTGGACATGGTTGACAGCTCTAGGCACCCTCTAGTTTTCCACTTGATCGCCACCCAATGCCAAAGTGAGTCCATGTCCGGTCTCCCTCCAAAAAATTTCCCTACTAGGTAAAATGAGTCTCGGTTAACGTATTTCATCATAAATGCCTTTGGACAGAGGACATTACAGCCTTGGGTTATAAAGGTGTTTGCTGTCAAGGACCTAGGTTTAGGTTTTCCTTGAAGTGCTTCTATGAAGGAAGATTGGTTGGTATTCTTGTCGTCTATTTTATTTTTATCTGGTGGGTCTTTACCTTTGTGCCCTCCTTTCCTATCTCCTTCCACACTTGGATTTGTTTCATTTGTTGGTTCATCCTCTGCCTAGTGGGGATTGGATTCATCTTGCGATCGTGAGCTGATCCCAAAGTTTTTATTCCCACCTCTCTACTTCCCATTAGTCGACACATCGCACCTTGAGTGTTCACTTTTAATCCCATCCCTCTGTTTCCCACTCATTGATGAATCCATCGTTGCATGTTCGCTCGCCTCTGCCTCCATTTTGCTCATTGTCAAAAAACCCTTCTTCATCTTCGAGGTATCGCTTGATCTCGTTTTGGTGCATTTCTTCAACCTGCACCTTTTAAAAATCACCAAGTTTCATTTTTGGTAGTGAGTGTCTTATTTTGATTTATTTTTAAAAGTGTTTTGTGTTATAATTAGGTTCGTATGTTTTTGGGTTTATTTTAGTGTTGAATTAAACCACTTTTAATAAAAGTAAATGATAAAATGTTATTAAAATAAAAAAATAAAAAAATAAAATAATGATAAATAGATATATATACATATATATGTATGTATGTTATATATGTATGTAGATAGATAAAAAAATATTTTGTTATTAAGTTTATTTGTCTTTTTATTTTTCTTTTAATATTCTCGTTTTCTAAGATTTTTTGTGTTTGGTTTATTTTGTTTTGAAAGAGTCTAAGGTAGCTGACTATATTTTGATATGTTACACCAAAGTTTCAAGGATAAGATGGTAGATCCTATGGTGAACCCTACTGATAGACTAAATAGCAGATGTGGCACCAGAGCCCGATTGGACCACCAGACGGTATCATTACGATGAAGCTGGATGATGTGATGGACCATGAATATGGACCTAGATGACACGACAAAGGATAGTGTAGTCGAAATATGCATGACTTAGATTTAACTATTGAGACTCCAGTATGGTAGGCTACTAACAAACCGACATGGTGATAGTTTGGATGCGGGGATGAAGACCGGTGATAAGTTGAACGTGGCAGAAAATAACTTGGATATTGACTATGACAATGTGGCAAGCATGTGGATGTAGAAGTGATGCTCCACAAAGGACTTAGATGTGATGTAGTAGCTTACCATCCAGGTGAAGGTGATGTCTCCAGTTGACTATATGAAGAGAATGATGGCTGGATCACACAAACCATGGATATCTAGTCGATGGAGCCCATTGTGCTTTATGATATGCCATCGTCAAGGACATAATTTACTATGGCAAAATGGGAGCTAGGCTATTATTGTGCATTCGAAGTAAGACCGTCATATAGTGTGAGCTCGAATATAACTAGCACTACTGTCCATTGTGAATCTATTTATTACTCCCACAAAATTGTAGTAGATGATCAGACAGGTCATCAGTATTATCACCTCTGTCCCTGATGATAGATATATATACGTTATTGGAGAAATTTCAAATTACTGGGCTTCAAATTTGAATGTCCTAATAGGTGAGAGGATGACATGGTAGATTGTAACGCTGTTGGATGTCACTATCATGGAACCGAAGGTGCGTTATCATAGTATACGATTTGCTATATATGTGTACTATTAGCCGTAGACATGACATCAGAAGAGAGGGTAGTGGTTTGCATTGTCACACTAGTAAAGAAGGTTGGATTTAAAAGTATATCATCTTATGTTCAGGGCCATCATCAGAAGCACGTCTGAAGAAGATTCTACATCATATGGGAGAGAAAATTTATTTGTTGTGTTTATAAACCCACTGGGGCTGATAGCCATGACTCAAACTATGAAGGTTGAAGCTGATGTGCACGTAGGTGGTAGACATGGGGATGATGCAGTTGAATGTGGACCCCGTCAATATGACTACGATGGACATGAATGCGTTAGTAGACATATAGTTTTTGGGAACGAGATGGACGTATATTGTTCATTAAGATAGATAGCGTCGATAATTTAGAGAACAAAAGGGAATAAAATATCTGTAAGAAAATCATAGGAGAGGTCATTTGTTTAGGCTTGGATGCAATGGTAATGAATATGGGACTGCACCATTGATTAGCCATAAGTGGGAGCGGTGGTTGAGTGAATTAAATAGGCAGTGTCATATGAGTAAATAACCACTCCCTCATAAAAGCAAAGACAACAAATGAGCGTTATTGAAAAAGCGTTATGAAAGCAAAAAGATGCATTGGAAAACCAAATGAAATGAAAGGAAGCGAGGAGTTAGAGGAAATTTTAAAAATCCCATCAAAGCCAATGAACAGGGCTAGAACGGGTAGGAGATTTTTGGACAAAATTGTAGATGGGAAAGCATAGCTTTGAAACTAGATTTATCTGAAGATTTCTCCTTCTAGATTGCTAGACCTATACCTATTTCACCATTGATGCCATTTGAAGTTGGTATTCTACATTTGTATCGGGTTTATTGAAAATATTTCTTCTAAAATATGTTGGAAATTCGTGAAGTTTTTATGCATATTAATGGTAGACTTGTCTATATTTTTTAATATATTGCACCTTTTCTTTAGAATATTGCACCGTATTGAAGGTGGGATTGTGTGAATGCGGATCACTTTAATGCTAGTTTTTATACAAGATACTAATATTTGCAGGGTCTGTAGGAAATTTTGGAGTTACAAAAATTTATTTTATTTTATTTCATTTTCCTTTATTTTTCTAACCCTATTTTTTTCATTTTTTTAAAACTTTTGTAAATAAAAAAAAAAAAAAAAAAAAAAAAATCCAAAAAGAGTTACACGGATTCAAAGAATAAGCTTTAAAGTTTTATTTAAAACAATTTCAATTTTATTTTAAATCAAATTCGAAATTACAAAAATTATTTAAATTTCACATTTTTAAAGGAGTTTTGTAATTTCAAGTTTAGCATGATTTTACATTTTAAAGAGGAATCAAATTTCATGCTTTTGCACTTTTGTTCTCAAAGCAATAAATTAACTTCCCTTTATGAAAATTACAATTTCATTAAAGGGGGTAATTTATATGGCATTTCAAAGGCCACTACATTTTAAAGTTAGTCATTTAGATTATTTTCTTTTCATGCTCAAAGCAACATAAAATGAATCCACTCATTATTCAATGTTCACATTTCAGAGATAGATTTAGTCTTTTCTTTCATGCACAAAGTAAAGTTTAACAAATAAAACTTGTTGAAATCTGCTTAACAAAAGAAGACAAAATCTACCTAAAACACTCCAAGATAAATGAATTAAATCACCTTGGAAAATCAGAAATAAAGTGAATAAGAGATCAATTTCATGCACTCATTCATCATTTTATTTCTACACATAAGGGAAATCAAGCCCTTTTAATTAATGAACAATAAAAGCATAGCATAATAAAGTAAGACCAACATAGGCCCCTTGTTAACAGTTGCTTGCAAATCACTAAGGTATTCTAGCACTTATTTGACACATTTTCACAAGCATACAAGCACACAATAAGTAAAGGGAACCTTCGAGAAATTTTCATTTCTTTGCAAGAGAGGATTTTCTAATAAAATCTTAACTGTGTGTGTGGTTTTGCAATTGGGTAAAATTACCACTCAAAAGAACCAATGTGTATGTAAAGTGAATTCATTTATCCATCTTCAGTAAAGTGGGATTAATCCAATCAAGAAGTTAACTAGAAAGCTAGCTTGTCCTTATGTGTGGTCATAGGTCTCTTCAAGAGAGACGTATCACCATGCATGAGCGTACTCCACTTCCATTCAAGCATCTATAGCCCCGGTGGAGATTAGTTCCATAGTCCAATGATATGATCTCCAAGCTTTGGGGAATCGAACTACATAACCATCTGGATGGAAGTGTAATCCTATCCTTACTACTTGGGGACCTATTTTATGGTTTGTAAAAGAGTTAAATATTTGGGGAATATGATTCTCAAACAAGGTGTGATGAGAATTTTATCCTATCCTTACTACTCATTATTTTATTTTGAAGTGTTGGAAGTGGTGAAAACCACTATTTTTATTGTTATTTTGGACTATGTGCATGATGGGACAAGCAAGAAAAATTTTTGCTTTCAAAGTTTAGCCTAATGATGGTGTCATCTCTCTTTGATGCAAGATGTCATTAATACATGTGAAATGTGTTTTGGTTCAGAATTGGTAAATTCAAGTCCCAAAACTCAAGATTTTCTTAGTGAAAAGTGTGCTTTGGTCCAAGTAGAAACTTGATGTTCAATTGAGATTGCATGAGACACTAGGAATGGTTGAGTGATTGAAAACATGGATGGTGCTATGGTGTTTTATTGCATTTTTTTATGGAAGGCAATATGTGATTAATGCTATATGGATGGTGAAATGGAACTAATGCTAAACCGATGCCCCTAATTAAGGTAACAAGACCTGTTGGACTAAAAATTATCCAAATTTTACCTGAATGACAAGCGATATGAGTGAATGCAAACTATATGGATGTGTGAATGCAATGTGAATGGCTATACAAAGTGCAATATGAATGATGTTTAACCATGTATATATATATATATATATATATATATAGATATAGGCATAGAATGCTCTCAAGTATATGATGTTCAATGGTTCAGGCTCTTCTACCCCCTCTAGAGTGACAAGCAACAAGCGATGTGTATGAATGCAGATGACAAGGATGTGTAAATGCAATGTACAAAGAAATGATCATGAAATGTATGGATGCATGAGTGGATGTACAAAATGCTTTTTTTATGTACATATATTACATCAGTTGTTCTAAGGTGGCCAAGGTGGTGGTGGTGGTTCTGCAGGTGGCTTAGGTTTCTCTCATGGAAGGAGCAAATGAAATATGGGTTGATGAATGGAAAACATATAGAGATAGTACTCATTCTATTTGGTGAATGGTGTGATTGGAGTTGATTCTTATTTGGATCTGTCTGAGGCAATCAACATTACCTCATACAAGACATCCTTAAAATCATTATCATCATTAACCTCCTCTTCCTCATTATCCTCTTTAGGATCTATAGTGAGTCATTGAAAGGCTTGTTCAAAAGATGAAGTAGGAGATTGTGACTTATATCCTAGGCCATAACGGTCATACGCGTCTCGATAATGAGGTTCAATGATACTACGCATACCCTATTCATGTCGTATGAGCCCATATCCTTACTAGTTAACCCGATGAAAGTATCATAATGGGAAATTAGGATTAGACATGTGCTCAATGTTGGCACAATATTTTTTCTTGGGTTCATCAAGAGGAGGTAGATCAGATGAAGAATCAACTCCCCCATATACAAAGTTAATTTTATTAGGTGTTGAACCCATGTTGTATATCACTCCTATAGCTAAAGGTGGGTTACGTGGGTGACCATAGTCTCTAACCATTGCAATGCTAAGTGGTGTAATTTCAACATTCTGAACCATGTATTCACCAATGCCAGGATTGGCAAGATGAACTGCAACTTGATTGGGTGATGTTGTGGATGACTCAGGTACTAAGGTGTAAGGCTCAAGGGTGTCTTGAGGCTCAAGTGGAGGGAATGACGTATTCTATAATGGTTCTTCCCAAATAAGTGGCCCTATATATGAGACATTGGATGGTGGAGGAGGTGATGGACCTTGCTGAGTGGAGTGAACGATGATTGGGAATTCAATTTGAGGTGGAATGATATTAGGAGTTTGTGAAATTGAACATGTGTATGATGATGAAGGTGATGATGACACATTGGGGAGCTGAATCTATGATGTAGAAGCTTGTCCCCCTAGTGTGGATGTGGGGTGCAAATATTGGGCCTAACCAAATGTAAATGGTTGAGGTTGTGATGATTGATGAGGTGTGGAGAGAATGTGATGAGATGTTGATGTGGAAGCATGATTCAAATCAATGATAGGAAGAGCTTTTGGTATGGGTGCTTTGGATGATGTGTTGTGATGTGGTGTGGATGGTGTAGTTGATGGAGCTAAAGATAAATGGATGGATGGGAGTGTTGGATCATATGGGTTTGAGATGAAGTTGTAGTATTTAAATGGTTCGGTGTATGCAATGTATTTTTCTCTCATGTACGTATTTCATGCATTGATGTAATATTGAGGGAACACATTTCATTTCTCTTATCCAAGGGTGCCCAAGAAGTAAATTGTAAGCCATTGCCCCTTCTAGGATATGAAACATAGTGTACATTATTTTGACCCCCATAGTTATTGGTAGAACAATAGTTCCAACTATGGAACATAAAGCATCATTGAATGCTCATAAGGTGAAGGTGGATTTGGAAATATGAGAAGGTGGAAGGTTAATATGTTGAAGTGTTGAGGTGGTGATGACATTAATTGAGGAACCAATGTTGATCAATACTCTTTTGAATGGCTTCTGATCAATATGAGCAATAATATGCAGTGGAGGATCAAGTGACTCCGATGGCATTGTTTTGATTTCAAAATCATAGAATACAATTGAAGGCTCCATGCATGTTCAAATACTCCCTAAAAAATTGTTAAAGGCATTGGAGTCCTGAGTTTGAATTTAAATGGATTTTAAGATTTCCATCAATGCCTCACGATGTGGAGGAGATTGTTGTATAAGCTCATAAATTGATAACTTAGTTGAAGCTATTTTTAGGCTATGTGTCAATCAGCTACTCAAGGTGATGATGGGTCTCAATGGATGGCTTGGAATATGAATGGTTGGAGATGGATGAATGGGATTCGACTATAGATGCACATTTTTTGGTGGGGCTATAGGAGGTTGCACTATTTGTGGTTGTTCATTTAATTGTTGTTGACGATTCATGCTTCTCTAACCTTGGGTGACTACATGAATAGCACCCACAAAACCTTGGTATTATTGGACATGATTGACTTGGTTAGGGGGTTGTAGTAGTTGGTATCCCCATTGCCTATTGAGTTGCCTCATGATGAGGAAGTGGTGTTTGATAAATACCAAGATTTTGGTTTTGTTGTACCAAGGGGTTATCAATCTTGATGACCCCAAGTTCTAGTAGGTCTTGCACAATATCTTTAAATGTGTAGCACTTACTGATGTCATGCCCTCTCTATTGATGAAAAGGGAAATACAGGTGCTCCTTATAACCCTTGCCACATTTAGTTGGATCTTCCGATTTTATCTCTGGCAAGGTGATAGCTTGTGCATCATACAGTCTTTGAAAATGGATGCATATGATTCAGGTAGTGTGGTGTAATTGTGAGGTGGTCGAGTGTACTGTCAACATTGATGATTATCTATAGTTGGATCCTGATTGTTCAAATGTTGTGAGGGTGGCACCATTTGATATGTCACTTACGGCAGTTGTTATTGTGGTGGGGGTTGTTGGATATGGACTTGAGGTTGTTGAGTCTGCAATGTTGGTTGACTCAAGACCACATGATTAACTTGGCCAACTTTTGGTTGACCTTGGTTACTCCCCCTTTGGTTTTTGTGTTGCCATTATTTCTTTTTAAGCTTAATCTCACCCTCTTGAATTTTAATCTCTTTGATTACTTTAGCTTGGGCAAGGGCTTCTTCGAATGTTCGATATTGTTGAAGTTGAAGTAACAAAGAAATCGGTTTGGAACAACTCCTTGTGAACATTCGGGTCAATTCTGACATGGGGAGGGAAAATGGAAACTTAGTCATGACCATCCTCCAATGGTTTCCAAAATCATAAACTAACTCATCTTCAAATTGGCATAAATTACACAAGTTAGCTAGTGTTGTTTTCTTTTGAATATTTAGGGAAAAATGCTCTAAGAATTGGTTCACCAATTGTTCGAAGGTGTACACACTATGGTGTGACAAATGGTTGTACCATTCTAAGGCATCTCCCCCAAGTGTCTGAGGAAAATTTTGGAGCATTAGGGTATCATTCTCTTGTATTCAAAAACATGCATTGATAAACCCACTAACATGCTCTCGGGGGTCCTCATCTCCCTTGAATTTATCAAACTTTAGTAAAGTGAAATCTATCGGATAAGGCGGTGATGGTATTAAAGGATGGATGGGATGATTGACTACTTATCTTAAATTTGGCTTCTGGTATATTAAACCAGGCACTTGCATTGCTAAGATGTCAATATGACTTTGCAAAAACTAGAATTTAGGGTCTTTTTGTTGTTGTTGGAGGCCCTGGCTTGCTAGGTGAATGTATGTGGGTGGGATTTATTGTGTGGTGAAGTATTGTGGTGAAATAAAGTTTTGATGATGTTGGAAGTTTGATTGGATTTGATTATAGAGTGGTTGGTGTGAATGAAGTTGATGATGATATGGAGGGTTGGTTGTGTGTTGGATTGAAGAGATGGCAATATTATTGAATGGATTGGTGGGTATGTTAACCGTAGGTGGTCGAGATACCCAAGATAGATTTGGTGTGAATAAGATTTATTGGTTGAAGGTGGGCTAATATTTAAAATCTACCATATGTGATTGTTGTTGTGACATGGGGTGGGTAGTCTGGTTAGCATTATTCGTAAGGAATTGCTATAAAGTTTGCAATGCTTGCTATATGTCAATCGTGGATGGGGGTTGCATGGTTGTGTGAGAAGTTACCTCATGAGTTGATGTCAATGGAGGGTAGGTTGCAAAAGGAATTACTACTGAATGTAGAATGGACTGGTGTTTATGTTCCATGGATTGAGATATGGTAGGTGGAATGGATGATGGTATTTGCAAAGCAACATTTACTTGTGCTTCGTAAAGTGGGTTAGAAGTGATAGCATAGGTAGATGAATGTGGGTTGTAAGAAGATGATGGAATTTGGTTTGTTGATGTAGGTTCAAACAATGGATTGGTGATGGTTTGGCCAATCATGTTGGACTGTGAAAAGGTAGGTTTGTTTTGGAAAATAGGAACAAGTTAGGGTGGGATGTTAAAAGGTTCTAAAATCGGTATTCTTAAATAGGCTCTAGAATCATCAAAGTCTATATAAGTGATGAAATTTTTAGAGGGTGTAGGTGATCCAGTATATGGGGTTTTTGGAATTACCCTTTGTATTATATCTACATCCAAAGTGGATGCTAGATGAAGGGATCTAGTGGATAGGTTAGCCATAGAAATGATTGGGTTATGGGAGGTTTGAGCAAAATGCTCCATAGATGAGGATGGTAGGCTAGTGGGTAGCTAACTCATGGCTCTGGCTTGATTGCGGTTCAAAACCATTATATAGAGACAAGCTAGGATAACGAATGTGAGGAAGCGTATGTGAAGATGTAGTGAAAAATAAAAAACACAAATCAACAAAGCAAACAATTTATGTTTTTGCATTTTTTTTGTTTTTTATATGTTTTATACAAGATCCTAAACCTAGAAGCATAGAAGGTGTGTTCACACGCACCTCTCTAACAAGAAATGAATTGTGAACTGTTGAAATGGCTTCCTAAAGTGTAACCCACTCCAAGGATCTCTCAAGAGTGGGGGATTTTCTGGTGATGAAGTCCAAAAAACCACTTGTGGGGCTACTATGGTATCTAGGGGGTGAGTCGATGGAAGGAGGTGAATTCCAACATCATTGGTCTCGATTGGTGGTTGGTGATGAAATCCAACCTTACCAATGTTTAGATGGTACGTGCAAATGTGTGTGGTTAATTTTATTCCTTAGTGTTAAAAAAATGCAAAATGTGAGGCTAGCCTAAAATGCAGATCTAGGATGCAATTTCAAATTTCTACCTATAAATGCAAGTGAAACACACAACAACAAGAAAATATCACAGAAAAATTCTAAATTAAATGTAACATATAATTCCATATGTGCCTTAAGTTGTTTCTAACTGTTAATCAGAAATAAAATAACACAGATCTAGAAAATGCAAGTTCTATTTCTAAGTGCAACTAATATGATCTTTTTCAATGCAGAACTATTTTCCTTCATTTATTTTTTTTGTAAAATAAAACGAAAAATAGAAATGCCTAAGATTCCTATAATGCCTACGAAGAAATAAAATGCAAACACAAATTTCTAAGAAATAGAAAAAAAAAATGCCTAGTTTACAATGCAAAACTATATATTTTTTTTTTATAAAAAATAAAATATAAACAGAGATGCCTAAAATGCCTGCAAAGAATTTTTTTTGTTGTGCAAAAATAATGTTTGTTTTTTTGTTGTGCAAAAATAATGTTTGTTTTTTTGTTGTGCAAAAATAATGTTTGGTTTTTTGTTGATAATTTTTTTTAAACAATATTTGTTTTTGATAATTGTAAATTAATTTAGATTGTCTAAAGAACCAGGCGCTTTGAATGAGTCTAATTAGCCGCTCAAAAAAAATTTGATAGACGAACTTTATGATACTGGATAGTCAAAACTGAACAATTTAAACAACGTTTAGGTAATTCTAGATACTCTAAAAGAACATGAATCTGATACCAAAATTAATTCTTGTGTGGCTTGTGGCCGTCCTCTATGTTTTTTATTATTATTATTTTTTTTTTGTAAAAATTGAAGCATGATAAACACTTAACAAAGAATAAATAAGCTGAGGAATCGAACTAGGGTTTCAGAGGCTAGGGTAGAGGCCTAGAGAACATTTTCATGCAAAAACACCATTAGAGAGGATCAATATTGCTGGAGCGTATTTCAATAGTATGGATCACAACCAAGAATGGGGGACATATGTACTTCGACCAAATACTCCAAAACAAGGAATCTCATATCAAGAGAAGCTATGTGGTACCCAAGATAGCTTCAATGACTGTCAAACATTGGCAAGGACAATCATAAACACCATGGGGAAGCAAAAAAATGAGGATTCTCTATTGAAAAGGGTGAATGGATGTTTACCACAAGCAAAGGAAATACCAGTATAAGAAATAACTGAGGACTGGATAGCTAAGGATATAGTTTATAAGACAAAATACAACTCGATAGGCAAATACATGAGTTTCATATCATCTGTGCACTTCCTTCACACGTGCATAAGGAAACGATGGAATCTGGAAGGAGAATACAAAATTCTAACTCTCCCAAATGGGTGTTTTTTGTAGAGTTCACATCAGTGGCAGATCGACAAAAAGTATTTGAGGGAGGGTTATATCATCATGGGCTAGTGGGACTATTCCTACAACCATGGAATATGGGACTCGAATTGAGTTTGGAATTGGTTGTGGTACCAATATGGATAATATTATTTGCCTTTCCCCTTGAATTTTGAAAAGAGGAGGTACTCGAGGTAATAGGCAACTTACTAGGAAATTATCAAGGTAAATCAAGAGAAACAATTTTAGGAGGATCAACAATGTTTGCTAGGGTTTGTGTAGAAATGGACCTTGGTAAACCTCTTACAATAGAGATAGACCTAAAAATAGGATATTTTATCTGGTTCCAACAACTATATTATGAGGCTATTCCATTTATATGTCGGGTGTGCCACGCTCATGGACATCTAGCTAGAATGTGACCAACAATTAAGGATCATCAATTTGAACATGAGGGGACAAGAGTTTTTATTAACATGGTGGGCCAATCTCCTTAGAAGTAAGTAAATTAGAAGGAAGGGAAAGGTCCAAAAAAATATAAGGGCTTCCAAAAAGTAATCAGAAGGTCAAACAAAATAAATCAGCACAGTAACCAGAGACAAGGAGGAAAAGTGGGAAGAACAAACAATAGATATGAGATATTCAAACAACTGGGAAGCTTGGAAACAAAATGGGATTTTCAAATATAATAATTATAGGAGGATACCAAGTAAGTCACACTGGTAGATCAGGAACAATACCCTAGTCTAGTTTCATGGAACAAGCAAGGAGCAGAACCAAACATAACCTCTCTTATGGAAGAGGAGATTCAGCCCACGAGGGAGACCAGAGGAGGGAAAATAGAGTAGGGGATGATGAATCCCAAAAATGTACATTTTTATACACTATTAAGGGGCATAATTACTAATTTAATTAGCATGTGATATGCATTTTTATATAAATTATGCATATAATTGATAGAAAATATGGTATTATGTTTGATTGGTGTTTTTAGTGGGAATTGTGTATAAATGCAGGTTTTGCTACTAATATGGTGTTTTCCAGTCTGCTTCCACTTGGACATGGCATGCTTATGCTTTTAGAGACTAAGGCATGACAACAGGTGCCTTCCTCTTCAAGGAAGGTTCCCAGCAGAAGTAGGCGCCTTCCTATTCAAGGAAGGTGCCCAACAGAAGTAGGCGCCTTCCTCTTCAAGGAAGGTGCCTAGAAGAAGGAGGCCCCTTCCTCCTCAAGGAAGGCACTTAGTAGAAGTAGGCACATTCCTATTCAAGGAAGGTGCCCAGTAGAGGAGTAGGTGCCTTCCTTATAAGGAAGGCACCCAACAAAAGTAGGCGCCTTCCTCATGAATAAGGTGCCTCCACGCCTCCATACTTTGCAAGATTGACCAAGCCAGCTTTGACCGGTTGACCAATGGGCTAAGGAGGAGGTTGCACATGAAGACAAAAAGGAGATTTTATTTTATTTACTATTATTAAAATAGAATGAACACTTCTATTATTTTATTGGCTGGATACCTTTGTAATGTGAGAATTATTCTTTCACGCTCACGGATGAACCAAGAGCAATGATTTTTACAGTGATCAATGTGGGAGATATTCTATTTTATGCAATATTATTAAAATAGAATAATGCATCCATTATTTTCTGCCAGACATATTTTGTTATGATAAAAAAGAACACGCTTGATTTATCCTACAAGAGGGGAAAATTAGTGTGTGATTGTTTTAATTAATATATGATTGTTATAATTGAACGGATGCAATATTCATTGCATATCTATTGTAACTACAAGTCTGAAATAGACTTGCCTAAATTTGTAACAGAGGAAGAGGAAAATTTATGGAGAAATTATTCTATTTTATTTCTTGTCAAATTTATTAAGAGTGCAATTCCTCTTATCTGAGCAAGCTCTACGCAGCTAGCTGGGCGGACTATCTGTGGGAGCTTGGGCCCACTCCCTGCAGTAGTCCTCCCCTATTTATTTTTGTTCTTTATTTTTTGTAGATTAGTTTATTGCTTTAGTTCTTGATTTATTTATTTAGTTGTGTGTTTCCTTTTCAACACATTTATTTTCCTATACATTTATTTTTTGTACTTCATTTTCAGTATTTTAGTTTGTAATTTATTTTCCGCACTTAGTTTATTTAGTTTGGCTGAAATTGAAATGCATAAACATCCCCCACCAAACTAAATAAGGTACAATAAGATTTATTCCCCAACAATGCAGGCATATATTGTGCGTGACACTCATAAGTTTACGGACTTACCGGATTGATAATTTATGGAAGAGAAATGAATGTTTTTCAAGACATGAATTTTTGCTCACCAGGGGATAGTTTTAACTCAAGAAATAGATATGAAAGAAGGAAATAAGAACAAAGATAAACCTACTTTATGGATTCATCAAGTGGAGAAGAAAAAAAAATCAAACCAATCTATAGGGAGGAAGTCAAACAAGGAAAATATGGAGGAACATGGAAGAGATTTGAGCCATAATGGAAAGGTAAAATCGATGGTTGATTTTATTTCCTAATTCTCAATGATATTAATTACTTAGAATGTGAGAGATTTAGGTAGTCGCACTAGAAAAAATGCAGTAAAAAATATTATTATAGATATGATTCTAGATATAGTTTTGTTATAGGAAACCAAAATTCAATGATAAGACTTTCAAAAATAAATAGGAGGATATGGTAAAAAGGAGAGATACTCAATATACACAGGGGAAATCAGGTGGATTGACCACTATGTGGAATCACCAACTATTCCTAGCGATAGGAGGACCTCTACAAGAGGGGTGTTGATGGTATGGTTACAAAATAGGGAAAGTGGGAAAAATTGGACTATAGTTAATTTTTATGGAGCATAGTTAGAGCACAAAGGGATCAATGGGCAGCCATCTAGAATTTTAGAGACAACTACCTAGAGGACCAATGGATTGTGGGAGAAAAATTCAATGCAAATATTAGAATAGAGGAACAATAAGGAGGCAAATCCATGTTGGAGGAAAAGGATAGGTTTTTTTCATCAATAACATGTCAGATGAAAAGAATAGATATCCCAACTGTGGATAGCTCCATGACTTGGACAAATAGAAGAAAGGAAGGAGACACAATCAAATCTTGCTTGGATTATTTCTTCATGGAATAGGAACTATACCTGCATACCAAGCATCAATCAAGGGTCATGGATAGGATTTCTTCAGATCAATTTCCAGTAAGCCTTACCATAGAAGAAGATAATCATAAAGTTGTAGGAAATTTTAAATTTGAGTTATGGCGGATGAAATATGAGGAGTTGGGAGACCACATAAATAAGTGGTGGGAATTAGGGAAACCAATATCTAGAACAAACCAGTTAAAATTTCACAAAAAATTGAAATATGTTAGGACCCAACTAAAGGAGTAGAGTAAACACAAGAAGGAACTCACTAGAATCCAAAATATTGAAATCAAGGATCAGAAGGAGAAGGTTGCTCAGGATATAAGACAAGGAACTATTATGGAATATTTGTTGTAATATGAGGCAAAAATTATTAGGAGAGAGAAATCTTTGGAGGAATAAGAATATATCTATTGGATTCAAAGAGACAGAGTTACATGGTTAAAGGAGGGAGATCAAAACACAACTTTCATTCATACGACATCAACAACTAGAAGACAACAAAATAGAATTACAAGTCTTACAGAAATGATGCATTAGGTAAAAACTAGTGGAAGTGTAATGAAAACTATAGCAAATCAGTACTTCCATACTCTTTTAGTAGCAATAAAAAATTGAACGCAATATGGCAGGAGAAGATACTAGAGATAATTCCATAATTAGTCAAACCAGAACATAATAAATTATTAATGGAGGGAATTTATCTGGAAGAAACATTGTAGATCATACAAAAAATGGAAATAGGAAAGACCCCAGGACTCGATGGATTACCCTTTGAATTTTATCAATTTTTTTGGGAATTTGTAGGTCAAGCAGTGGTGGAGGTATTGGAGGAAATCAGACAAAGTAAGAAAATGTTAAAAGTCTTGAATCATACTTTTATCACTTTAATTCCTGAGGGCCCACCTAGTGAGATAACTAATAATTATAGGTCTATTTCACTCTGTAATGTAGTATACAAGATATTAACAAATTTTATGGTAGAGAGGTTAAAACCTTTTTTACCAAATCTGATTTCAAGTGAGCAAGATGGTTTTGTTGAAGGCGGACAAATTCTAGATGGAATAGTAGTGGTACATGAAGTGATACACACAATGTCCAAGCAAAAGGACCTAGGTATGTTTATTAAATTCGATCTTTCTAAATACTATGATAGAGTAGAATGGTATTTTTTCGTAAAGGATTTTAGAAAAAATGGACTTTACAGAGAAGTGGAGAGATTGGGTAAAAGCCTATACACAGACCACATCATTCTTAGTTTTGGTACATGGCAGTCCCTCTCCCATGTTCAAAGTAGGAAGAGGGTTTAAACAAGGGGACCCTCTTTCTCCTTACCTTTTTATCCTTTATGCAGAGGTTCTAGGGAGATTGCTAAAAAAGGGAGACAAGAGGGGAGGCTAAGGGGTCTAAAAATCAGTTCTTAGATTGAGATAAATCAGATAAATCACTTCTAGTTTGTGGATGATACAACTCTTATTAGTAAAGCCAATATCCTAGTAGCAAGAAACATAAAATAAATTTTAGATGGGTATACTCAAGCTACGGGGCAAAATTTTAATGAAAAAAATATCAAATAGTTTTTTTCAATACAATGAAGAGGGTGAGAGATAAAATTATACAATTGTTGAACTGCATGAAAACTTCTTTACCCATACAGTATTTAGGAGTACCTCTATCTACAAAGAAAACAATAAGCAAGGAGTGGAAAGGGCTTATTGACAAACTTCAAGCTAAGTTGAGCAACTGGACACACAAATGGCTAAGCTTGGGAGGAAGGCTTACAATGATTAAAGTTGTGCTACAATCTCTCCCAGTTTATAAATTTTCCATACTTTAGGATCCAAAGAAAACGCTGAAATATATGGAGAACAATGGAAGCAAGCCAGAAGTTAATAAAGCCATACCTATATTGGCAGTTAGGGGATGAAAAAGAAGCCCTATTTTTGGAGGATTTATGGAATCAATATCAACCAATTATTCAAAAATTTCCAAAGATGGAGAGTTGGAAAGCAGAGCTCCAAAAGTTAGGGTGGTGGAAAGCCTCTTCCTATATGAAATCATGGAATCAACATGTGCCAAACTTACTACAATGGAAACATCCCTGAGAATGGCCAGTGAGGGGGATAGAGGAACTAACCAAAAAACTTTGGAGACATCTTCAAAGACACCCAATTCAGGATGGTTCTACAAGGGATATGCTTGGATAAAGAGGAAGCAAGTTGGGAATATATAAGGAAAAGAAGGGATACAAGGTAGTTTGTAGATATGATATTACCCCAACACCACTTCCATGGACATTTGTTTGGAAAAATGAAGGATGGTCAAAAATCAATATTTTCTCATGTCTGATTAACCATAGAAAGTGCTTGACATTTGATAATCTGAGAAAAAGAGGTTTCTACGGGCCTTCCAAATGTGTGGAAAAGTAGAGGAGACCTTGAATAACCTATTTTTTGGATGTTATTTTGCTAAAGATATATGGATTAGTTTGTGGATGCAGATGAGACAATATTGGTAAATTTTTGAGAGCCAGGAAAGTTTTTATGAGAAATAGAAACAATGCAACTTTAAGATAAAACAATGAAATTGGCATGGAAGCTGGGACCTAGCTTCATATGGTGGCAGTTATGGCTATAATGAAATGAATGCATATTTAGATCAAAGTACAAAACAAGGGAGCAAGTATGGGAGAGGATTATGAGTAAGGTAATGGAAACACTATCTATTAGATTACAAGAGGAAACAAACAGAGAAATGGAGTAAGTGACTATTTTATGGAGCTTTGGAATAACTGTAAAAGAAAAAATTAAGGGTTGGATGCATAGGTGAGATCTCATCAAATAACATAGAGTGGATACCTCCTACTAGAGAGTGGGTGAAGGCAAATACATATGGGGCTTCTACTAAAAACCTTGGAAAAGATGATTTTGACATTATCATGTGAAATTGGAAAGGAGAATATGTGTATTGGAGAGCAGAAGGTATGGGGGAGAACAAATAATGAAGCAAAAGGACAGGTGATCTTGTCAACATCAATTATAGCTAAAAATCTACATTTACATAAGTTATGGATAGAGATAGACTCTCAAATATGGGCTGGAATCTTGGATCCTATAAGACCCTTTCAGGTGCTGGGAATTTGTGAGAGAAGAAAAGTGTAAGCAATTCAAAATATTTGGAAGTTTTTTTAGGATGTTTTTATTACACATATCAAGTGAGAGGGAAATAGAGTGGCAAATTATTTAGCAAAATGGGGAAAAGAACTGGAGAAAGGGTAATATGTGGATTCTCATATGGAAGATCAGATAAACCAAAGAATCCAAGGGATACGAGAGGTGGTACAAATAGATAGCATAAGAGGAAGATCAACTAGTGATTCTAATGAATCTATCACAGTTAGGACATGGAGTGAAACAAAATGAAGATAGAGGGATGGGTATTTTTTGAGCCAAGAGGGATTGGTGGAGGATTTTTGTCTCCCGTATTTCTTGTCAAGCTCATTTTACTTTGTAATACAGTTTCTATAAATATAATATATTTTTCATTTTTCAAAAATAGAGAATAAATAAAATAGAAAGTTATTTTATTATTAATTTTTTTGTGTTTTTTTTTTTAATTTCAAAATGAAATTAAAACAAAAAAAAAACATAAAAACACAAAACTTCTTTTTTTTTAGTGAAAACTAGGGTTTTAAGCAAGACTCACCTGGAAGCATTTCATTGTCTTCCCCCAGCTTCCCAGATACATATCTGCATCTAAACTAACATGGAACAAACCCTAAAAAAATCCAAAAACATCAAATAAACTTTGCACTAACAAGGATTTTGAAATCTATAATTGTAAAAATCACAAATCAGTAAATAAGTAGAAAAGAATGCAGATCAAAGGCAAAATCTCTTTTGGGGTCCCACCGTGATCGCTATTTTATGAGCAATAAAAATTGACACCAAACAATAAACCACTAGAACAAGCAATGCACAATATAGAAATGATATGTATTGAATAACAATGGAGATTTGATCTTTGATTACAATGCTTTATGCCCCAAATGTATTGAGGACTACAAGAATGTATTGCTTTTTCTATATTATAAATATATAAAAGGTAGGAACCCTTTTATAGCACATCCAACAAGTCCTGGTGTCCTCGATCTTATTTTACCACAAAAAAAGTTATGAGTGGGCTTGTGTATCCCGAGCCACTCTATTCACTGTAACAACTGTAACTTGCACACAATCTGATATCAAGGGGGTTAGTAGTATATGAAGGATTCCACAATGTGAAGCTATCTCTAATTTATAAATCACTATTAAAATCCTTGAATATAAACAAATACAGACATGGCACAAGATACAAAAAAATACATAAAAAAATTATCTACCTAATTAATACCTATTACCGATCTATGCATGCGAGGTTTTGAAGTGTTATCATGCAGACACTTTCAATTTCTCTTTGTGTCATGTAATTATACTTTGATTCTCTTATCTTATTTTTCATCTATGCCTGTATTCCCAAAATGGATAACATTTTATAATTGCTTTATTTAATGTTGGGGTTTCGAGATCAAGATTAAATATTGGTCAATGGTTGAGATTGCGGTGATAAGGATCACATTAAAGAGTGGCGAGGATTACCATGTGGCATAATAAGATGCAACTTTGATGGATGGCTCAAATATATATATATATATATATATATATATATATATATATATATATATATATATATATATATATATATATATTATAATAAATGGTTATAATTTGGCGTCTACACTTTCTTCTTCTTTTATCTGCTATTATCTTTTCTTTTAAGGAAGCTTTGTATGCTTCTCAATCTAGTGCTATCATCTATTCTTGGATCAATGTCAAGGTCTTCTATGACCTGAATCTTATTTCTCTACACTTAGAAGCTAAAACTCTTATCTATATTTTGTAGGAAGCTTCTCACACTTCTGTTGTAACTCTTTCAATATTTTTTCAAGGTGACTTTGTATGTCCCTGAATCCTCATTATTATCAAGGGTTAGCAATGACCTTGAATTATCTCTTATTATCAAGGTGACTCTAAATATCCCTATATCATCTATCAATATCAAGGTAACTTTGAATATCCCTTCATCTTCTATCAATGTCAAGGTGATGTTGAATGTCCCTGTATATTCTATCAAATTTCTTTATCAAGGGATATATTTGTTCTTGATTCTTTAATTATCTCTGAAATCAACACCAAGGGGATATCTATATCCTTGATTCTTCTAATAATGTCAATGTTTGGCTGTCCCTGAATGATCAACTATCTCAAAGTTGATTCACCTTCAACCTTCAATGTCAAGGGTTGGCTATGACCCTGAATGATAAAATATCTTAAAAATTATTCCCCTTTCAATCTATTTGAGTCCTAATATTCACTGATTATTCTTCAACTATGGAAAGAACCTAGCCTATCTACTCACTATGACTTTATAATAGAGTTCGAGTCTCACTGCCTTCAAAGTGGATAAAATCCAAATCAATTTTATCAAACTAGATAAAATCAATTTTATGTAAGTGGCTAATAAACTCTATCAATTTGAACAAAGTCTGGTGATAGCTCTAATACCATTGATGGCTTTTTAAGCCTTAATACTACCACAAATATCATAGGTTAAATATCATAGGAACAAATATAATGTAACCACAATACAATAAGGTCAAATATAATGATATGAGTAGAGTAATATGAGCAAATTAATATGTATATCAAGGCTAATAATATATCAAATAACATTCAATAATAAGTAGCAATATGAATGTAAATAACATGAATCATACATGTATCAAGCATGTAGAACAACTTACAATATTAATTGCTCAAAATGTATGCAATCTTTATTACTCCACTTTCTCTTACAAATATGATAAGAACTTGCTCTTTTCTTTGTAATATGATATGATGTGATATGCGCTTAAGGAGTATTACCTCCATACTATAGCTATAGTAATATGACTCTTTGTATACTTGAATATTCCTTTCCATATGCCAAGTCTCATGACTCTTGGCTTATCTATTTGACACTTGCATACTTGATGAACACTTGACTCTATATTGTATGCACACCTATACATGACTCTTACACTTCCATAACTTGCACACTCTAACCTAAGATACTTGTGCACATATTTACATTACATATTTGATCTCTTATGTATAATACACTTGTGCACATAGACTCAACTTACACTTGCACACTAACTCACATGATACTTGTGCATTTTCTGAACATTACAACTTAACATGATACTTGTGCATATCCTGCACATTACATAAAAGGGAAATATTACTCACACTCTAAACTATGACTCAACCCTAATCTATTATTTACAAATGTACCATGAAGGTACCATGGGGGTACATTAACATGTACCAAATAATGTAATATACTCCAACATACATTGATGTGTATGCTTGGGGTGTTGAGGGCAAGGTGTAAATTCTTTTATTTGAGAACTCTTCTCTTTATGTTGCACCCCAAAATCCATTTGATTTGTGTAGAGTCTATATGGTTTTTGATGGACCTATGATCCCTACGGTTAGAATGGACATATAGGATTATTATATCCTCTATATATTGAGTTTGAATATCCTATTTGCATTACGTCTATATGTGGTGATGTAAATATTGGTTCTTCATCATCTAGAGAAGTTCTTCGTGTTTTAGGTGTTGGACCTAAACTTTTTTGTAGTTATCATATGACTTGCATTAATAAAAAGGTTGATTTTTTGTTATGGATGGATAATTAAGGATATCGATGATGGATTTAAGGTATTGGATTGAAGACTATATGATGAATCCAATTAGATATATAGGATTGTATCATTTTTTCTCTTCTTCTAAGCAAAAAATATATGTTGCTATGGTTGCTAAGAAAAATGATATTAGTAAGCATTGACACCATGAGGTTGGACACATCAACTATAGTTCATTAATGTATATGAGTTGCATTCATACATAAAAATTCTTTCCATCCATTACTCCACCTAATGGGATTTGTAAGAGATGAATATTATAGAATCACCATCAAGAATATTTCCCAAAAGGGAAAGCTAGCTATACCTCCCAAAATTTGGATCTAATATATGATGATATTTGTGGTGCTATAATTGATTGTTCTCTCCCTATAAACAATTATTTTCTCACTTTTTTTAATGATTTTTAAAATATTTTGCGGATTATACTATGAAGACCAATGATAAAACTTTTGAGAAGTTTAAGACTTTTAAATATTTGGTGAGAATCGATCAAATGCCATAAAGTTTTTTATACAATTTAGGATCCCTCTTTAGATGAGCTTGATACCCTTATACAGCGTGATATGGTGTTATATGATGCGGTAGACTCTAAGGACATGATGGGCCCTTTAGTTCCTTTTTTATGATGATTTTATACAGGATGTGGCCTAGTATTCTATAGATCATCTAATTCCCAAGTGGGCTTAGTCCCTTATTTAGAACGCATAACCCATTATTGCATATGTATATAATCAAAAGCCTCTCTCTAAAGCTTTGATTTTAAGGTTGATGAATTTAGGGATCCTCTTCCTTATTACCAGGGCAAGGGTATTCTTGAGTGGGAATATTATATGTTGGAGGAATATGAGTCTATAGTAAAAATTAGACTTGTAAGGTAGTCCCTCTACCAATATGGTTGGATACAAGAATTTTTTTTTGTGTAGATGACCAAATTGATAAGCACAAATTGTGCCTTGTTGCACAAATTATGTAATAAATTTTATTTTGATTGCTACTTCCTATGGATGGGAAGCTCACCAAATGGATGTGACGAGTACTTTTCTTCATGGAGAGACTTATATGTTGAAGCTAATGGATTTATCTTCAATGAATTTATTCCTTTGGTTTGTTAACTTAAGAAGTCCTTGTATGGGATTAAGTAAGCACCTAATGATTAGTATGCAAAGAGCCACTCTTTTTTCTCTATTGTGGATTTTTTTGATGCGAGGTAGAGCATTATGTTTGCATCAAGTATCATGATGAACATATTATTGTTATTGTGTTGCATGTTAATGAATTTATTATCATGGGATACTCAATGTCTTTGATCTAAGAGATGAGGATATAAATTTGTGCACCTTTGAGAAGATAAATTTGGGTCTTATTTACTAATTTTGGGCTTTCGATTGATTAAGCACACTCTAGTATTACTATACCATAGCCTAAGTATGCTTTGGATATTCTATAATGATTTATGATGGAGGACTGCAAACCTATCCATACTCCATTTTCTTAAGGTTTGAAGTTTTAAGTAGAATGTTCTACTCCTTTAGTTAATGACACTTTGTGTTGGTTTTTTGTTGGGGGTGTAATGATGCAAAAAAGGAGTCACGAGGGGACCTTCGATTTAGAATGTCCATAATATCTCCCCCTTATAACTTTGATGATAGTGGTAGTTGTGAACCTAGATCTTAGTTTAGTGGGTTCAAGTCAGAACACCTATGTTTCTCCTAAGATCTTCCTTTAATGGACCAACCTTAATCTAGTAATATCCTAGCTATAAATACATCAATCATTGTAGTAGACAGGTTCTATAAACTAAATTCTTTTGATTTTAATGATAAGCAAAAAGATGATTTTATTTTAGAGCAAGGGTTCTAGAAGAAAATACAATAAACAAGCCCTAATGATACTATATTTAATTTTGTTTTCATGAGATGCAAGATTGTATTTGGTCCCCTAATGTTATTTATGCTAATTTATTTATTCTTTTTATTTTGTCCTTTAGTGGTGAAAACAAAAAAAATGAACAATAGAAGTAGATACAAAATAGACAACATAAAAATTATATGATCTAAAATGACAAAAAACATATTAGAATTTAAAACCCAGTTTTTTCCTTAGTGGCAAAAGTACTGCCAGGGTGTAAAAGTGTTGGCAATACTAGTGACATTTGGTGATATTCTTGGTGTTTATGGAAGTGCTCTGATCCATAAAAGTACTTCTAGTGCTACTACAATCTAATGGCGCTTTCACTTGAGACCCTTATTTTATAAAAACCTACAGAATAGATAGAGAATATATGAGTTGGTAGCAAAAGGTTTGCCTAGGCCAGTGGATAATGTAGGGCTATCTTAACTAACATTAGAACTCTATTCAAAATATAAAAATACCATACGTAGAATGATAAAATTATTGTTATGAGTTCAATGGAAAAATTGCCATTGGGAAAGTAGTAGCCTTGTCAACACTTTGTCTTTCTATGTAAAACTATGACTATGAAGTTAGAATTTATATTGTAGCAGAAATAGAGCATAATAGTGCCACTAAACATACAATTTGGTAACACTTCCCCTAAATATATAATAAAATATGTTTTAGACTATAGACTTGTGATTTTATAAATGACTAAATAAGGATCCTTGACAAGAGTTGTAGGGGTCTTGATGGAGACAATATGATAGCTTAATTAATAATAAAAAGATATAATCTAATGACACACTAAAACATAATTATAAGTAGACACACTATTTGAAAATGAAATAATGGTTAGTATGCAATGATCAAAATGATTGCAAAGCAAAAAAAATAAATATTTGATAAAGCCAAGAGAGAAGAGAACACAACCAAGAAATCTTGTAGCCTTAAAATATCTTGGTTGATCCCTTTACTATGATGAGGTATATGAGCTTGCTTATTTCTTGAGATGATTGAGAGATTCATATTCAATTTGACAAAGTTTTCTATTACATAGGATGATATATGAATTAGGCTTTCCCAAGTGTTGGATTTATAAGAAGCCATGGTTCCTTGGAAGGTGGTTGCCTTGAAGTTTATGGTATTGTTTGAAGGTAAGTTTTCAAAATGGGTTCAATATTCAATTAATGGATGCAATATAGAAAAGGAAAATTTTAGGGCTTTGGATTTTTGCTAAGGCTATAGATCAGACTTGTGTGACTAGTTCTATTTTTGGTGGGTAACTTGGAAGGTAATAATTGTCTACCTTTTTCCTTTTGGGATATGACATTCAATAACACTAGAACCATAAGCATTGGTAATGTTAATGATACCAACATTAATATCAAGTTAACTATTTCTAGGCAATTTGGGTATGAAATGGTATAAATTTAAAGTTTTGTAAAAACACTACTAGGAAGCAAAAACATCATTGGTGTTATCACTCGGGTCCTAGTGCTTTTTCTTTTAGAACAATAAATGATCATAGATTGAGATTTAAGACAATTTAATTGGTTTAGATACTTGATTGGTTAGCTAAAAAATATGTTGGTAAGCTTTGATACTTTGATGATGCACTTAAAATTGGGTGTCTACATTTGCCCCTTTTTGATGTATTTATTGGATGATGAGTGTGTCAAAAAATAACATTAATGCCCCAATTTTGAGATTGATAGATTTGATTTTGGTTAGGATTTATGATGTAATATGATTGATGCTTTTGATTATTGGTTATTATTGATGTTAAATTTTATCTTTTTAATAGATTTAAATATTGTTGTGCCATGTTTTACCCCCTTGATTTTTGGAGGGAAAATCAAGTGGGACCAAGGAAAATCAACTTAACCATGATTCACGTCAATTTAATAATGAAATATTGAGGAGAAACAACAAAAAATGGTTAGGATAGATATGATTAAAATGGTTAGTGGGTTAATAAACTATTTCATTTTTATTACTAACAATGATACTCAAGAGCTTTGGAATCCTAATTTGATGATAAAAATTGATGGCTCAATAGGGGAGACCATTGCATCAAGTGATATATTGAGACCACCATTGATAGAAGGAGGAGGAAAATTTTAGTAAACAAATTTAAAAACTTGTAATTTTCAATCTTTAGTCTTAAAAAGCATGCTTGAAGAAAAGGGCAATGCTTTTCTGCAAGTGTTAGTGCTAGTTGATGATGCTTTTATGCATTGATGATGCTTTTATCATCTGCGAACACTTTCACCATCTTAGCAACATTTTTTCTATTTGGTGTTACTTTTGTTACCCAATGGTGATTTTAACAAAGGGTGGAACTTCTTGATCTTCTTTTTTATTGATTTTACAAGTTTCAAGATTAATGGGTGATAGACTTTGTCTAATTATAGAAGAGACTATAGACAATAGACTAAAGAGAGAGATGACATCTACTCTGAAGATGATCTAGGGTTATTAGAATTTACATATCATACTCTACTAGTGGTATTAAGGCTATACCATGTAGCCCTTATGCCTAAGGAGGATTTTATTAGGTCTTGTTGATTGCCCTAATAGAGCATTGGTATTCGAAGACAAGTACCTTATTATTATACTATAAATAGGTGATAATCTCATTGGAGGACATGTGGTTGATATTGTAGGTAAACATGAGTTAAGACTAGAGGAGGGGCTTATTGATATTGATTGGAGGTAGATTTTATAGAAATGAGGTTTGATATTAATATTAGTATTACCTACCTTGGGGGTTGTCTAGATTGTAAGAAGACTCTAGTATGTGCACTAGTATCCAAAGTATTGATTGGAGATACCAATAGGAGAGTGATACACTAGGGTTGGGTCAAGGTGGTGGATGATATACTCAAGGAGTATACTTTTTGCTTAGGGTCCTATCATCTTGTCTTAATTATACTACTAATTAAATTGGGTAGTCTATAGAGGAGGTAGAAGTTTGTCTTGCTATACATTACTATAGGTATGGGCCTAGGAGTACATAGTAGTATTGCGGCTACTAATGTTACTAGGATAAGTGGTATATATAGAGGTATTGATAGTGTACCATTGGGCTTAATATTTTGAGGTAAGATAGGGGAAGCCACATGGAGGGGTTTGAGTGTATTTTGATAACTCATCAATGAATTGATCTAGGATCATATCACTTGGCACACTTTCTGACAACATCCAAGGTGGCTAGAGAATGTCTACCAGATAGCTAAGATAAAGTGAGTTAGATGGTTAGTCAAACCATGGGGGGATCATAAGCTCTTCCATTTTGATAGAGTGGTCCATTAGTTCAACATGTAGTAGGGGATTATTATAGGGCTAGTTTGGTATAGAAATTGGACATGATAGCAAGGATATAGGCTATAGTTGGACCCATACTTTTACCCAAATGAAAATATTTATGACTTTGTTATCCCCAATCTATGAAGTAATGGCCCTAGGGTTAGCATTGGTTACCAGGGTGGAACTAGACTATCCACACATTGAGGATTATTGTATCTAACCTACGTATAGTCAAGCATATGTGGTTAGGAAGGAAACCTCAAGGGAACAATGAGCAACACCACCACTATTGGATGGTACTAATAATACCATTAAAAAAGACAAAGGGCAAAGATAGAAGCAATAATAGTGGTAACAAGAATGATAATAGTATCAATGATCACAATAGGAAAGGTGGGCCCTAGTTGATAACCTTAGTTTGTTGTTGAGGTAGAGAAGGATGTGTTGGCATAGTAAGTGGCCAACCCTAAGGTCAAGGTAGTAGTGGCCCAACAAGACCAAGATTTGGATGGAAAAGAGGTAATGGCTAGAATGATAGAGAAGGACCAACTGGTTCACCAAACCTTGTTGATGCATCAGATGAATTTGAGTCTAATTGCTAAGAGGGATGCAATTGTGATGAAGGTCATTGCATGTGGATCTAGCAATAGTAAGCTAGTTTAGACTATCTTGTATCATATGGTTTTTGCATAACAATGAAATATAATGGAGATGACTTGAGTTTAGGTAGAGTTGATGATGGAGGTTGAGTGATCGATAAAATACATAATTGCCTACCATGTAGAGATATTGATAGACCATTATACTCCTTTGTCGATTAGGTCATGGAGACAAACAACATAGACATATTCATGGTCCATGACTTGGTAATAATAATTCTTAGTGAGGATTTTGCCATTGCCAGGAGGAGGATCAAGAGTACTAGACACAAGGTCTCAGAGCTAATTGCCTATGCGAGGGCTAATTTTGTAGTTGCTATTGTATTTTTGTAGACTCATTATATATCACATGATCATTGTATTATATATTTTGATGTACATATATTTATCAATATATTTATATATATTCATTGGCATTTATGGATTTATGATAATGTGTAATTTTATATCATGTTTAAGTTGATATGGATGATAGATGATCAATGATTTGATTTATTTTAGATGATGTGTGTGTTAATTGATAATTATTGGATGTGATGATTAAATATAATAATGATTTTATAATTTCATGATAGTGTTAGAGTTTTTAGTTTTTTAAGATGTATTACTAATAAATTTAGAGGAGTAGATTTAGAAAAGCAACTTGAGGTTTATGATTATATGATGTATATATATTTGTGATAGAGATTGTAAAATAATATGCCCAAGGTTACTTTGAATAATTCCACGAGGTATTATTATGATACAAACTACATACAACTATATACAAATATCTAAAAATAAATATTTACCTAGGGGCCTTTAACTATGATAAAATATTTTTCTTTGGGGGACTTTAGGTAATGTCATTAGGCGTTGTTGTAATAAAATATATATATATAGATATATACAAATAGGTACAGATAAAGAGTTGCCGAAGGGGGATTTCACTATGAAATAATATCTACCTAGGGAGACTTTAGTTATGATAAAAGATTCACCCAAGGGGAATTTATATAATTTCATGAGGATTGTTGTAATACAAGACTATGCATAACTATATATAGATATGTATAGATAAAAAATTGCCCAAGGCGACTTTAGATAATGCCATGAGGTATTGCTATAATATAAGATATATACTATTTTTAGTATCCCAAACAAATGTCAAAGGAGCATTGTATGATTTATTTGAGAGCTACAAAAAATATATTTACCTTAAGACAAATACCTTAAGACAAATGTCTAAAGGAATTTATCCTTTCTTGTAGATAAATTTTATATAAGACTTTTGGCTTTCCTATTTATAAATATCATATAGAACTTTTTATTGGTGGATTTACCTTTAAAAAATATCTAAAGGGACTTCCACTTTGCCTATAGACAAATTCCATATAGGACTTCTAATTGGTGGATTTGCCTCTAAAAAATATCTAAAGGAAGTCTACTTTGTCTATAGATAAATATCATATAGGACTTTTGATTGATAGATTTACCTTTAAATAAACATCTAAAAGACTTATGTTTTGATTAATAGACATATTTATCCCATACATGGTGAAACATAGGAGACAAGAGATAACAAGATTAATCTTACCATCAACACCTACGACCTTGTAGCATTAATCATGCAACAAGGTTTTGAGATAGAAGATGAAGAGATAGAGTTTTGTGACCTAATGAAGATAAGAGATTTTGATATAGATAATACTATTGTACAAACCATTAGTTTGTAGATGGGATTGAGGATAATATGATTGCATCAGTAACATAGTTAAAAGGAAAAATAATATATTCTAACTTGGATCATCATTTACATGTCATCATAGATTTCCAACTCTCTATGCTATAGGAAACCCTAACAGAGATAAGCATGTACATGTAGGTAGATATGAGGTAGAGTAGATGTAAGAAGGAAGTAACTTTTAGTTGGTAAGAAAATAAACAACCAATGAAGACTTAAATATAATATCACTTAAGATGCATTATGTTCATTGGTTCTTTAATTTCTTTTTTATCAAGTGTGTTGAGGCAATAAGCACCCAAATCATACTTGGTTGTTATGATGTATGGACCTATCCAATTAGGCTCAAATTTACCTTTAAGCTCAGTTTGGGCATTGGTATTTTTTCTAATTCTCTTTGAGGACAAGATCGCCAAATTCAAAGAATCAATATCACACCTTTTTCCTATAGGCATGTTTAATGCTTTGTTGGTAGACCCTTAGGTTATCTAGGCCATGGATATGATTTTCTTCAAGCAGTTCCAACTAGCTAAGATGGGAGAGATGATATTAATATTTAATAAAGATGTATTACAACAAAATATGCAAGGAAGGATTATCTAACTCAAAGGGAATATCACTTCAATATCATAGACCAAAGCATAGGGTGTCATGCTAGTGGGAGTTTTGACACTAGTGTAATATGACCATGAGGCTAGACATAATTGGAGATGTCAATCTCTACTAGTCTAGTTGATGAGGTTCTTGAGGATTTTGATAAGAGTTTTATTAGAAGCTTCAAGTTGGACATTGCCTTGGGGATAGTAAGGGGTGTACCATTTGTGGTGAATCTTGAAGAGAAAAAAGGCCCCGATAAACTAAATCTAGAAAATAGTAAATACATAATCAAAGGAAAAAAGAAGAAGATAAAAAATACACACATAACATAGTATTTCACTTGGGAAACCCTTATGAGAAAAAACCCAACACAATAATATCTCCTTATTGTATAAACTTAACCGTATCCAATACAATAATGTTCATCTCTCATCTCTATTTAAACCCTGATGCAAGTGCAATTAAATAACAACACAAGAACAAATTTTTACAATACAATGGGTGAAAAACCATGGGTTAAAATATTTAGCCCTCAAATACCCATATGGGTCTAAAAATAGCTTAAGAAACCCTAAAAATTTCAACGAGGATACATGGAGAGTGTCAAATAACTTTTAGAGTTGACCCTACCTGAATAACATGGAAAATATTCAATATTTTTCCAATATTTTTCCACTTGTTGAATACTTTCCATAGGGGTTGGAAACTATAATTATCAACTGTCAAGGGAAACCATACCCATAGATATTCTACACCAAGAAAAATTCTAAGTAGGTAAAACCTTTGTTAATGAATCAACAACATTATTCTCTGTATCAACTTTCTCCAGCATCACCCAATTCTCTTCAACCATCTCTCTCACAAAATGGTACTTGATATCAATATATTTTAATCGATCATGAAAACCAGGATTGTTGGCCAAAAATATTGCACTTTGACTATCACTGTCAACCTTCTACTTAAGACCAAATGTTGAACACAACCTCTATAGCCACACTGCTTCTTTACAAGCATGAGTTGCTACAATGTACTCTACCTCTATTGTGGACAAAGCAACCATTGATTGCTTTTTACTCATCCAACTTATTGCCCCTCCAAATAGTCTGAACACATAAGCACTTGTGGATCTTCTCTTGTCCAAATCTCCAATCTAGTTAGCATCCACAAAACCTTATAGATTTACAATATTATTATCTCCAAATTTTCATTGGTAACAAATACCATAGTCTGAAGTCCGACACAAGTATTTGAAGATCCTCTGCATAACAATCCAATGTTCCTTTCTTGGATTGGATATATATTTGCTAACTACTCCCATTGTATGTGCAATATTAGGTCTAGTATATACCATTGCATACATCAGACTACCAACAATGCTAGCATAAGGAATATAATGCATTTATTCAAAATTTTCATATATTTTAGGACATTGTTCATCAGATAAATTTTAACCAATAGGATATTGAGTACATACCGGTTTACAACCAAACCATGCATTATAAATCTCTGTAGTATCAAATCAATATTTTATTTGATTTAACCACAAATTTCTATTTGCATGATCCTTTATTATTTTCATACCCAAAATAAATCTTTCAATACACAAATCCTTCATGTCAAATTCAGAAGATAACTGAGATTTTAGTAACTTTATCATCTCTTTATTGTTACCAATTAACAACATGTCATCCACATACAAAATAATGATAACAAAATTTTCACCTTCTTCTTTAAAATACACACATGGATATGCTTTGCTTTTTGCAAGCCCAAGTGTCAAAATAAATCTATGAAATTTTTGGTTCCACATTCCTGGAGATTACTTCAAGCCGTAAAGAGACTCTTTCAACTCATATACCAATTCCTCCTTAACTTTTACCCTAAAGCATTCTGGTTGTGATATATATATATATATATATATATATATATATATATATGTTTTCATCAAGTTCACCATGTAGAAATATTGTCTTTACATCTATCTATTCTATTTCAATATCAAAAGTAGTAGAAATAGCCAACAAAAATCCAATTTAAGTTAGTTTAGCCATAGGAAAAAAAATCTCACCAAATTCAATTCCCTCAACTTAAGAAATTCCTTTTTCTACTAGGTGAGCCTTGTACTTCTCCAACATTCCTTCTACATTGAAATTATTTAATACCCACTTACAACAAATTAGTATTCTTCTAGTGGGTAATTTCATCAAGTCCCACATATTATTTTTATCCAAGGACTCTATTTCTTCCTCCATAGCCCTTTTCCAAGACTTATTCTCACTTGAGTAAAGTGTCTCCTTTACAGTCTTGGGTTCTTCATTAGTAACTGATATATTAAATGCATAACAAATATTTTAAGGACTATACCTTTTTGTAAGTCTTCTCACTTGATCTAATCTCATTAAACTTGGAGTTCTAGGTTCTGCATCTTCAACTTCCTCCTCACCTGCTTCTTCTAAATTTTCCTCTTCAAACTCTCTTTGTAGTTCATCTTCTTCTGTAGCACGGGTTCTACAATTGGTTCTTCCTCCTGTTCCAGTTTTACTTGAACTATATTAGGTTCTTCTCTTGGTTGCATTTCCTATTTTGGAGCTCCTTTTGTTTCTTTAAATATCACATTACAACTATAAACAATCTTCTATGTTTTTGGGTTCCACAACTTATATCCTTTAACACCAATACTATAACCCATAAATAAATATTTTTTTAGATTTATAGTATAGCTTAGTCATTTTCTATTTTGGGACATACATATAAGCATCACAACCAAAAACCTTTATATGACTAAGAGAGGGTTTCTTACCATTCCATACTTCTTGTGGAGTCTTTTCCACCAAAGCTGAGGTAGAAAATCTATTGATGAGGTAAAAAGTAGTTAACATGACTTCTTTCTAGAATTTTCTTTCTAACCCTGCACCACTTAGCATGCTTTCGGCTTTATCCATCAATGTTTTGTTCATCCATTTTGCAACTCCATTCTGTTGTGAAGTATATAGATTTGTTTTCAGTATTTCTAATCCATAGTCCTTGCAAAATTGCTCAAATTCATTAGAGTAATACTCTCCACCATTATCACTTCTCAAAACCTTGATCTATTCTCTATATAATTTTCTACAAGAGACTTAAACTCTTTAAATTTATTTAAAACATTAGATTTGTTTTGTAAAAAATATACCTAGGTATTTATTGAAAAGTCATCTATAAATGTAACAAAATAGATAGATTTACCTAACGATGGTACTTTTGTAGGTCCAAACACATCACTATGAACTAGATGTAAAATTCCTTTAGATCTTGTAGCACTACTATGAAACTTGACTTGGGTTTGCTTTCCAAAAACACAGTGCTCACAAAAATTAAAATTTAATGGCCAATCATAATTTCTTTCATTCATACCTTTTAAAGTAACCAAGGTGAGTCCTATCACTTAGTACCATCAAAATAAAAAATCCAATAGTGAGGTTGATATGCTTCTATATTGAAAATAAACTCATCAGTAAATTATACCACTAAAGGAGGATAGGCTTCTAAAGATCTAGCTACTAATTAGTTAGCAATGACTTAACCTTTCATAGACTTCCAATTAACAAAATAAAGATTGAACTTGATAAGCACAATGAACAACTTTGCAATTCTTCCCAAGAATTAAGATTTGGACATGAGGTATCATAAAGTATTGACCCTAATGGTGACAAAGGTCTTATGGCTAAGCATATAATATCTAAGCTTTTGAGAGGAAAACATTACAACTAGGTATAAATTCTCTAAAGGTGTATATAAAAATTTGTAATTGACCAAAGTCCTATTGATGTAGAAGGTATCTCTTTCTCTATTTATCATCATATTGTGCCAACATATTTCCTAAGGCATAGTCCATATATGCTATTTATAGCAACAAGGGCCCATGTGGATTAAGTGGAACATGGATAGGTGAGGATAAAAGATAAGATTTTAGAGAATCAAAGACCACTTGACATTAAATATTCCACTCAAAGACCACATCCTTTCTTAAAATTTTAGTGAAGGGTTCACACTTGTCGACTAGTTGGGAGATGAACCTTCAAATGGCCTAGATTTTACCTGAGAGGCTCCTAAGCTAGGTTAAAGTTCAAGGGGGTGGCATACCAATAATACCTAATATTTTGTCTAGATCAACTATGATACCATGCTGGAAAACAATGAACCTTAACAATTTTCTTGAGGTAACCCCAAAGATGCAATTATGAGGCTTAAGGCATACCTTGCACTCCTTTAGTCACTTGAAGAAGCACCTTAATTATTAAACATGATTTTCCTAGTTATCGACTAAGAATATCATCAACATAGTCCTCCACAATGTTATGCATCACATCATGAAAGTATTTCATAGCTCTTTGGTAGGCAACCTTTGCATTCTTCATCCCAAATGGCATGACTTGATAGGATAAGGTTCCCAATGGGGTAGTGAACATTGTTTTGGCTTGATCCTCAGGGGTAATATTGATCTGATTATAGCCTAAGAAACCATCCATAAAAGACAACATTCCATATCCTACAGTGAAATTGATGATCATGTTGATGTTGAGTAGAGAAAAGTCATCCTTATGACATGTTTTGTTGATATCCCAAATGTTAGCACATAATCTAACTCTACATAATTTCTCAGCCATAGGAACAATGATAGAGATGTAGTTAGAATAGTTGATGACTTTGATGAAGCCAATATCAAGGAGATTTTGGAGCCCCTCTTTGACCAGAAGAGTGACTTTTGAGTGCATGTTTTGTAATTTTAACTTTACACATTTTACACAAGGAGTGATGACCATATGATGGATAAATAAGAAAGAATCTAGGCTAGGCATATCAGTGTGGGACCAAAAAAATATGTATTTGAACTTTGTCAATAGTTTGGTGTATTTATCATGCTTAGTTAGGGTTAAGAATTTTCTTGAATTAAGGATCTTGGGATCATGTAGAGTTCTAATATTTATGTCTATGATTTTATCAATTACAATGCAAGATTTATCTTTCAATTGAGGAGGAGCTAGGAGCACTCTCAAGATTTCTAGATCTATAGCATCCAAGGCTTGTTGACTATTATTGATTTATTGGGAGACAACCACATGGGTGATTTGGAAAAATGATCCCTTAAAATAAATGTTCTTTTATTCTAGATATTCTAAGGGACCATCTTAGAGAGGATTATTCATGATTTCATCTTGTGCACAATTGTCTCCATCATCAGTGATATTGGGGTAAGCCAAGGTTAAAAGATTCAATTTGATAGTTTAGGTAAACTTAGAGAAACTAGGATCTATGAGGAGTGGTGATCCATAATCATCATCCTCATCCCAATATTGTTTTAAAGAAACAAAGTCCTCATGGTATGTCCTATCAATATGATCGAATTATCCTTCACTATAAGGATGTAGAGGCATTATAGCTAGGTATATAGCTGATCCTATAGTGACAAACAAGTTTTGACATGCAAAAGTTCTTTGATGCATTGCTCGTATAGGCCTAGCTTTTTACATTGATATTCTATATTGAAAAGCATCTATTTAAAAATGAGATATGAGTTTAATAAGAAGCATAAAATGTACTATTATTTAGCTAAGGGTTACTACCATGGATTTTATCCTCATTGGTAGTACTAGTGCAAATGAAGGAGCAACTTCTAATTTGCACTATTTTACCCTTATTGCTAGAGGATAAGCCTAATTTTTAGGGAAATAGAGGGAGATCTATCATTTTTTCCTTTAGAAGCTACTCTAGAATGGATGAAATATGTATGTCCAATCAAGAGTACCTCCTTTTAGACTTTCCTATGATAAGATTTTGAAGGTTTGCAAAAACACTAACATTGTTGGCATAGCGCGAGTCCATGAATCCATTGCCTACAATGTGTTTACTCTTATATTTTACCTTCATGTTAAAGGTAGGCTTATCTTCCTCTTTATGGGATTAGCATTTAGATGCCCTCTTTTGACAAGAATGGTCTCTACTCTATTGGCCATGTCAATTATGTCTTTGAATGAAGATACATTAGCCATCTCTAGGTAGAAGGCCAATTGCTCACTGAGATTTCCTATGAAGATGTTTAATAAGTCTCTAGGTGGAGGAACGTATTGCAATCTCCCCACTAAAGCTTACCATATTTCTAAAAAATTAGTAAAATTCTATTATTTAGACTAATTGAATTGGTATAGATCAATAATGTTGATATTTTACTCAATGTAGATAGAGAATTGCTTAACAAACATCTCAACAAGGTCCCTAACTATAACAACTTATATCCTTTAACACCAATACTATAACCCATAAACATGCATTTTTTAGATTTATAGTCCATCTTAGTCATTTTCTCTTTTGGGACATACATATAAGCATCACAACAAAAAATATTTATATGACTAAGAGAGGGTTTCTTATCAGTCCATACTTCTTGTGGAGTCTTGTCCACCAAAGCTGAGGTAGGAGATCTATTGATGAGGTAAAAAGTAGTTAACATGACTTATGTCCATTATTTCCTTTCTAACCCTGCACCCCTTAGCATGATTTTGGCCTTATCTATCAATATTTTGTTCATCCGTTCTACAACTCCATTCTATTATGAAGTATATGGAGTTGTTTTCTATATTTCTATTCCATAGTCCTCTTAAAAATGCTTAAATTCATTAGAGCAATACTCTCCACCACTGTAATGCTCAAATTCATTAGGGTGAGGTTGAGGAATGACTTCCTCTGTCTCACCCTGTTCCTTTTTGTTTACGTTTTTTTGCCCTCATCGCTTCCCTGCATAGAGCCTAAGTATTATTGGTCTTTAGGGTTTTCTTGTTAATGTCTGTCCTACGTTTATGTATTTTCTTATTTAAGACTTATCCTTCTATCTAAGTTTAGGTTTTGGTTTCGGCTTATGGTATGAGGTTGCATCCTCACTTTTGGGTCTATAGGGTTGTCTCTAGTATGTCTAAGGCTGAGGTTGCATCCTCTTCCACGACCTTCACTAATATGGTCTTCTACTAGGGTCCTCAGTCGTCCTTCCAGCATGACACTGCTTTTCTGCTGCTTATGTAAATAGGTTCAGGGATCCTTAAAACCCTTTTTTTGCAATATAAACCTTTTACTTAGAAAAAAAAAATACTCTCCACCATTGTCACTTCTCAAAACCTTGATCTTTTTCTCTATCTAATTTTCTACAAGAGACTGCAACTCTTTAAATTTATTGAAAACATCAGATTTGTTTCATAAACAATATACCCAAGTCTTTCTTGAAAAGTCATTTATAAATGTAACAAAATATATAGATTTACATAACGATGGTACTTTTGTAGGTCCAAACACAACACTATGAACTAGATGTAAAATTCATTTAGATCTTGTAGCACTACTAGGAAACATGACTTGGGTTTGTTTTCCAAAAAACCAGTGCTCACAAAAATCAAAATTTAATGGCCAATAAAAATTTCTTTCATTCATACCTTTCATTTTTAATTTTCAAAGGAATTTCTCACCTATATACCCCATGCATTGATACCACAACATTGTCTTCACTACAAGAATACTTAGATCCACTTCTATCGTATTATTCTCCTCTATAACTGAAGAGTTATTGCAGTCAATACATACAGTGCTAGCCTCAAGTTTGAATAGAGTTCCTGTACAAACTCCCCTTATCAATACCAATACTTCACAAACCATCTTGCATCTATCCTTATTGAATACCATAATCACACCCACATCATTCATCTTACTCACAGGTATCAGATTCTTTTCCAAATCTAGAATATGCAACACACCAATAAGGGTTTTAATTCTTCCATATTTTAACCTCAACTTAACTCTTCCTTGAACTATTATTTTATATTTTGAATTATCTTCCAAGAAGACTTCACCTCCATTTATCTTTTCATATTCATAGAACCCCTCCCTATGAGGAGTCATATGAAAGGAAGAACCTGAGTTAATTTACCATGAGTCATGTCATTCACTTGAGCATGTTGCAACTAAGAATAACTCGCCTAAATATTCTTTTGTGGTTTTAATTTATGTAGAAGTTCCTTTATCAGATGATCAACTATTATTAGTATTTTTAGATTTGCAATCTCCTTTATAATGCCCTTTTTTAGCACACTTCCAATATTTCCTCTTTTTTGGAGCAACCTATTTACCCCTAGATCTCAATTTCCTTTCTCTTAATTTCTTTTTGCTTCTTTCTTGAGAACAACCTCTCACAACCAAGGTATCCTTCTGATGATAATCCTTAGAATATTTTCATCTCATTTCCTCATATAATAATGTTCCTACTATATCCTCTACTTTCAATTTAGAAGTAGTATTGGTGATAACCATAACTAGGTTATCCCACAAATCAGGTAATGAATAAATTAAAGTAATACACTTTTCTTCTTCATCCATTTTTACTTCAACAAAGTTTTATTGACTTATCACAATTTTAAAAGCATTCAGATGTTCAACCATAAAGTTACCGTCATTCATCCAAAGTAAATGCAACTTCTTTTGAAGAAATAGTTTATTTACCAATGACTTTGTCTGATACAAAATTCTCAACTTATCCTATAATAACTTTATTGTGGTCTTTATCGATACATTCAACAATACCAAATTTGATAAGCAAAATTTGATAAAATTCCTTTCTTTTCTATCGATCTTCAACCAATCTTCATTTGTCGTTGGTGTTGGTTTAATTCTTGAGACCACAATCCACTGACCTCTACAACCAAAAAATCCTCCATCTCAAGTTTTCATAACTCAAAATTCTATTTATTAAATTTTTTAATCTCTACTTGTGTGCTTCCTGTCATGGATGACTCCCACTCAAGAATTAATTTATGATAGGGTTGAAACCCTTACTCCTTGAAAAAAGCTAAAAACCTAGCTCTGATACCAAATAAAGAGAAAAAAGGCCCTGATAAACTAAATCTAGAAAATTAGTAAATATAGAATCAAAGAAAAAAAATAAGAAGATAACAAATACACACAACACAATATTTCACCTAGGAAACCCTTATGAGAAAAAACCCAACACAATAATATCTCCTTATTGTATAAACTTAACCATCTCCTATATAATAATGTTCATATCTTATCTCTATTCAAACCCTGATGCAAGTGCAATTAAATAACATCACAAGAACAATTTTTTACAATACCATTGGCGAAAAACCACGGGTTCAAATATTTGACCCTAAACAACCCATATGGGTCTAAAAATAGCTTAAAAAACCATATTTTTTTTATAAGGATACATGGAGAATGTCTAGTATCTTTTAGAGTTAACTCTACCAAAATAACATGGAAAATATTCAACATATTTCTGACATAAATTTTGTACTCAACATAATGTTTTTGGACATCCTTGTTCTTACATGGTGTTTCATTGTCTAATATTATGATAGAGGGGTGCTATAGTGGCAAAGGATTCTATTGAAGATGAACTTAGATACTGGGAAGCTTGTAGTTGAGGCTAAAGAGGTAGACTTGACACACTTGGAAAAGTATTCAATAGTCATGATGATGAATGTGTTTCCATCATATGACACTGTAACAACCCAAGTCTACTCACTAGTTGTTAAAAAAACACAAATTCAAAATTTTATTTTATTCCAAAATAGTTGTCACCATTTGACAAATGCATACCCAAATTTGTATTAGTACATAGGCATAAAATTCCACACTCTAAGATAAAAGACCACTGCAGATGGAATCACGAGTGCTCAATATTGGTCAGATTCCATAATAGTGTTGCCATTTTATTGAGACCCCCTTCTCATTCTTGAGTTTTGAGTTCTTGGAAAGGGGTTATCCTTTCAGGGACCATATAACTTGAAAGGGTGGACACATATTTTCCCCATCTCATAGCATGGAGGATGTTGGTCCACTGACCTTTTCTTTGTCCTAGTGGTCCATTGACCTTATCCTCATCTATGTTGATGATTAAGCATTTATACCCATGCTAGAGTTAGCATAGTTATACTTGGTTCTTGATTGTAGATCACCTTCTAGAACACAACTAGGTCCTATCAATACTCTAGATTTTGGAACTAGATTTCTTTGACCATATCTCGATTGATAATAATGTTTCCCACACCATCTATTTCTGGACCTTCCAACCCCAAGGACCAACTCCCTAGTCTTGAGTTATCGTTGGTTATTACGAAATTGATTTATGAATCATGAGAAACCTCACGTACTACCTCGTAAGATAACCTAGAATGACATACCATACCACTATTCATTACTCTTTATGGCATAAGGTCCTCTAACCTCATGTAATCCTTGCTCAATAATAATTATCCCCAAATTCATAACTAACTTCTATGATTTGTCGAAGTTGGCTAGTTGACATCCTTCTCGATAAGTTTTAATATAGTGGCATCCTTCTCTATGGTATTGAAAATCCAATAATATGCCATCCTCCTCGATGGTATTGAAAATCCAATAAGTTTTAATAATGTGCCATCCTCCTCGATGGTATTGAAAATCCAATAAGTTTTAATAGTGTGTCATCCTCCTCGATGGTATTGAAAATTAAAGCTTAGACGTTGTTTTTGTATTTAAGTTTCGGTATATGGTTATTTTCCAAGTTTCAAGAGATAGGTTATCAAAACTTAGTTTTCAAGACACAAAAAAGTCTTTTACCATCTTTCATATTATTAAATTTTATAAAACTATAAATCTTTTCATTAAATATATTCTATTTCAACTATTTTTCTTTAAACAAAGATAAATTATTATGAATCCATTCTATCATTCAAGTTCTAAATATTATTAACTTAACATATAAATATGCTACATTAAATATATTCTTCTTCAACTATTTTTCTTTAAACAAGTAACAAACATAATTATATCCTACTTCAACTATTTTTCTTTAAACAAAAGTAAAATTAAAATATATTCTATTTCAACTATTTTTCTTTAAACAAGGGTAAAATTAAAATATATTCTACTTCAACTATTTTTCTTTAAACAAAGGTAAATTAACATGAACCCATTCTATCAATTGAGGTCTATTTTTTTTTTTACTATCTTAGCACATAAATATGCTACATTAAATATATTTGACTTCAACTATTTTTCTTTAAAAAAATATAAAATTAACATAAATATTTTATACTCTAACTATTTTTCTTTTAAACAAAGGTAAAATTAACATAAATCCATTCTATCATTCAAGGTCTAACACATAAAAATTCTACTCAATACATTAGGACCACTGGTTGACCATATAGGTTTGTCCTGATCCATACTCAACTTGCCACCCATTTGCCATAATCCTAGGTCTTACCGGTATGTCCCTCACAATACTAGAGGAGATAAAACTATCAGTTGCACCACTATCAATAAAATAATGAACTTCTTTCTTGCCTATTTTCTCTTTTAATAAAAATGGAGTGGCTTATCCTGAAATATTGGGATTACTTGTGGCAGCATAAATTCTGTGAGGAGCTTCTCCAACTGGTTTTCTTTTATCAGCTCTCTTCGGGCATTGATTTACGTAATGATCATTGGCTCCATAGATGAAGCATACATTAGGACCCTTGTTCATCCATCTATCTCCATCATTATTCTAATTTGCAGTGTTGTTTCCTTTTCTTGGTGTTGCATTTTTCTATGTCACCTTTTCTAAAAAGTTCCTCCTGTCTTACTGCCTTTTGAAACCCTAATACTTTCCTCTATTTCTATTGTCCCTTCTGAATTGGTCACCATATCGATTTTTCTTATATTGATTCTTCCCCTTAGCTGGTTCTGGGTATCTTCTTTTCTTAGTTTCATCCTTTTCAAACTTTTGAAAATAAGCCTTCTTATTCTTCTGGCATAACTCTTCATAACGTGCGACATCAAAGGCTTCCATCAAATTCTTTGGTTTGATTCACCCAATAGGAGATCCAATTTTGGGATGTAAACCTAGTACAAATTTGTGAGCTTTAAACTCCTCATGTTTATCATATTTTGGTGCATATTTCAATAGTTGGACAAATATTTGATAATATTCTATCACCGACATGTTCTCCTGATGCAGATTGGTGAATTCAGTGTACTTCTCAATGTAAAATTATGGTGTAAAGAATCTATCCTTGAACTATTTTTCAAAAATATACCAAGGAATGTCAATAGCCTCTTTTTGGTTGGTTTTCTTGTATGTGGTCCACCAATCCTTGGCTGGACCTGTTAAATGTGCTATAGCCCATGTAGTTTTAGATTTCACACACAAGGGTTGAATGGAAAAGTACCCTTCAGCTTCACTTAACCAATTTACAGCTGCTTCACCATCCCCTTTTCCATCAAATTTAGAAATATCTAACTTTTTGATTTCTCTTTGCAATTCCACACCGACTTTTCTTCTTGAAGATCCCTTAAGAAATTCACTCATTCTTTCTAGTTCTTTACTTTTAGTCAAATTTTCTATTACCTTTTGTTGTTGAGTAATGATTTCTTGTTGTTGAGACATCTATATTCTCTGTTGTTCCATGTGCTCACTCATTTGAGCCCTTTGGATTTCCATTTGTTCCTTTTGTTGATTCAGTTGTTCTTGCATTAGCTAAATCATTTTTGTCATATTTTCATCATTTTGTGCAGCTCTCCCGGTTGTTGGCTCCTTTTCTTTTTGTAAAACTCATCGTGGTGCTTCGATGGTTTGTACATGATCTGAATCTCTTATGAGTTGCCTTAGTCCCCTTCTCGAAACCTCTACAACCTCCTCTTGTAGATTAGTGTTTGCTCTTCTTGAGGTCCTCGCCATTTTACTTGGTGACAAAAGAGCTATGTCAATTCAATAAGTCATATTTATATCCTAGGGTTTTTGTAACCTAGGCTCTGATACCAACTGTAACAACCCAAGTCTACTCACTAGTTGTTAAAAACACAAATTCAAAATTTTATTTTATTCCAAAATAGTTGTCACCATCTGACAAATGCACACCCAACTTTGTATTAGTACATAGGCATAAAATTCCACACTCTAAGATAAAATACCATTGCAGACGAAATCACGAGTGCTCGAGATTGGCCAAATCCTGCAATAGTGCTACCATTTTATTGAGACCCCCTTCTCATTCTCGAGTTTTGGGTTCTCGGCAAGGGGTTATCCTTTCAGGGCCCATAACACCTGAAAGGGTGGATGCATATTTTCCCCATCTCGTAGCATGGAGGACGTTGGTCCACTGACCTTTTCTTTGTCCTAGTGGTCCACTGACCTTATCCTCATCTATGTTGGTGATTAAGCATTTATGCCCATGCTAGAGTTAGCGTAGTTATGCCTGGTGCTTGATTGTAGATCACCTTCTAGAACACAACCAAGGCCCGCCAATACTCTAGATTTTGGGACCAGGTTTCTCAGACCATATCTTGGTTGATGATAATGCTACCCATACCATCTATCATTGGACCTTCCAACCCCAAGGACCAGCTCCCTAGTCTTGAGTTATCGTTGGCTATTCCACAACCGATTTATGAATCATGAGAACCCTCACGTACTACCTCGTACGATAACCTGGAATGATGTCCCATACCACCGTTCGTTACTCTCTATGGTAGAAGGTCCTCTGACCTCATGTAATCCCTACCCGAGAACAATTATCCCCGAATTCACAACAATCACCTTCTGCAATTTGTCGGAGTTGGGTGGTTGACATCCTTCTCGATAAGTTTTAATATAGTGCCATCCTTCTCGATGGTATTGAAAATCCAATAATATGCCATCCTCCTCGATGGTATTGAAAATCCAATAAGTTTTAATAATGTGCCATCCTCCTCGATGGTATTGAAAATTAAAGCTTAGATGTTGTTTTTGTGTTTAAGTTTCGGTATATGGTTCTTTTCCAAGTTTCAAGAGATAGGTTATAAAATATCAAAACTTAGTTTTCAAGACTTATGAAAAAGTCTTTTACCATCTTTCATATTATTAAATTTTATAAAACTATAAATCTTTTCATTAAATATATTCTATTTCAACTATTTTTCTTTAAACAAAGATAAATTATTATGAATCCATTCTATCATTCAAGATCTAAATATTATTATCTTAACATATAAATATGCTACATTAAATATATTCTTCTTCAACTATTTTTCTTTAAACAAGTATAAAACAAACATAATTATATCCTACTTCAACTATTTTTCTTTAAACAAAAGTAAAATTAAAATATATTCTACTTCAACTATTTTTCTTTAAACAAAGGTAAAATTAAAATATATTCTACTTCAACTATTTTTCTTTAAACAAAGGTAAATTAACATGAACCCATTCTATCAATCGAGGTCTAAATTTTTAATATCTTAACACATAAATATGCTACATTAAATATATTCGACTTCAACTATTTTTCTTTAAACAAATATAAAATTAACATAAATATTTTCTACTCCAGCTATTTTTCTTTAAACAAAGGTAAAATTAACATGAATCCATTCTATCATTCAAGGTCTAACACATAAACATTCTACTCGATTGTCTCAATTAATATTTATAAATCCTATCAATTCTGAAAATAATTAATATTAACTCATTGATTCTATTTGGAGCGCCGCCTATCACGACTACCAAGGCTAAGAGATAGTGTATATTTTAATATAACTCTCTAATTTAGCGAAACTCCAAAAGGTGAATTTGGTTTAACAACTATCTTTATTGCACAATGATTTCTACGTCACTCTGCTTGGAGAGGACAGGTAATATCAATGTTAATGGAAACCTATTTATGGAAGAGACAGTGATACGCTGCTACGAGAGGTAGAATTAAAAACATTGAAAGATGAGAAGTTTAATATACATATTTTCTTATAGAAAGACATGTTTTATTTTGATAATCAGAAGGTTACCTGAATCACTTTCATTAGAAGTGTAATCCAACAGTATATAAAAGAAAACTGGATTTATATATATTTTTCCTATATACATACTTTCAGCTCCATGCAATTGTTTTAATACGATTTTCTAAAATACCCCGAACCTTAACTTCTATTTGAAGATTTCTAAAGTTGAAAAAGGGGTTCCAAATTCTCATAACAAACCTTCAACCAGTGAGTGCATATGAAACAGATTTAATTATACTTTTAAAAGAAATTCCCATACTTTAGAGTCTACGAAACATTACAGGCGGTGCATCCGAAAACAACATATACAGAATTGCCCACATACACAAGGAATTTTAGAGCACTATAACCAAGTCAAGCAATCAAAACTGGCTTCCTTAAAATATATGAAAAGTTTTGCAATGCAACAAGACATATTATAGAAGGTATAAAGCTTCAGATTTCATCTTTCAAAATTTATTTGTACACAGGTTTCTTGCCACAACGAACTGCATTGGTTCTATTAATCCGTTGTCGGAGACAAGACTCTTTTAATAATCATTTCTCATGATTTAATACTAGACACAACAACGTCTATACAAACTACTCAGGCAAACCAACTTAACCGGAATGGACGTTTCACCAGAGGTGTGCTACCATGCCAAGATGAGCGTCAACACCAGCGACACTTCCCTTAGTTTTCGAGGAGGTGGAGAATTGAGGAGTTGAGAGCTAATTGGGTCAGCTTGGCCCAAAAATGGATGCATTCAACTAGATGAAAATATAATGCAACAACCAAACAATATACTTCTCAAGCACAACAATAGAATTCAATATTGAATACATACCAAAACTAATACAAATTCCCAACATGGTTTGGCGTTACCACTATACACACCCAGTCGACATGTTTCATTATTTAACCTGGTTTGGTTTTACTATTAAATTTTTAGAGCCTACATGTTTTTATATTAAGCCATCACTATGGCAGAAAACATGATTTACTCCACAGACACATACCCTACACGATAATAGCTCAAAAATTTAACACAACATCAATAAGGCAGGAAGTCACAATTTACTCCATGGCAACAATTCAAATATTTAACACAACATCAATGTGGAAGAATTCATGATTTGCTCCATGGCAATCGTTCAAAAGTTTAACACAACATCAATATGGCAGAATTCACAATTTGCTCCATGGCAATCGTTCAAAAGTTTAACACAACATCAATATGGCAGAAAATCACAATTTACTCCATGGCAACAATTCAAAGATTTAACACAACATCAATGTGGCAGAATTCATGATTTGCTCCATGGCAATCGTTCAAAAGTTTAACACAACATCAATATGGCAGAAAATCACAATTTACTCCATGGCAACAATTCAAATATTTAACACAACATCAATGTGGCAGAATTCATGATTTGCTCTTTGGCAATAAAAAAAATTTAACATAACAAGATTATATCTATTATACATCCGACAACACACAAGTAGAATGATTAAGAACTCCCAATTATATCTAATCATTAAATGGAGAAAGGCCATGGTGATCTCAAGGATTGAAGGGCTTGAGAAGAACTGTGACAAGGTTTTCATGCTTCTAACAATTATCACATCTCTTGATATAGTTTTAGGAGTCTTTTTCCACGGAGGGCCACTAATAACCCATCCATAGGAGTTTTTTGACAATGGCAACACCACTGAAGTTACTATCACATGATCCATCATGTGTCTCTTTATTGACTATTTGGGCTTTGGATGAGTCAAAACAACTAAGAAAACATCCATATAAGGCATAATGGTTTAGAATATCATAAATTATGACATGCCTACATGCTCATTACTTGATATTCTTATGCTCATTATAGTTCAAACCATCAAACAAAGTACCATCCTTAAGGTAAGCAAATATATCCTTATGCCAAGGACTAGGGGAAGGGTTGATTCTATTAAAAATACTTCTAGAGGAAGTTGACTAGGTTCTAGGGTTGGTTCCCTAGTTTTTTAAATGATAATCATAGCTTGTTCATCATCTATCTCTAAGGTGATGAGGGATGCAACCAAGTCCATAACATCGATATAGCAGTTACTAGACCTAGGGATAACACCAACGATGACCTCTTTAAAGGTAACCATTAGTTTATTAATGTTTTTGTATAAATTGATCTTATCATATTTGGTTTGATAGACACCATTGATTGGTTGACTATAATTTGGGAATACCTAAAGACAAGGATTCTAATCTAGTAGGATAATATTGTATGCAACCGTAGGATAAGGATTTTGTATTTGGTGTTATTGTTGGTATAAGAAAACTTGAGTTTAAAGGATAGAGGTATAAACTACTTTTGAGGTGTAACCAAGGTGAATCCTATCCCTTAGTACCATAAAAGTAAAAACTCCAATAGTTAGGTTGATATGCTTCTATATTGAAAAAAACTCATTAGTAAAGTCTACCAAAGGATGATAGAATTTTAAAGGTGTAGCTACTAATTAGTTATCAATGACTTAAACATTCATAGACTTCCAATTAAAAAAAAAAGATTGAACTTGATAAGCACAATGACCAACTTTGCAATTCTTCCCAAGAATTAATATTTGGACATGAGGTATCATAAAGTATTGACCCTCATGGTTACAAAGGTCTTATGGCTGAGCATATAATTTCTAAGCTTTTGAGAGGTAAACATTACAACTAGGAAAAAATTCTCTAAAGGTGTATATCAAACTTTGTAATTGACCAAAGTCCTATTGATGTAGAAGGTATTTATTTCTCTATTTGTCATCATATCATGCCAACATATTTCCTAAGGCATAGTATATATATGTTATTTATAGCAACAAGTGCCCATGCGGATTAAGTGGAACAAGAATAGGTGAGGATAAAAGGTAATATTTTAGAGAATAAAAGGCCACTTGACATTCAATATTCCACTCAAAGACCAAATCCTTTCTTAAAAGTTTAGTGAAGGGTTCACACTTATCGATTAGTTGGGAGATGAACCTTAAAATGGTCTAGATTTTGCCTTAGAGGCTCCTAAGCTAGGTTAAATTTCAAGGGGTTGGTATACCAATAATATCTGATATTTTATCTGGATCAACTATGATGCCATGCTGGAAAACAATGAATCCTAACAAAGATGCACTTATGAGGCTTAAGATATACCTTTCACTCCTTCAGTTCCTTGAAGATACACCCTAAGTCTTGAACATGATTTTCCTAGTTATCAACTAAGAATATCATCAACACAGTCCTCTACAATATTATGCATCACATAATGAAAGATATATGTCATAGCTCTTTCATAGGTAGCCTTTGCATTCTTCATCCAAAGGGTATTACTTGATAGCAGAAGGTTCCCCATGGGGTAGTGAAAGTTGTTTTGGCTTAGTCCTTAGGGGTAATAATGATATAATTATAGCCTAATAATCCATCCATCAAAGACAAAATTCCATATCCTACAGTGAAATTGATGATCATGTTGATGTTGAGTACAGAAAAGTCATTTTTAGGACATGTTTTGTTGATATCCCAAAAATTAGCACATACTTTAACTCTACATAATTTCTCAGCAATAGTAATAATAATAGAGATGTAGTTGGAATAGTTGATGGCTTTGATGAAGCCAACATCAAGGAGATTTTGGAGCCCCTCTTTGACCACAAGAGTGACTTTTGAGTGCATGTTTTGTAATTTCAACTTTACACGTTTTACACAAGGAGTGATGACTAGATGATGGAAAAATAGGAAAAAATCTAGGCTAGGCATATTAGCGTGGGACCAAATAAATATGTATTTAAACTTTTTCAATATTTTGGTGTATTTATCATGCTTAGTTAGGGTTAAGATTTTTCCTGAATTAAGGATCTTGGGATCATGTAGAGTTACAATATTGATGTCTATAATTTTCTCAATTACGATATGATATTTGTCTTCCAATTGAGGGGGATCTAGGAGCACTCTTAAGATTTCTAGATCTATAGCATCCAAGGTTAGTTGACTATTATTGATTTATTTGGAGAAAACCACATGGGTGATTTGGAAAAATGATCCCTTAAAATAAATGTTATTTTATTCTAGATAGTCCAAGGGACCGTCTTAGAGAGGATTATTTATGATGTCCTCCTGTGCACAATTGTCTCTGTCATCAATGATATTGGGATAAGATAAGGTTAGAAGATTCAATTTGATAGATCAAGTAAACTTAGAGAAACTAGGATCTATGAGGAGTGGTGATCCATCATCACCGTACTCATCCCAATATTTTTTTTAAGAAACAAAGTCATCATGGGATGTCCTATCAAGATGATCAAATTCTCCTTCACTATTAGGAGGTAGAGGCTCATTATAGTTGGGGAAATAGCTGATCCTATAGTGTCAACCAGTTTTGACATGCAAAATCTCTTTGATGCCTTGCTCGTATATGCTTAGATTTTTATATTGATATCCCATATTGAAAAGAATCTACTTAGGAATGAGATATGGATTTAATAGGAAGCATGAAATATACTATTATTTAGCTACGTAAGTGTTACTACCATGGATTTATCGTTGGTAGTACTAGTGCAAATGAAGGAGCAACTTCTAATTTTCACTATTTTACCCTTATTGCTAGAGGATCATCCTAATGTTTAGGTAAATAGAGGTATCTCTATCATTTTTGCCTTTAGAAGATACTCTAGAGTGGATGAAAGATGTTTTTCCAATCAAGAGTACCTCCTTTTAAACTTCCCTATGACAAGATTTTGAAGGTTTGCAATAACACTAACATTGTTGGCATAGCATGAGTACATGAATCCATTGCCTATAATGTGAAATTTCTTATATTTTCCCTTCATGTTAGAGGTAGGCTTATCTTCATATTTATGGTATTAGTATTTAGATGCCCTCTTTTGACAAGAAAGGTCTCTACTATCTTGGCCATGTCAATTATGTCTTTGAATGAAGATACATTAGCCATATCTAGGTAGAAAGCCAATTGCTCACTGAGATTTCCTATGAAGATGTCTAATAAGTTTCTAGGTGGAGGGACGTATTGCAATATCGCCACTAAATCTTACCATATTTCTAAAATATTGGTAAAATTCTATTCTTTAGACTAATTGAATTGGTATAGATCAATAATGTTGACATTTTTCTCAATGTAGAAAGAGAATTGCTTAGCAAACATCTTGACAAGGTCCCCAAAGCTTTAAAAGGAATGCCTTCATATATGGTAGTACCATTTCAAAGAAGGGCCACTACAATTTTTAGGAAATAATTTTTAGTAGCAATGTCTCATCATAGGAGATGTCACTATAAGTAGTCCTGAAAAATCTAAGGTGGTTAACAAGATCCTTTTTCCCTTGTACATTTAAAACTTAGGGGTTTCAAAGTTACGATGAAAAGGATAACTATATACAATAGGATCTAGGGATTGGTTGCACAAGTCATCATATGATTACTTACAACTGGACGATAACCCTTGGATAATGATCATTTGTTGCTTTAATTTATTTGACTAAGTGGTAAAGATTTGAAGTTTAGGAGGAACATGATTTGATAAAACATAAGGTATATTTTGAGAGATAGAGGTGATATATTTATTATTAATGTAAGGAGATTAGTATACATGGGGATATGTTGTCAAACTTGGAATCATATAATTTATCCTTAGAATAGTTGAGACTAGAGGGTTCAAAGCTTGATAATGAGAGATTGCAGGGTTAGGGTTTTGTCCTAATCCTATCCTTGCACTTGTAGGATTTGAATGATGACCATAAGACAAGTTGATATTACGATTGGAGATTGGGGAATTTAGTGGTACACCCTAATTAGGAGTATAACTTGTGCTTGCCTAATGAGATATGAGGTATCTAATGTTACCCTATAATAACTATTCAAGGGTAGACAAAGATGAGTGATGCTTCAATGGAGGCAATAGGGTTTATCTCTATGTCATCCATTCAAATGGTTATAATAGGAGCTGAATTAATGAAGTGATATGTTGATGCATGAAGGTTCATGTTCATGGACCCAAAGGATGGGCTTAATTTATTTATTGACAAAGGGTTTGTATTAAAATTTTGGGAATAATCCAATGAATTGTCCTCTATAAATGTGCCCAAGGTTTCACGACCTTCCTTAAAGAAAGCCTATGGTTTCCCTATACTTCTATGAGAAATAGACCATATGAGTTGTATATTGGAAGATCACCCTCCCATATTCCACACTGGTAGAGCTTAGAGAATCCTAAGGCATGGAAACTTCATCTTCTTAGTCAAAGGCTTATTTTTTAAAAGTAGGTTCCTCATCATGACCTCCATTGGAGGATCAAAATTAATGTCCAACTAGTGAGCAAAACTACAAGTTAGGTAGCATTTATTAGCCATAGGTTTAAGAGAAGAAAATATATTATTTAAATTTTTAATTATTTATATTGTTGATTAAAGAAGAAAGAGAATATGTTTTAGCAACCTTATATCTCCTTTTCTCGATATACCCAATTTGACCTATATGCCTAAGGGCCTCCCTATATATCAAAGGTCCCAATATACTTGATCCCTCTCTATATACTCGTTGATACATGAGACAAAATTGATATATATTATTCAAATTATATTTGTAAGTGACCACCTAGATACATAGCTAAGATGGTATGTGAGGGGTAATAATATATCTTCCTATTACTCCCACTAGCCCACTGTAATATACTCCTTACTAGGCATAAGTATGTGTGAAATCCTATGTGGGTGGTTGATAGTTTGGGCTTGCTATATACTCGATATAGCCCTTTAGCTCATACAATAATTACTAAGATGACCATGAAGGTCCCTAGTAGGACTAGCACTTGATTATATTCTTATTATCTAGATTTAATGTGCCTTAACATAATAAACAAGATTAATTAACTTGATGAAAGTTTGATAAATGTTTATCTTCATTAAGATATATCTTGATCAAGAAAAATATTGGGACCCATTATGGTGTTCATACAAGGTTCACCAAAATATGATGATGAGAGAAAGAAGTCATGATGGAACCTCTCACTTAGGGGATATGCTATGTCTCCCCCTTCTCACTTTGAGGATAGGGGTAGTTGTGAGCCTAGGTCTAAGATTTAGTGGATGTAAGTTAGAGAACACTTATGTTTCTCCTAGGATATTTCTTTGATGTTCTAACCTTAATATAGTCCTATCCTAGCTACAAATGCATCAATCATTGTAGTAGCGAGGTCCTATAAACTAAATGCTTTTGAATTTTAATGACAAATGAGACAACAATTTTCTTTTAGAGTAAGGGTTCAAGCAAATAATGCAACAAACAAGCCACAATGTGGCTATAAATTATTGTGTTTGATGAGATGCGAGATTGTAGTTAGTCCCCATATGCAATTTATGCTAACTGATACTTTCTTTTCCTTTTGTCCTTTAGTGGATGGATTAGAGAACACTTAATAGCAAAAGTAGATATAAAATAGACATTAGAGAGATTCTAAGATCTAAAATGGCAAAAACAATAAATTAAAACTTAAAACCTGGTTTCTACCTTAGTGGCAATAATTTTATTAGAGTGCAAAAGTTCTAGTGGTGCTATTATTGTCTAGTGGTCCACTCACTACTGATAGAAGCACTTTTGGTCTACAAAAGCACTATTGGTACTATTGCTATTTGATGGCACTTTTGCTTGATTTTTTTAAACTTATAAAGTAGATATAAAATAGATGGGTTAGTAGTAAAGGTTTTGCCTAGGTTAGCTGAGATTGTAGGGCTCCCTTGACTAGTATTAGATCCTTTCTCAAAATATAAAAATAATAGATGTAGAATTATAAAATGATGATTGCAAGTTTAGTGGCAAAAGTAACACTAGGGAAGCGATAACACCACTAACAATTTTGCTAATCGGTGACACTTTAACTTTCTTTGGAATATTGTGGCTATGAAGTTAGAATTTTTGCCATAGTAGAGACAACATAATAGCACCATTGAACCTACAATTTGAAAGCACTTTACCTATACATATAGTAAAACATGTTTTGGACTATAAAATTTTGATTTTCTAAATGACTAAATGAGGATCCGACTAGAAGATGCAAGGGTCCTAATTGAGAGAATATGACAACTTGATTAATAATAAAAAGATGTAAGATAATGATGCATTAAAACTATAATGAATGCAATTAATGTTTGAACTGTTGTAACTTGCTCCGAGTTTGAAAGTACTTTAATGGCTCATGATCTGTATGCACAATGGTTTCTTTAACCAATAAATAATGTCTGCATTTATTCATTTCTTGGACAAGTGTGAAAAACTCTTTATTATATGTAGGATAGTTAAGAACAAACTCTAAAAATAATTTAGAATGATAACATATATATTTACCTTGTTAGAACAAAACTGCCCCCATAGCATGGCCTGAGGCATCCGTATCAATCTCAAAAGGCATCCTCATATCTAGCATAGCAAGCACAGGTGCACTGTATACCTTATCCTTTATCAGGTCAAAGGCTTTGTTCTTCTCTTTCCCCAAATAATATTTCTATTCTTTTGCAGCTGCTATAATAAAGGTCTTGCTATATGTGAGAAATCCTTAATAAAATTTATGAGGTATTGGACTACCCCAACAAAAATCCTCAGTTTAGTTTGGGTCTTTGATGTTGGCTAATTCCTTATAGCAACCACCTTAGAAGGATTTATTTCGAGTTCCAACTCGAAAAACCAAGTTATATGCAAATGTACTCTGTTGTCAATGTGGAAAACCTGAAGTTGATTGAGCCCTATTTGTTGGATGATAGAGAAGATGCTCCAATATTGCCTAAGTTGGATGATTTAGTCTCAGTTGAGTTTGAGGAGGCAATAGAATATTAAATATTTGATAGGAAAATGTGAACAACACACAAAGGATAGGAAGAATTATGGTTGGTATGTCCTATGGGAAAAATTCTAAGAAAGGCAAAGTGGATCTCCAAGAAGCAAGCAGAGAAACAATATCCCCATTTGAATAAATATGATTTTGAGGGACCAAAATCCTCCAATTAGGGAGGTCATGATCAGGAGACCAATTGAAAGGTCATCTACAAGAATAGTGGAAGGAGCTCCAAATAAAATCCTCGTTTTGGAGCAATTAGCACTTGTTGGAACAGAGTATGGAGGGAAAATATAGTAAGGTTTATGTTTTCAAATTCTAGGAAAAAATAATGGAAGCTAGGTAAATTTGGATGGCTCAATAAAAATTTTCTTGGAAAGAGACTTCCAACACTTTTTGAATTGCTCAAAATGGACAACCGAGGCCAAAGTTATGGCCAAATTACTGAACTCCGAAGTCCTAGAATGTATGGGTCGATGTGTTCAAAATTGCTTACAAGGGCATCTTTAAAAGGTCGTAACTTCTTTGTTATTGGGACAAATTGGATAAACCATTAGAAATTTGGTTTTGAGGAGCATATTTCTAGAGTGGTTTCTCAAAAATGGAGGTCAACACAAAAAGTTATGAAAGTTAAAAAAGGGTTGTTTAGAAGGACAGAAAATTGGTTGTAACTTTTAAAATTCAATGAGTGGATTATAAATACCAACACTCATTTAAGAAAATGGGCTGGTTATAATACCAACACTCATTTAAGAAAAATGGGCTAGTTTTAAATACCAACACTCATTTAAGAAAAGGAGAATTTTTTGCACAATATATTGTGAGAGTTTTTTGCACAACACATTGTAAGGGATTTTTGCACAACACATTGTGAGGGCTTTTCAGATAAAAATTTGTTAGGGTTTGATTGCTACAGTTGTGGGAGAAATAAGAGGTAGAGGAGGAAAAGGCAAGAGCAAATATTGGGGAGAACAAGCTAAATAATACAATTGACTGAATATTAGTAAGGATTTGTATCAATTTTGAATCCTAATAACAATCTATCCAATTTATTTAGGTCATGGTTTTACCCATTTTAGGGTTTCCATGTAAAAATATTGTATCCTCTTGCAATTTATGATTGTGTGTGTGATTTATTTTTTGCAATATCTTAGTTTTAATTTAAATTTGATAAGTAGATCAGATATCACATAAAATCTAAAGCATAAAGTCAGCATGGATATATTTAATTAACCTAATCTGAAGGATTAAGTAAAATCTCCAATCTATTTGAGGAAAGAGTCAACTTTTGGCTCTTTACGGATCAGAACTAGAAGTATTATCCCTTAGAATACTTCTAAAGGATGTGTCTATTGGTGATGAGTATCTCCATGCACACCTTAGCCAACTGGAGTTACTTGATGAAAAGTGGATCCATACCTTAGAGCACTTACAAGTTTATGATCAAATACTTAAGAAAGCCTATGGGAAGAGGGTGTGACCTCATTCCTTCAAAGTATGTGACTTTGTTCTTAAAGAAAAAAAAAAACATTGATGCAAAAGAAGACTTTAAGGATAAATTTGAACCTAATTGGTTAGGTCTGTTCATAGTAACAAATAAGTATAGGTCAGGTTAATATCGCTTGGCCATTATTTGGTAAGGAACACAAGGAACCTATTAACATAATGCACTTAAAAATATACCACGCTTGAATATGCGTGTTTGCTTGTTCAAGTTCCTTATTACATGGTTGATTGCATCCATGGTTACCTATAAAACATTTCTACTTGCTTTCATGTACCTAACCGCATTTTTGCTTGAATATGCCTGTTCATCCCATAAAGTCATGAGGGGGCTTCCCACAATGAAGCAATTATGATCCTAGCTAGAAAATAGAGTTACTTGCATTGCATTTGTAGTAGGTAACTAAGATATAACACCTCCTTGTGACTCCCTAAAATCCTTCTTGATCCTTTTAATATTTTGGAAACTTGAAGTTGAGATCTTGATGTTACAATACAAAAGCATTTGTGTTATAGTATTGTTATGCTTAAATGCCTTGGTTTTTTCAATATTCTAAAATATCTAAAGGATTTCATACATCATTTTCTTGATCATTAAGTGTTAGAAACAACTTCCTACTACATGATTGAATGCTAATTCTCTTAATCGTGTTCATATGATTGTTGTTTACATATAGATTCAAGATGATTCATCATGACCCATGATGATCCTAGTTAGGATAGATTGCATTTTAGCTAGGTAGCTAAGGTAGTGAATCTCTCTAGTGACTCTTTCTAAGTGCACATCTCATCACTTCTTCAACACCTTTGTTATCTCATTTGCATCATCTCTTTCTTGCAACTTGCTAGCACTCCATGATGACTTTGATACTACAAAGAAAATTTAATTATGGAATATAAAAAGGGTATTCAAACTAGCAAGTCCTTCCCTAAGCAAAATTTTCTCTTTCTCTTCTATCACAGGATATCTTTTATCATAACAATTTCATAAATCCTCTTATTCATATCTACACCTAGGAAAAGTGGGTGATAGAATCATTCAATGGCTAATGAGTGCTTAAAAACTTTGAGGTATCCATTAATATTAGATTATTCTATCAAAAAAATTTCCTCTACGTAGGGATCTCTCAAAAAATTTAACTTCATAAATATTTGAATTCTCTTTATCAAACATTATCTCCACATATTTGATCAATTTGTGATTCATTCTTATACTAAAAAAGAAGGTAGGGTAGAATAATTCAACGCTTGGAAAGTGTTAGCATACTTATACACCCAACAAGTGAGGAATGATTATGTTAAACCTTCTTCCTTGGTATAAGGGTCTATCACAAATTTTATAGTAAAAAAAAAATATCATCATTTGTCAAATTCATTGTTATACCTAGAACAAATGAATAGATAGGATTACCTAATACCTAGCAAGTGTTTAATACACCTAATGGTATTGGATAATTAAATCAGATATACTATCCTAGTATAAGTAGCTATAAATATTATTACACAATATTTTTCTACTAAATCAGGGCAATATGATGAAGCATAATAGCTTACAGCCCTATATCATCAATTTTCAATCACAAGGATTAAACAAACTTGTTTTGAATCTTTCTAATAATTGATAATCTTAAATACATGATGAATTTCTTGCAAGATTTTGCACAATTGTATGTTGCATATATGCATAATTTTCCTATTCATATATCACACCTTTTGCGGGTTGAAAGATAAAAATTATTTTTTGATCAAATAGTTTTAATTGAAAATATTTATAAGGAATAATTATTTCCCTTCCACAAAATCCTTGAGATATTTACATATCGTGTCACTCTTATTGCATGATTGTTTGTGCATGTATAAATCAAGGAATTTTGTGATAAGGGGATGATGACTACTTGTTAGGATAGCATACACTTGCATTTGCCTTCATACTACGTCTCTAATGCTTGAAAATCATGTCCTTAGGATCATATGCATGTTTTGCATGATCTATTTTTTTACACTCTCACATGATTGAGTTATACACATTGATTTACTCTATTGAATGTGTTCCCTGCAATAGCTTTGACAAGACTAGCATAACATTTGGCACATATTCTAAATCTTAGGAACAATGCAATGCTATTTGTCAGGCTATTGTTGGCCAACAAAATCATGGTGTAAATCATCCCAATTCTATAGAGTTTCCTTAGACACTCTTTTTATGATAATGGTATATTTTCTAAATCAACACAACCTTGTTATATTCACAAAAATAGTTGTCATGAGAGGAAATTAAATAGACAGTCATAGAGATGTAATAAATAACCCAAACTATATATATAGTTATAGGCCTTGGGTCTTGAATCTAGAAATGATTCAATGAAATACATATTGATTTCCATGTTTTCATACTTGCATTAGTTGTTTGTTGTATGAATTAGCTCATGTATGCATTAACATTAAAGATAACTAGGATTATTTTTAACCATTGACTAGCACATGGCTTACATATGCTTATCATCAGTTAGAATCAGTCCATAGTTCTCAAATGCAATAAACTTACATGCTTCTTTACACATTTTCTTTATAAATACTACTCAATATTATTTGTCCAAAAACTATCCCCTACTTGTTAAATGATATCAATCCCTTTCATCGTAGGGTCCAATAGCTATAACACTTTAATAATCATCATTTATCCTAACTCCTTTCATTTGAGGCCTCTGGTTAGCTCTTTCCAAGTGAAAAATTAATCATACCTCATTTCCTTGCAAGCTCTAATAGAGGTCTCAAATAATGAAATCTTGGATAAATTCATCCTATCTATTTTTGTGATTCACAAGCATATGGACAAGATAGCTCCATTTTCTTAAATATTAACATAACATCTTCAATTTTGTAAACATGTTAAATGACAAATATTTTACAATATTAATATCATTGATGACAAGATATCCTATAAAGCTATTACTCACAAACATTATTTGAATAAGTTCCACAATTGAGGGCATTAAACATCAACAATAAATTAGGACATAAATTATCCAACATCAGAAGTAAGGATATAAACTATCCAACTCAACAATACAGACAGATTGTCCAACTTAATAATGACATAAATTATCCAACTCAACAATACGAACATAGACTGTTTAACTCAACAATACAAACATAGACTGTCCAACTCAGCAATAAGAAAATAAATTGTCCAACTCAACAATACATACATAGACTATCCAACTCAATAATAAGGACATAAACTATCCAACTTGGCAATATGAACATATACTATCCAACTTAGCAGTATGGACATAAATATAGACATAGAATATCCAACACAACAATTAAATATAAATATAGGTTGTCCAAAATTATTATATTATATGGACATAGACTATCCAAAATCATTTTATTATATGGATATATATTTTCCAAAATCATTGTATCATATGGACATTAATTATCCCTAACATTGTATTATATACAAATATAAAATATCTAAAACATCAAAATATATTGACTACCTACAAAGCAAGAGCTTGTTTAAGCACTTGTCAATTAATTAGGCTAGAAGAGCCACTACTTAGGATAAGCAAAACATTTTAAGGATATAAAATATCCAACGACATGGACTACCTAAAATGCAATCAATCATAGTCACCTAAGTGCTTGTCTATTAATCAGGCTAAGAGGCCACCACTTAAGGTTTATTGACAAAACATATAAATAAAATATTAGTTTGATAGGCACTACTATGTTAAGTCCTTCAAACAGATACCTTTTAACAAGCACAATGTGGTACCTTTTTAAATACATTTTTTAAAAGGGGCCATAACTTTAGACATATTTGGATGCTAGTACTAATCCTTCTTTTTTACAAAAAATATACATTTGCAAAAAATACTTCTTCTCTTCCCAACCCTAGGAAAATCATCGAGTATTTTTATAAACATCTCCTAACATGGCAAATGTCCAAATCGTAAAATCAATTCATTTCTAAAATTTTAATCAATTTATTCCAAACTTCAATTTTAACATTAACATGATAAAATAAAATAAAAACCAAATCACATTTAACACTGATACAATCTTTCACATTAGATTTAGACCTCTTCATTAATCTCCATTCACCTAATCACACAGGCTTGGTAGAAATTCATTTTGAAATTATACCAAATTCTCGTTAACCTTTAATACTTAGAATTTTTCAAATCAAATTAATTTATCAAAATATCTAACATCAAATTTGTATCCACATATTTCTACCATATCTATCATACAACATCATCGACACATGATAATATCTATTTTTTCATCCATTCAATTAATACAAAATTTTACATCACATCAACTCCAAACACATTATAACATAACAATTAATCAATGAATAATCGATATATATACATAATCCAACCATAAATCGGTTTGGTGCACCACAATCGATCAAAATGGTACACTCAAACTACACCATCTGGCTAAGGCACCTCATAAAAAATTGATGTTCTCATGCCACTCACAGCAACCAAAATCTAGACCAATTACAAAATTGACCCTAGTTATTCAATCCACCCTTAACTAGTTGAGGAGGAAACTAAACTTACTATTGGGAGGGCCTCATCACTGATCTCATCCTAAAATAATATCGAGATGGGATCTCATAAGAAAAAATTACCTCTAATTAGGAGGGACAACCACATAGTAGAGTGCCCTATATTGAGTACTCCTCACTATCTTTGTAGTACATTGGGTCTAGGAAGAGGTTATCTAGTCAAATAATGCTTGAACAAATGTATTGTTGCTCCCAGTACCTATTACGATCATCTTGGCTACAACATCATCCCTCTCCAGTCTCACCTACTCTCTCTCTTCACTATCATCTAATATCACTCAGTTCAGGTCTAGTCTCTTTGAGTGATGGTTTAGTCTCTCTTTAAAAGATCTATTTACCACTATGCCAAGGCCTGATCCATATATAAGTGAAGAAGCTCCAGATTTCTCACCATGGCATCTCTCTTGTTAGGTAGCCTCCTCCTATCATCCTACTTGTTCTAGCCTTATTTTTTGTCCTAGTGATCAAGGGAGGAATAAACAAATTCATTTCGAGTATTGATCCATCTCTAGGTCTCTATCTCAATCTCTCTTGTATCACTCAAACATGGTGATGAGCCATCCTACTTATTCTATCTCCCATTCATGGTTGCCTTATGACTGGAGTCACATATGCTAGACAAATTTTCCTATACCATTATAGATAGCTAGGCATGACCCTAGGATCATTTACCCCAGGATTAAGAATAGGGGGATAATTTGCATCCTCAAAAAAAATTTCTAGATTCAAAATATCTCTAAACCCTCTTCATATCTCTTGGGTCACTTGTTGGAACCATAGCTCTCCTATAAATAGGATCCCCTAAACAAGGCCAAACTACCTTATAATATGATCCAAAAAATAGAGCTCATACTCCCCATGATCTCTTCATAGCCACTTGATCCTTCATACCTTGGCCAACTAAAAATTATCCTTAGCTCATATAGGATGCCCTCTCCATGGCTGCCATATCACTTGATTTGCTTACGTATCATCAATAACCCAATGTAATACCATCATCAATCCCTTAAATCATCTTCTACCTATCTCGTGGATGTAGTCCCACATAAAACCTATTAAAACCTATGTATCAACTGGATCCCTGGGTAATCCAATGGGTCATATAATGGTCAAGTGCTTCCTTGCCTAGACCTATAAGAGAGTGCAACAAAACAAGATCTTCCCATCCTTGAAAGAAACCAAAATAAGAGTTTAGTATAATTTATACAAAATAAATGGGCCTAGAAAAATTACACCTATTGCTCCCTCGTTTGGATGATGATCTCACCCAACCCCTAGTGTAGCAATCTCTCTTTGGTATCTTCAAGTAATAACTCTTAAACACACAACAAAGTTACCAATGAATCTATTAGCTTGACCTAATACACAATATTGATATCAATGTCATATCTCCTCAGTTGGAACTAAGGACCATGTATAAATCCTTGAATGGATTGAGCCTAATATTTTCTCATTTATATGTAGGCACCTTGAATAGATACCCAAAATATCCTCTAGACATCCTCTCGTGTAACTAACATCTCCCCTATCGATAGAAGAAAAGTGGTATATTCTAAATGCCATCTCTTTCGAATTTTCCAATAGAGTGTGATCCAACTCAACATAGGGTATTGTCACTAGATATACTAGCCTAATGGCATCTAGTACTGCCCTATCAACCTACACCATCATCTCCATCATCGATTGCAGGGTATAAAATCATTTATCCTGGCACTCTAGCACATTTAGCACCTGCATACAAAGAAAAAACAATTGAGTTAGATTTCTCCATAAAAATCATTCATCTTTTCCCCTATCCTTTCAAGAATTTTTGGGCCATGAGTGAATTTTCCACCTAGACATGATCATTGACACCATAAAAATCATGAATATGTTGCCTTCATGACGAATTCATGATGACATATTTGAATTGGAGTGAATGCGTCGACCATGATGTCTCGATTCGATAAAGTAAAAAAAAAACTAATTAACAAAGAAGACTCATACCTATCCCTAGGACCCATTTGGGCCTACTCCATCCCTCACCAAGTCTACTTAGTGTGTCAAACATCTGTATTGCACCATTCCACTAATACCTAATTTTTTCTGTAGAGCTCCTTTTCTTCCTCGTGTACAATGAAAATGACTTCTCCTCACACCCCTTTGTCCTATTTTACCCCATTTGAGTAAATTTTTTCTATCTTTGATTTCTTACCTAGCCTTTTTGAGTTCCTTTAGGACCCCATATTGTCCCTCAAAAACTTGAGGGAGCACCTAGGCTAGGGACAAAACTAGTTCAAACTTTTCTTTCAATCCTAATGAGAAAATTATCCAACAAAAGCCTAGGCAATTTTTTGCTTCTTTTGAAAATAAAATTTTGGTACGTTTTACCCTATATCGATCAATTGAAACTCAATAACCATGTTTCTCTAAAAATTGGGTCCATCTATAGTTATTTTTGACACTTTTATTTTAAATGCATCAAAAATGGGGGTAAATGTAGATTCCTAAATTCAGACCATCTAACTTAGACCAATTTTGCTACAAAGGCACAAAAAGGTAAACCTAGACATGACAAATATTCGAACCCTAGAATTTGCAACCAAAACCTAAGAGTATCACATTTTACACATCATAGTGAATTCTCTAGGAAGTAAATCCGCTTTGGAGCCAGTGTATTCATGCCCAATTTAAAATTTCTAGCTCTTTGCTGGATTTGACCTATAATGGTCAAATTTACAAATTTTTTGACTTAGCAAATACGTCGATGGTATATTCACATAAGTGATATATTCGTGTCCAACATGGAAAATTTTTAATCTCACCTACAATAGCCTAATCAGGGTGAGAATTGTTCCACCCAACCCCTTTGCCACCGTAAACAATCAATAGGCAAGGAGGAAGGAGGTTAACTTTCCTCCATCTTCCTCCACCTGTACAAATAAGCCCTAATAAAGGGGCAACTGATTGCAAGCCACCTACAAGCCCATAAACCCCTAATTATCCCATATAATCGGCCACATTGCCTCTTCCCTTTGGTAAACCCCCAAGAGGACCAATTTCTAAAAATTAACCCCTTAGGGTGGCACTTATCATGAATCAGTGCTTATCAAAAATTTGCTAGATTTTGTTATTACTTTTGCGTAACAAAGTGTTGCCAAGTTTCTTCCATGAGATCATCTTCAAGCAAAGTGTTTCGATTTCAAAGGGAGAAAGGGGACACCTTGTATTTTTGGAATTGGGTGATAACTTTCTTGATCTATTTTTCTAGAGTTTCAATTCTCACTAACATTTGTATGAATTAACTCTTTATATGTATTTATATATCCCTTGTTTTTCAAATTAGTCCTTGCATTGTTGAGTGTTCTCTTTTAGCTTTTATAGGCACCTTAAGAGGTCTATAGGATAGATAATTTCCCCTAGGGTTCCCAGAGCACCTATTGTAGATATTTTTAACCCCTATCAAATTGTCACTTCTATTTTTCCATCATCATAAGTGAATTTATTACCTATATCTAACCCAGCTGACATATTTGCTATAGGTAGTCGAAATACCAGTTTTATAATCTCAAAATCTCTATTTATATTTTCTTATTAGAAAATAAAATAGACCATCTATGACTATTTCTGATAACATATTCATTATCCATATTCATGATCCTAGATCCCTTTGCCAACCTAGCATCCAAATTTTTTAATCTTATTTTGTGCATCTTTTATCAATCATGAATAACCCCTAACTTTGTCCTTGTTCTCTAATAATTGGATTCCATCATTTCAATGAATTCATCGGCTACAAAGCCTTTAGGCGATGCATTTTCCATAGGTATAGCAACATCCATTTCCAAGTTTTCAATTTTTATTTTGTGTATAAATAGGGATCATGACTATGCTAATCAGGAAGTTGCATACTTCTTGTTATTTGATAGGCCTCCAAACTCTAACTCATTCTTTTTTTTGTGTATCTTGTAGGTTTTAGTGAATTCTTTGGTTGTGGGTTTTCCATGTAACATATACGTTAAATGATGTATTTGCACATAGATGGTGTATTCATGCCAAGCACCAAAATAGGTAAGTACACCTTATCCTCCTATATTCAATCATTAGTATAGATTGTTTGCTAAAATTATGTATTTCTTTGTTTTATCTTTTGAAACATATATAGAAGGTAAAAATCAAAGAAGCTTATATTAACATTTTACTTTGCTTTATTAGGCATTTAATTTAAATTGCATGTAGTTTGCATTAGGGTTAATTGTGTATGCTTGCATCTCCCTTGCACCCTTTCCTTCTAAAACAAGAAGAAAAAGTTTCATTTTCCACAGCATAGATAACACTCATCAAAAGTGAAATCATATATAGACTAGCATCTTATATTTTGCATTTTGTACTCATATTGCATTGCATTAGCATCTTATGCATTAGTTACTAGGATAGAAAAAAACCTAAGTATTTTTAAACTAAACTCAAAACTAGATTAGGGAAATCTATAAGCTATTGGTGAACTCGAATCCCCCACCAAAGATAGATAACATGAAGTGCAACTAACTATGGGTTGGCATTAGGGCTCTCATATCTGAGTGTGGATGATCCTTGAGGGAACTCATTCGAGGCCAACATCCCTATACACATTTTGACATCCCACATCAATCAAACTCATTATATCTATGGAAAGTGAAAGAAGAACATAAATAAGCTTATCTTTATTCTCTTAAACAAAGCTTTAAACAATTAAAATCTTAAATAATCATATCTTCTCTTCTAATCCCAAACCCATTATTTAGAAATGCTACCTAACTTATTGTGTTGTTCACTAGTTAGACAATAATATTGACCCTCTAACAAAGGGCAAAGATATGAATCTTAGCCTTGAGAACCCTACCTTTGACCAAGAAGAGGAAGTCCATTCATGTTCCCTAGGCCCAACCCATAAGGAGGATGGAATATTAGTATTCCAATCTACATCCCACATGACTCACTTTTTACAAAAGCATAAAGGAGCCATAGATCCCTTCCTAAAAGAGGGTAGTAAAACCTAAGTGTTGCTACACTTGCACAACATGCCCCAATCTGCATGGATTGGGGATCTACTTTTTTTTTATGATTATTCTCTTGTTTTCTTGGGCCTGTGAATGATAGTCAATCATCCAAAAAAATCAGTTTTTAAGCTGAAAGACCCAATTTTTGCTTTCTTTGAGTTTATTGTGATGCTTATAATCATCATTGTGTATTATTAATTTTTTAAATGGAAAATAAGCTCTCCCACTAAATCAGGCTTGGAATAAGCTTTCCAAAAAGAACTCACATGCCTATGTTCCCATAGCCTTAGTGCCCTAAAACTGCTTAAACTCATGTATTGTAAACTTAAATTTCCTCTCAACAATACATATGGTTTAACTTCTAGACCACATATCTCTTTCACTAGTAAATAAATTTTTGTGAAACCATTTTTATTACATTCCTCTTGAAAATAATTTTCTAAAAAGTATAGAATTTTCTATGTTCCATGGATAATTGACCTCCTAGATGGCTCATTTTTAGCAAGTTATCTAGTTGTCTTGAGTGCCTGCATATGCTTACCTAATCACATAGCTCACATATTTAGGCCCTATATCTTTTCAATACTCAATGAAGTTTAATTAAATCAATTCCATTAGATGCTTCTTGAAAAGAGCTTTCCAAAAAGTATAAAATTTTCTATGTTTCAAGGAGATTTGAGGTGTGAAATTTCTTGTTTTATTCAAGTTATCCAAGTTGTCGTGACCAAGGTAAATCTTGGGGAAATATAAGATTCTAAGTAAATAAGTTGCTTGCTTGTTTTATTCAAGTTATCTAAGTTGTCGTGACCAAGGTAAATCTTGGGGAAATATAAGATGCTAAGTAAAGAAGTTGCCTGACCAAAATTTTAGTCAATCAAGGGGAAACTTAATGTTATTGGCAACCAAAATCTATGCATAACTAGAACCTAACACTAGAGTGGAAATTACTTTCTCGCTCAAAATCTGGCTAAGATAGGAAAGTTTGGCAGTTTGTCATAGTGTCAAACTCAAAATTTGGCTAAGGCAAAAATATGAAGAAAAAGAAATGCCAAAATTTATCAATTGTTGATGTCAACAAAAGCACCAAATATTTGAGTAAGCTAAAAATATTGGACGAAGTTTTTTCCAACATGACATCAGCAATGATTTTAAAAAGCTTGGTAAAGATGAAAATTCCAAAAGCCTTGAAAACTTGGTGAAAAATCAATGTTGGAAGCTCGAGGAAATATAAAATTAGAAGGCAATCAAAACATAAGTAGTCGAAAGCCATAATTTTTGACAATGACGTCAACATTTCCCCCCACTAGAATCCAACCACTTGCAGGAAAATAAAAAATCTAAGTGTAAGAAATTATCGGATGCCAAAAGAAAGAAAAAATGCCCAAAAACAATAAAAAAAGCAGAATCCTGGACACTTGCCATAAAGCTTGCAATAGTGGAAATCAGTCCAACAATTGGAAATTTTATCCTGGCAAAAGTTGGCAATTGGAAGCTAGCTTTGTCAGAAGTCCAAAAAAAAAGATATTGAATGTCGGTAGGAACCCGACTACTCACAAGGAAAGTTAAAAAACCCTAGTAAGTAGCCTGATAAGCATAAGAAAATTCAAGAAGAAAGCTAAATAAAAAATCTTGACAATTAGAAAAATTACCCCGACCAATGAAAAATTGCTTCGGTTGATGCCCTAGAAATGGGTAATGTTATTACAAGGTATCATCTTTGAGACCAAGAAGAAAAGCTGAAAATACCTCGGTATTCGTTTTGATAGATTAAGGAAAGGCAAAATAAAAAATCTCAATTGAAATCCTCCAAATACTTGCAGGAAGCTTAAAAAAAAAATAGAAGCTCATCTCGAGAAAGTACAAAGCATGTTAAGAAAAAAACAATGTTTAAAAAAGAAAAAAAACACCTTAAAAATAAATAAAATAAAAAGAAATATATTTGTACAAAGCATATAATATATAAAAAATAGTAATTATAATAATATTTTATAATGCTTGCATTTTGTTTTGCTTTGATAGCTATTTGTTAGGGTTGCTTTAAATTTAAAATATGGCGGACATGGTATTTTAATGTTGACAGGGAAAATACAGACATATTGGGCAGCAAATGGAATAAAATTAATGGTCGATTCAGAGATCCCAAGCATCATGCAAGTGGAGATTTAATGAGGCATGGCCTAAGTATGCCTGAAACCAATCCCAAGGAGCATGTCATGGATAGTAATTTATTAAAAAATGTAATGTTATGTGAAGGCCAAAATTTGTATAAATAGGGATGCTCTAGCTTATTACAAATGTCAAAACCCATCTATTAGCAAGCCCCTTCAATTTAAATTTTATCTTCATTTTTTCTTTTTTATTGGATGTTTTTTAACCAAGCCGAATATCATTATGAGTTTTGTTCTTATAATCCACCGAAGTGGATAAATCTGAATCAATGTACTCAACGACTATATTTATAATATAAGAATTTTAAAATTTGTTGTGTTCAATTTGTGCATGATGATGGCGGTTGCACTTAGTCCATTTCACAATCTATTGATCCTTTGAATATTTCACTATTTTGGACCTTAGGCTGTGTGAATATTGGTCGGTCTGAGATTAGTTTAAATCATATTTATCACTTTATCGAATAGGAGCTAAAGTTCAAGGCAGTATTGGCTTGTTTTTCTTTATTTTCTCTTACCCTTTAACATTTGACTTATCTTTGGATCCTATTTAGATTAAGAATAAATTATATTTTTTTTGAAACATTGAAGTTGATTTTTTGCAATGCATTTTAAAATTTCATACTTCAAGATAATTATTGTTCTTACATGTATGATATTTCTTCAGTGCAATGAATTATGTTGATTGGACAATCGTAGTTTTCAAAGCTTAAATTTATCTTTCTTTTGCCTAGTTTTAATTTTTCTTATCTCACATATGATAAAATATTAGTGTAGTGGAATTTTTTTTAGATAGTTAAGCATTTAAATTTTAAAGCATTGTGCCTAAGATCTATCTTTTCGAGTTATACCAACAAAGGCCCCTTGAAGGAACAATTATCAGTGACCTCTAGATTTACCCACATTGGCCAAGACTTGACATATCCAAACCTTAGGGGAAAAAAACTCTTTTTCAAGAGGGAACATAATTTCTTCCAAATATGTTGGCTTACCCTTCACACACCAACAATTTTACTTTGGCTTCTTCAGGCCTAGTAAGAAGGATGACTGAATTGTTGATTCACTAAGTCCACTAGGCCATTGCGCTCAATAGAATTGGCTAAGAGAAGGGTTGAAGGAAGATTCAAAGTGTGCCATTTGTATGCTCAACAAAAGTAATGCTAGAAGGAGGATCTGTTGACTGTAAAAATTAAGCTTTTTGTGGTATAGTGTTTATATTACACATCCTAACTATGAAATTTGGAACCTAAAGTCATCATCACTAGGTCCAAGTCATTTGTAGGTGAGATTGAGCTTCTTAGCCTTTTCCCATACAAAATATCTAAAGCTAATAAAGGCATACCCAATACTCATACTGTTAATATTTCTCCTAGATTTATTATTCCTTTTGTTGATTCATTTTTCATTCCCCAAGTTCCACCAATGGTAGGACTTACTCCATGGTTAGTAGGAAGTAGCCCTTTGAACATACTAGGGCCTACATATGATATGCCTAAGAATACTAAAATATACCTCCCTTGGTATAGGCATGATGAAAAGAGATTATTTGAAGAACATATTAAGGCATACAAAGATATTTTAATTTTTTTATAAATTGAATATGAGGATGTTGCATATAGGATGTTTCCATGCACATTGGATGAGTTTGTACATCACCAGTATATTGTCTTACCTTCAAGATATATCACTTCATAGGCTCAACTAAAAGCAACATTTATTAGCCATTTTAGATTACCTGTTGACCCAGTTGTGGTATATCATCAATTTGCCTCTACCCATAGAGAACCTAATGAACCCCTAAGACTTTTCAACACTAGGTTCCATAAGTTATACACCAGGTTGGTGACACCTTGTATTCTTATAAAGTAAATTGCCATCCAAATATACTTTAGAGCTTTGTATCCATTAACTTGCATGTTTGTGAGGAGAGCTACTCACATCACATCTTTGCCCATGGCATATAGTGAGGCTCTAATAGTTGAACAATAATTCTTACCTCAAAGTTTTGGGTTTGGTCAATTACCTTCACTTGGACAACCAAGAGCTTATAATTAGATACCGCTAATAAATAAAGCCCTTACACAACACATTCCAACCAGTACCAACCTTTCAATCAGGAAACCACAAACAATATTATCAATCATATACCTCCAAAAAACCATCAATAGATCTTACCCATATTTGCAAATACATTGACATCCACAAATAATGTAATATCTCAACTAGGACCAAGTCAAATTAATAACCCAAATCCTGAGTTAGATAACTTATAAAGGATGGTTCAAAAATTGAGCAATGATATGCTTCAATTACAAAGGCAAGTTCCTCAAAACCCACCTACAAATAACATTTAGAATAGGAACTTCAACTTCCAAAGGACTAACCACCAATGGGATACTTGCCTAAATAACGCATTTCTAAATTCTGTAAACCACCAAAATCAATCAAATAACAACCCATGTACTTCAGTGAATTTGGAAAATATTTCTTTGCTCAATTGGTGTAGGGTCCATTCCATAGCTCAACATGATGAAAGTGACTGTTCAGAGTTCAAAACTACTTTGGATATTATTTAAAAAGAGATGGAAATTTTGGAGTTAGTGCCCACCAATGAGGATTGTAGAAATCAAGCTAATCAAATTGTAGGGATAGCATCAGTTTTAAAAATATATGAGCTCTCAGGAGTGGATGAAGAGAAACTTGAATAATACCTAAAAGAAGAGGTGCAATCTCACCAACAATTTTAGAGAGATATCAATTATTTTATTTAGAGTAAATAAGAAGAACCACTGACTTCTTTCACACCTCCCAAAAAAACTTTTATCCCACCTAATGAGCAATCTAACAAAATCCTTGTCCCACCTAAGGATCCAACAATGCAAACAAAAGTCAATACACCATTACCCTAGACAAAGAAAATCTCAAAATAAAACAAAGCTAGATACAATATTATTAAAAACCTTAAGGAAACCAAGGCAAATTGTTCTCTATTTGAGATAGCTTAGTTGGCTAACTAGGAGGATTTTTTGTTTAAAACACTCTCGAACCAAAAGGAAAAGGAGTTGAAAAGAGTTACTAATGCTTAGATGGATATATGCAAAGAAAAGGTAGAATACCCACCTTTCCTTCTAACTATTAGAATTACTATTAAGAGTTTACATAGTTACCTTACGGATTCAAGTGCTTCTGGAAATATGATGTCGTATACGGTCATCCAAAAATAAGGACTGAATTTTACTTTTTCAAATATGAATGTTGTTTAGTTAGATAAGATGAAGGTAAATGTGGTTGGTATGCTACATCAGATTCATATACAATTGGCTACTAAACCTAGGATATGACAATGCATCGATATTTGGGTTGTGGATATCCTTGATGCATATGGGATGCTACTCAACCATGATTGGCCAAGGACCTTGAATAGTTATGTGGCAACTAATTTTTCACATATTTGGCTTCCTTGGCATGGTATAGAAAATCAAATTTAGATAGAAAAATAGTCAAGGATGAAGGAGCTCATCACTTAGTACAACAATATCAAGCATATTTTTTACACTAAACTAGAATTGAGAGTCTATAATGTGGTAGTGAAAACCAAAGCTAAAGATAACAATTTGATAGTAGATACCCCACATAGTAAACAAAAATTAATTAAAAACTAGTTGCGGACCCTCATATTTAACAAATTAAATCCACATACGGTACTGACACTACGATTGAATTGATCTGGTGAGGTGAGAGAGGTAATATAAAGGCCTTTAGGATTTCAAATATGGTGTTACTATGGGATGAGAACCATATAAATTTGTATACCTATCATTATAGGTATTTTCCAAATTATCATACCCATGTTTCGGACCCTAGGAAATTTGACCATGGAAAATTTGACCCCCTTTGGCAAGGTCCCTTCTAGATATCCCATTGTAAATAAGCCTTGTACATAGTTTATTATTTTGAGTTTTTGGTGTGTTGGTCTTATTTTATTTTATTTCTATTTTACTTTGCTTTTTTATATTTAATTTTTCTCTTATACTCTCCTCTTTCTAGCTCAGATCATCCAAATTCAACCAACTTCTAATTAATCTAAGATGGGAGTGATTTTTGTATAGTTTGGTGATGAAAGATCCTACTCTTAATTCAATGAATCCAAGATTGGCTTAATCAACTATTTGGTGTATATCCATAATTTTGGGGTAAAATAAATAAATCAAGAAGTAATGTAAAAGGATGTTGTAGCTTCATAATAATTTTTTTTAAAAGGATTCTAGATCAAGAGAAATGAAAACCATTGTAGTTCAGTTCTTAGGAAAAAATGTTTGAATGCTCACCCTCATGTTTTCCATAGTAATCCCTTATCCAAAATCATATCCTAGTTCTTGTAAAATTTTCTATGTTCAAAACAAAAACTGTGATTCAAAAAAGAAGGAAGAAAGGGATCAAGTGCTTGGGTGATTCAGATAACCTCTATCGAGGCTATGAATGTTTGGTTAATAGTAAAGCAAGGTCTAGAGTGATATGAGAGATAACTTTGTTGAGGCTATAAACATCTAGCTAGTAGCAGAGCAATATCCAATAATTGGTGATATGTCTACTTGTGTAGCGAAACTCATCATTGGTAGACCAATGTTTGCTCAAGGGTGCACTAGCCTGATTTTTGAATTATGGTGGCAAATTTTAAATGGCTCTATAATGACAAGAAATTCATATGCACACATGTTTGCTAAAATAAAATAGAGTGTTGCTTTCAAGTGAATTGATTAACCCTAGCCTTTAATGGATGCCACATTTTTGGTTTTGTTAGTTTTGAAGTTTCATTGTTTTATAGAGGGTTATTTCTATTTCCAAAATGCTCAAGAACATTTTCTAGTAGAGTTGCCATTTGTTGTTGCGCTTGCACAAGATGCCCCAATATGAATGAACTAGGAACCCATTTTAAAAAAAGTTATGAACTTTCTCTTGTTTTCTTGGGCCTGTGCATGATAGTCAATAATCCAAAAAACCCAAATTTTTAGCTGAAATCTTTTAATTATAGGTGCTTAATCTTTGCTTCCTTTGAGTTTGCTATGATGCTTATTTCTATCATTGTGTATGGTTAACTTTTTAAATAAGCAAATAACCTCTCCTACTAAATTAGGCTCAAAATTAGCTTTCCAACAAGAAATCACATTCCTATGCTCCCATAGCCTTAGTGCCCTAAAACTACTTAAAATCAGGTATTGCAAACTTGAATTTCCTCCTAGTAATATAGATGATTTCACATCCGAATGACATATCTCTTTCACTACTCAATAAAATTTGGTTAAAACACTTTCATTAGATTCTTCTCAAAAAGAACATTTTGAAAAGTATAAATTTTTCTATTTTCTATGGATAATTGACCTCACAGATGGCTCATTTTTAGCAAGTTATCTAGTTTCCTTGAGTGCATTTAAATGCCTACCTAATCACGTAGCTCCTAATTTTAGGCCCTATATCTTTTTAAATACTCAATAAAGTTTTGTGAAATCAATTCTATTAGATGCTCCTCAAAAAGAGCTTTTCAAAAAGTATAAATTTGCTTATGTTTTAAGGAACTTTGAGGCCTAAAATTGTTTGTTTTCTTCAGGTTATCCAAGTTGTGACCAAGGTAAATCCTGAGGAAGTATAAGACGCTAAGTAAAGAAGTTGCCCAAATAAAATTTTGGTCAATCAAAGGGAAGCTTAATGCTATTGGAAACTTGAAATGCTATGACCAACAAAAACCTGACACTCAAGTGGAAATCATTTCCTCACCCAAAATTTTGCTAAGACATGGAAGGTAGTTTGCAGCAGTGCCAAATTCAAAATTTGGCTAAGGAAAAAATTCTAAAGAAAAATAAATGTCAAAAATTTTCAATTGTTATTGTTAGTAGAAGCACAAAAATATTGGTAAGCTAAAAAGCCTTGGCCAACTTTTTTCCAACATGACATCAACAATGATTTTAAAAAGCCTGGTAAAGAAGAAAATACCAAAAGCCTTGAACACTTAGTAAAAAAGTAATATCGAAAGCCCCAGAAAATATAATTCAAAAGTCAATCAAAACATAAGTAGCTAGAATCCAGAATTTTGGCAATGACATTAGCACTTCCCCCCCATTAGAATCCAACTTCTCATGGGGAAGTAAAAAATTTTAACTATTAGAAATTATTGAACACCGAAAGAAAGAAAAAATTTGGATGCTGATTTTTTTTGGTAATGATGACAGTAGTTTCTCCCACCATAATCCAACTACTTTTGGAGAAATAATAATCTAAGTAGAAATAAAATGTTGAATGCTAGAATTTTTTGGGCAATGACGTCAACATTGATTTTAAGAAAGCTCGGCCACCCACGGGGAACACTTGGTAAGAAAAAAGTAGAAGCCTAGACAGTCACAAGAAAGCTTGAGGAAGTAGAAATAATCTTGGCAATTGAAAAATAACATTATCTAGAGAGAAATTACTCCCTACAATTGAAAAATTACTTCGGCAAAAGAGAAATTACCCAATCATCAATTGGAAGCTAGCTTTATAGAAAATCCAAAAAAAAATAATGAATGCCCGAAAAGAACTGACTACTCATAGGGAAAATTAAAAAACCCTACTAAGCACCTCGATAAGCATAAGAAAATGTCGAAAGTAAGAAAAAAAGCTAAAAAAACCCAACAATTGGAAAATTTACCTTGGCCAATGAAAATTACTCTAGTCGATGCCTTAGAAATGGATGATGTTATTATAGGGTATCATCTCTGAGACCAAGAAAAAAAACTAAAAATACCCCAACATATGTTTTGATATCTAAAGAAAGGGAAAATAAATTGGCCAGAAGTCTCCAGATGCTTGTGGGAAGCTAAAAAAATACCAAAACCTCATCTCTAGAAAGTATAGAGCATGTTAAAAAAAATAGTAATTATAATAATATTTTCTAACACTTGTATTTGGTTTTGCTTCGCAATATTTTTTTGGGCTGCTTTAAATTTAAAATATGGCAAACATGGGATTTTAATGTTGATTGGACAATTACAAATGTACTGGGAAACATACACGGTGAAATTATTGGTTGATTTAGAGACCCCAAACACTATGCGAGTGAATCTTTAATGAGGCATGGTCTAAGCATGTTTGAAACCAATCCCAAGGAGCATGTCATGGATAGAAATTTATTGCAAAATGTAATGCTATGTGAAGGCCAAAAAATATATAAATAGGGGCTCTATAGACTGTTACAAAGGTCAAAAACCATCTGTTTTTTTAATTATTATTGATAATTGGGTTTTGAAAGGTCCCCAAAACCTTTTACAATTGGGTCAGGGAGAGGGTCTCCACAAGGAGAGGGTCTCCACAAAAGAAACATGAGACAGTCCCAACAAGACAATCTCACAAATCAAAAAATGGGACCATCTCGCGCAACACAAGCAAGGAAGACCGACTTATGGGAGCCCGAGACAAAGAAAAACACTAAGACTAAAACCTGGCTCAAGGGAGCCTAGGATAAATAAAAAAACTTTAAAAAAAAGGCTTGTGGTAGCTCGGGACAAACAACGAGGAGGCACCCATTTGGGATGGGAAAACCTGTCAACAAGTATAAAATTGAAATTTAAAAACAACACCCACCCAAAACAGCCCTGGAAAAGGAAACCAGTTGGCATAGTTTGAAAAGGCATCCCGCCCAAAATAAAATATCCCAGGATGAAACCGGATCCCAGGAAACCATCCTGGGAAAAACCTGAACCTACAGAAAAATAAAATACCCATCTAGGAAGGCACGAGAACACCCAGCAAATGAAGAACCCGTCTGGGAAGGCACGGGGAATGCCTAAAAATATAGACCTATCCAGGAAGGCAAGGGAAAGAAAAAAAATGAACTCGGCCAAGAAGGCTCAGGACTAGCCTGGAGGAGAAGAAAATCGTCCAAGAAGTAGCGGGACAACCAAAAAATAAAAAACCCATCCAAGAAGGCATGATACTAGCCTAAAAAGGAGAAAGCAGCCATAAGAGATCTCTTCAAGTACCTAGGTGTCACTGCAAAGGATACAAAGACCATAGAAGCAGGTAAGAAAACCCTGAACATCAATCCACCATAGCACTCCATGGCTAGAAGAGATCAAGCCTTCGAGACTAACACCAAGATATCATCAAAAGTAGTAGGCACACACGCACAGGGCCCCCCAGGCCAAAAACTACAAATATGAAATCCAATAGAGAGCCCCAGAGCAAGGAAACCCACCAGCCCCACCAACTGTCCATCCAGAGGAGATCCATGGACCCCAACACCCACAATAGCATGAAAACATAGGGCCCTTTCCTAGAGGCTAGAAAGATGCAGCAAGGATAGGACCACAAAAACCCAAGATAGACACCAAACCCAGCTTCAGAGGGCCCACACCAACCACAATCGAGATCCACTCAAATACAAACGATAAAATCATGATCCACCCCAAGGCCAAAAGGAAGCAGAGAGCAAACCCCAAGATGTGATAGTAGGACCAAAAAAAGTAGGAACCCCTTTAGATGTCAAATCTAAGAACAGAGCAGAGGAAACAAATCGACGGTAAGCAGGAAAGCATAGGCTCCTCCCAAATCCAAAAGGATCACCAGGACAGTCTTCGAAACTCCAACTCCTAATTCAAGCCACCTAAAACAAACCACCAATGAAGGCCACTGTGGAAAAATGTAAGGATAATCTAGCCAAGCTCCAACAAATTCATCGATATGGGAAACACCACCTGGAAGGTCCTAGGATGATCCTGTAGTGGATCAGGAAGTGCAGCAGGGAAGAATATTGACTGGGAATCTGCAGGAAGGGAGGGGGAAAGCAGAGAATTTGGGACAGGGTCCTCCCACCCAGAGTGGGAGGTCTCCCCACCATTTTTTAGCAGGGAATTGTCAAAAACCATTTATTAGCAGGTCCCTTAGATTTAGATTTTTTCTTTGTGTTTTCTTTTATGTTGGATGGTTTTTTGAACCAAGTCAAATATCATTATGAGCTCTATTCTTATAATCCACTGAAGTGAAAAAATATGAATCAATGTACTCAACAACTATCTTTATTATATGAGGCTTTTGAAATTTATTGTGTTCAATTTTTGCATGATGATGGTGGATGCACTCAGTCCATTTCATAGTCTATTGTTCCTTTGAATATTACACAATTTCAGACCTTAGATTGTGTGAATACTAGTCGGGCTAAGATTAGTTTAAATCAAATTTGTTGTTTTATTGGATTGGAGCTAAAGTTCAAGGTAATATTGGCTTGTTTTTCTTTATTTTCTCTTACCCTTAAACCTTTGACTTTTATTTGGATCTTATTTAGATTAAGAATAGATTAATTTTTGTTTGAAGCATTGAAGTTGGTTTTTTGCAATGCATTTTAAAATTTCATATAGCTTCAAAATAATCATTGTTGTTATATGTATGATATATCTTAAGTACAATGAATGATATTTATTGGGTAGTCGTAGTTTTCAAAGCTTAAAATTCATCTTTATTTTGCCCAATTTTACTTTTGCTTAGCTCACATATATTGAAATATTAGTGCAACAAAATTGTTTTTAGATAGTTAAGCATTAAAATTTAAAGTTTTGTACCTAAGAAAATCTATCTTTTAAAGTCATACCAACAAGGGCCCCTTTAAGGAAAAATTATCAATGACCTCTAGATTTACCATCGTCCAAGACCTAGCATACTCGAACCTTGGGGGAAACAAATTACCCTTCAAGAGGAAACACACTATGTTCTAAGTATGTTGGCTTTCCCTTGGCACACCAACCGTTTGAATTTTTCTTCTTCATGCCCAACAAGAAGGATGACTAAATTTTTGATTCAATAAGTTCATCAGGCCCTTACGCTCAATAGAACTAGCACTAAGATGAGGGTTGAAGGAAGAGTTAGAGTGTATAATTTGCATGCTCAACACTAAGGACCCTCTACAAGGGATTATATTTGGAGTTTACCTCCAAATTTTTGAAAAAGATGAATATTCTATTCAATATTCCCTTGGTTGGTAGCAAATTAAAAGGGTGTGATTAGGGAATAAAATGGATAAATTTTGGCACATTGCATGTAACACACATTAAAATTTTGTTATGGCATAATTATGTTCACCTATAAAATATAATGTAATAGCAAGGTAGATTAGTTGAGTCGAATGGTTTTAAGTTCATAACCCAAGGATCCTTATTTTTTATGGTGCAACAATTTTTTTAGGAGAGACATCCACCATATTCACTATCGCATCTCATGTTTCTCCATCAACTCATCTCATGAATTCTCCACCACTGTCAAAATATAGTATACAATGAATTTTTCCAATGAATGTAAATATTATGGATGTTTAGGATCCATACCACCATTGGCTACTTTGGATATTAGTCTCAAAAAAAGCACACCATTATTGGTTACTCCTTTGGATACCTCATTTTATAAATAACACTTGGTAAAGCTATAAATTTATATCAAATCAATAATATTTGATAGAGGTACTTAGTAATGAGAGATGACATTGCAATAAACATATTTGTTTGAAACTCAAATATCAAGTAGTCAAGTCATGATTGTAGCATTTTTATGTGTTCTTTGGGTGCATACAACTCCTCCAAATATTGACTTATATGTTATTGGTTTCAACCACACGATGAGTCGAAACAATTAACACAACTTTTATTAACATTTACATGGGGGAGGTTACAACTTCAATAGCTTGTCTCCCCCTTTTATTTATCCATTTCTTTATTGATGGAATGGTTTAGTATCATGATATAATTGAGTGTTTAACTTGAAAAATGTTATGGTTGTTGTTGGCAACACCAATCCTACTTAAATCTACTATGAGTGTATTCAACATTGATTAACATTGAAAGATTGAACAAATACACATAAAAGAGGGTTTTTGTCTAAAAATTTATCTTTGGTTATAGTAAACATGAGTTCATAGATTTTATACTTTCAAAGCACATGGTATTTCTTTTAAATATCATTGCAAGTGATTTTTAAAAGCCTTCCTCATAATAAGGTCACAAGATTGAATCCTTTACAAAGCATACTCTTGGCATATTCATAATATATTAGGAATAGAACTTTCAACAATCGCTATAATGTAATGGTCGATAGTTTGTTTTGTGTTTAGAGTATTAGGGTTCAATTTCCCTTCACATAATTTTTTTGATCCAACGTTATTTTATTTAGAGTATAAATGAACAACAAACTATAGTGGCATTCCTATGCATCTAGCACTTTGTTCTCTTAGATAGCATAACTAATTCATTGTTCTTTGTCAAGAAGGTCATAGGTTTAAAATTAATTCCTTATAGTATTTTTATTATAATACTCAAAGGTTTGATATCTTAAGAAGTTCCAAACATCTATCTTCCAACTAAGCTCTAGGTGTCATGATTGGTAATTTGTATTGAATTTTCAATATCTAGAGATTAATTCCCTATGTTTATCATTTTGTGCACTTCAAGGTGCATTTATCTATGCTATATATCTCGCATAACTCTAATTCCAACAAACCCACTAGCATGGAGTTTTATAAGCTTCTTTTTTGGATTAAGGCCACCTGTTAAAACCTCATCCAAGACACTTTTAAACTCTTATTGATGGCATCATGTGACTCGTGGTAAGTGATAATTGGAAATTTTTCCTCCTAATATTTGGAGGCTTAAATTTTCATTTTTACCTTACTAATATGCCCAACCTTCCAAAGATTATAACTTTTGCATACATAAGTATTTTAGTTCCTCTTTTAAATCACATAGTTTTTTCAACTATAAAATTAGTGATATTAGTTCAAGGACTTGTTATAGTGTTGTAAATAATAAATGCATGGTATTTCTTATTTTCATGGGTCTCTTTCTAACTAATAGGGATGATTATTTGAATATTTACCTATTTATTACGATTCAATTAATTTCTCTTAATATTTTAGAATAGATTATGGTCATCGTATTGCATGTTCAAGATCTTCTCATGAGAATATCAACATCTTGGATCTAAAAAGTGGAGTCCCATATTTTTCACAAATGGGATGATCTAGTTCAAGTACCTTGGTAACAGAAGATAGAAAAATTTTCTAACCCAATTGATAATTCATCATGGTGAGAGATGTACAATCTCTAATTTCTTCTCTCCTTAGCTCCTCAGCTCAAATTATAGGATGGTGTTAGAATATATATATAATTTGACCTTATTAGACCAAGGTCAACAATGATGAAGTGATTACGGGGACAAAAATGTTAGCCTATATGCACATGCAACGTAAGCCTATGGGTATTCTTTATGTAAGCCTATGGGCATATTATATATAAGTCTACGAGCATCTTATATTTAATCCTATAGGCATCTTCTCTATAAGCCTACATACATATTTATGTAAGCCTATATGCAGTTTTGATGTATTCCCTCTTAGCAATATTGGTTAACCACCTACATGATTAGCCTTAATTAAATAGTTTAACACACTTAATATGTTTTAATTTAACCTTCAAGTTAGGTTTTGCCAACCTAAGGTTAGCAATTAATTGGATATTATGTATCACTATAAATACCTCCCCAATTATTGATCCAACGTATTAGTTAGTGATGTGATATCATGGGGGTGCCTATTAGAACCCACCCTTTATTATTATTTCATATAATTTTCTCTTTATTCCTATTTCATCTATTTGCTCTTTTTATATGATTATGGTGAATGCATGTTTTAGAATATTTTTGGAAAGTATTCTAAATCCAATAGTAGGTACCTATGATATACCATAGAATATACTTAACCATTATCTAATTATTTTCATCAGGTGGCCACATATATCTAGGATAATATTTGAAATAATACTCAATATCTAGTCTAGTATATGTGAGGTAAAGAAGACTCCTGTAGACAACCAATTTTGAGTGCTTCATCAAAGTTTTGAAACTTACCAATATATTAATAAACTATTCAATCAAACATCTAAACTAAACTAATTGTCTTAGAGCTCAATATAGGAGCATTTATTACTCCAAAATAAAAAGTGTTTGGATCTTAGCAATAGCATCGATAGTGCTTCTGCTCCCTAGCAACATTTTTATAAAACTTTAAATTTTCATCATTTCCCATCCAAACTACCTAGAAACAGTCATATTGATATTAGTGTTGGTATTCAATAGCATCACCAAAATTATCGCTTCTAATACTATTGAATTTCAGACCCTAAAAGGTAGAATATAGACAATTAGTACCTTCTAAGCCACCCACCAAAAATGAAACTTGTCACACTGGTCTGATCTGTAAACTCTTTAGCAATCCAAATCTATAAATTATTTATTTTCTATCTTGCATCCATTTATTGCACATTAAATCCATTTTTAAACCTTTCCTTCAAAAAATCCCATCAAATTCAATGCAACCACCATCCAAGGAGCCATGGCTTCCTATAAATCCAACACTTAGGCAACCCAATTCACATACCATGGTAATAGCAAAGCTCTATCAAATTGAACATGGATGTCTTGCAATTGTGAAGTTATAAATCATCTCAAGAAATAAGTAATATCATCTATCTCATCATAAGGGGATATCCACCAATCCATATTGAGGATAAAAGCTTGTTTGGTTGTGCCCTCTCCCCTCTTAGACTATCAAATCTTTGCTTTTGTTGCTTTGCAATTATTTTTATCATTGCATGCTACCCAATATTCCATGTTCAAATAGTGTATCTACTTAGCATTTTTTTTCAATACATAATTATATTACATATTTTTATTATTAATCAAGTTGTCATATTGTCTCAATTAGGACCCTTGCACCTTCTAGTCGGATCTTCATTTTGTCAGTTAGAAAATCAAAATTTTATAGTCCAGAACATGTTTTACTATATCTATAGGTAAAAGTACTTTCAAATTGTAGGTTCAATGGTGCTATTATGCTATGTCTCTACTATAGAAAAAATTCTCACTTCATAGTCACAATCTTCCAATAAAAGTTAAAGTGTCACCGGTTAGCAAAATCGTTAGTGGTGTCATCGCTTCCTTAGTGGCACTTTTTCCACTAAACTTGCAATCATCATTTTATAATTCTACATCTATTATTTTTATATTTTGAGAAAGGATCTAATACTATTCAAGGGAGCCCTACAACATCAACTAACATAGGCAAAACCTTTACTACTAACTCATCTATTTTCTATCTACTCTATACGTTTAAAAAAAATCAAGCAAAAGTGCCATCAAACTGCAATAGTGCCAATAGTGCTTTTGTAGACCAAAAGTGCTTCTATCAGTACTGAGTGCACCACTAGACAAAAATAGCACGACTAGCACTTTTGCACTCTGACAACATTTTTGCCACTAAGGTAGAACCAGATTTTAAGTTTTAATTTATTGTTTTTGCCATTTAGATCATAAAATCTCTCTATTGTCTATTTTAAATCTGCTTTTGCTATTAAATGTTATCCAATCTATCCACTAAAGACAAAGGGAAATGAAAGAATTAGTTAGCATAAAATGCATGGGGTTACTAACTATAATCTTGCATCTCATCAAAAAAAATCATATATAGTCCATTGTGGCTTGTTTATTGCATTATTTGTTTGAACCCTTGCTCTAAAAGAAAATTGTTGTTTTATTTGTCGTTAAAATTCAAAAGAATTTAGTTTATAGGACCTCACTAATGCATTGATTGATGCATATGTAGCTAGGATAGGACTAGATTAAGGTTAGACCATCAAAGAAATATCTTAGGAGAAACATAGGTGTTCTCTAACTTGAATCCACTATATATTAGACCTAGGCTCACAACTGCCCCTATCCTTAAAGTGAGGAGGGGGGGACATAGAATATCCCCTAAGTGAGAGGTTCCATCATGACTTATTTCTATCATCATCACATTTTGGTGAACCCAATATGAACACCATAATGGGTTCCAATATTTTCCTTCACCAAGATATACCTTAATCAAGACAAACATTTATCAAACTTTAATCAAGTTAATTAATCTTATTTATTATGTTAAGACACATTAAATATAAATAATAAGAATATAATCAATTTTTATTCCTACTAGGAACCTTCATGGTCATCTTAGTAATTGTTGTATGAGCTACAGGCCTATATTGGGTATATAGCAAGCTCAAATTATCAGCCATCCACATAGGATCTCACACGTACTTATGCCTAGTAAGGAGTATATTACAATGGGTTAGTGGGAGTCATAGGAAGATATATTATTACCCCTCACATACCATCTTAGCTATGTATATAGGTGGTCATTTCCACTTATCATTTGAATCATATATATCAATTTTCTATCAATTAGATTACCCCCAAAATTTTAATACAAACCATTTTTCAATCAATAAATTAAGCCCATCCTTTGGGTCCATGAACATGAACCTTAATGCATCAACATATCACTTAATTAATTCAGCTCCTATTACCACCATTTGAATGGATGACAGAGAGATAAACCCTCTTGAATGAATAATTATTATAGGGTGATATTAGATGTCTCATATCTCATTAGGCAAGCACAAGTTATACTCCTAATTAGGGTGTACCACTAAATTCTCCAATATCCAATCCTAATATCAACTTGTCTTATGGTCATCATTCAAATCCTACAAGTGCAAGGATAGGATTAGGATAAAACTCTAACCCTGTAATATCTCATTATCAAACTTTGAACCCTCTAGTCTCAACTATTCTAAGGATAAATCATATAATTATAATTTTGAAAACATATCACCATGTATACTAACCTCCTTACATCAATCATCAATAGATAACCTCTATCTCTCAACATATACCTTTTGTTTTATCAAATCATGTTTCTCCTAAACTTCAAGTCTTTACCACTTAACCAAAGTAATATTACAACAAACGGTCATTATCCAAGGGTTATTGTCCAGTCATAAGTAATCATATGATGACTTGTGAAACTAATCCCTAGATCTTATTGTATATAGTTATCCTTTTCCTCCTAACTTTGAAACCCCTAAGTTTTAGATTTACAAGGGAAAAAAGGATCTTGTTCATCACCTTAGGTTGTTCAAGACTACTTGTAGTGACATATCCTATTATGAGACATTGCTACTAAAATTATTTCCTAAAACCCTTAGGGGTCCCACTTTGAAATGGTACTCCATAAATGAAGGCATTCCTTGTAAAGATTTAGGGACCTTGTTGAGATGTTTGTTAAGCAATTCTCTATCTACATTGAGTAAAATATCAACATTATTGATTTATACCAATTCAATTAGTCTAAAGAATAAAATTTTACAAATTATTTAGAAATATGGTAAGCTTTATTGGGGAGATTGCAATACGTCCCTCCACCTAGAGACTTATTAGACATATTCATAGGAGATATCAGTGAGCAATTGGCCTTCTACCTAGATATGGCTAATGTATCTTCATTCAAAGACATAATTGACATGGCCAAGAGAGTAGAGACCATTCTTGTCAAAATAGGGCATCTAAAGACTAATCCCATAAAGAGGAAGATAAACCTACCTCTAACATGAAGGGAAAATATAAGAATAAACACATTGTAGGCAATGGATTCATGGACTCACGCTATGCCAACAATTGTTTTTGCAAACCTTTAAAAGCTTGTCATAGGGAATTTTAAAATGAGGTACTATTGATTGGACATACATATTTCATCCATTCTAGAGTAGCTTATAAAGGCCAAAATGGTAGAGCTCTCTCTATTTCCCTAGAAATTAGGCTTATCCTATAGCAATAAGGGTAAAATAGTACAAATTAGAAGTTGCTCCTTCATTTGCACTAATACTACCAACAAGGATAAAATCCATGGTAGTAACCCTTAGCTAAATAATAGTACATTTTATGCTTCCTATTAAACCCATATCTCATTCCTAAGTAGATGCTTTTCAATATTTAATATCAATGTAAAAAGATAGTCCTATACAAGCAAGGCATCAAAGAGCTTTTGCATGTCAAAACTTGTTTGTCACTATAGGATCAACTATATACCTAGCTATAATGAGATTATACCTCCTAATATTGAAGGAAAATTCAATCATCTTGATAGGACATACCTTTGATGACTTTGTTTCTTTAAAAAATTATTGGGATGAGGACGATGATGATGGATCACCACTCCTCATAGATCCTAGTTTCTCTAAGTTTACCTGATCTATCAAATTAAATATTTTAACCTTGGCTTATCCCAATATCATTTATGATGGAGACAATTGTGCACAAGATGACATCATGAATAATCCTCTCTAAGATGGTCCCTTAGAATATCTAGAATAAAACAACATTTATTTTAAGGGATCATTTTCCCAAATCACCCATGTGGTTGTCTCCTAATAAATCAATAACAATCAACAAGCCTTACATGCTATAGATCTAGAAATCTTGAGAGTTCTCCTAGCTCCTCCTCAATTGGAAGATAAATCTTACATTGTAATTGATAAAATTATAGACATCAATATTGGAACTCTACATGATCCCAAGATGCTTAATTCAATCAAATTCTTAACCCTAATTGAGCATGAGAAATACACCAAACTATTGACAAAGTTCAAATACATATTTTTTTGGTCCCACACTAATATGCCTAGCCTATATTCTTTCCTAGTTATCCATCATATGGTCATCACTCCTTGTGTAAAACATGTAAAGTTGAAATTACAAAACATGCACTCAAAAGTCACTCTTCTGGTCAAAGAGGGGCTCCAAAATCTCCTTGATGTTGGCTTCATCAAAACCATCAACTATTCTAACTACATATCTATCATTGTTCCTATTGCTGAGAAATTATGTAGAGTTAGAGTATGTGCTAACTTTTAGGATATCAACAAAACATGTCCTAAGGATGACTTTTCTCTACTCAACATCAACATGATCTTAAATTTCGTTGTAGGATATGGAATTTTGTATTTAATGGATGGTTTCTTAGGCTATAATCAGATCAATATTACCCCTAAGGATCAACCCAAAACAAATTTCACTACCCCATGGGGAACCTTCTCCTATCAAGTCATACCCTTTGGGATGAAGAATGCAAAGGCTACCTACCAAAGAGCTATGACATACTTTCATGATGTGATGCATAACATTATTGATGATATTCTTAGTCGATAACTAGGAAAATCATGTTCAAGACTTAAGGTGCATCTTCAAGTGACTGAAAGAGTGCAAGGTATGCCTTAAGACTCATAATTGCATCTTTGGGGTTACCTCAAGAAAATTGTTAAGGTTCATTGTTTTCCAGCATGGTATCATAGTTGATGCAGACAAAATATTAGATATTATTGGTATGCCACCCCCTTAAACTTTAAACTAGCTTAGAAGCCTCTAAGGTAAAATCTATGCCATTTGAAGGTTCATCTCCCAACTAGTCAAAAAGTGTGAACCCTGCACTAAAATTTTAAGAAAGGATGTGGTATTTAAGTGGAATCTTGAATGTCAAGTGGTCTTTGATTCTCTAAAATATTACTTTCTATCCTCACCTATCCCTGTTCCACTTAATCCACATGGGCCCTTGTTGCTATAAATAGTATATATGGACTATGCCTTAGGAAATATGTTGGCACAATATGATGATAAAAAGAGAAAGAGATACCTTCTACATCAATAAGACTTTGGTCAATTACAAATTTTGATATAAACCTTTAGATAATTTCTACCTAGTTGTAATGTTTGCCTCTAAAAATCCTAGACATTATATGCTCAGCCATAAGACCTTTGTCACCATGAGGGTCAATACTTTATGATAACTCATGTCCAAATCTTAATTCTTGGGAAGAATTGCAAAGTTGGTCATTGTGCTTATCAAGTTCAATATTGATTTTGTTAATTGGAAGTCTATGAAAGGTTAAGTCATTGCTAACTAATTAGTAGCTACACATTTAGAAGTCTGTCATCCTTTAGTGGTAGACTTTACTGATGCGTTTATTTTCAATATAGAAGCATATCAACCTCACTATTGGATTTTTTACTTTGATGGTACTAAGGGATAGGATTCACCTTGGTTACTTTGAAAGGTATGAATGAAAGAAATTATGATTGGCCATTAAATTTTGATTTTTGTGAGCACTATGTTTTTGGAAAGCAAACCCGAGTCAAGTTTCATAGTAGTGCTACAAGATCTAAAGGAATTTTACATCTAGTTCATAGTGATGTGTTTGGACCCGCAAAAGTACCATTGTTAGGTAAATATATCTATTTTGTTACATATATAGATGACTTTTCAAGAAATACCTGGGTATATTTTTTACGAAACAAATCTAATGTTTTAAATAAATTTAAAGAGTTTAAGTCTCTTGTAGAAAATTATATAGAGAAAAATATCAAGTTTTTGAGAAGTGCAATGGTGGAGAGTATTACTCTAATGAATTTGAGCAATTTTGCAAGGACTACGGATTAGAAATACTGAAAAAAACTCTGTATACTTCAAAATAAAATGGAGTTGCAAAACGGATGAACAAAACATTGATGGATAAGGCTAGAAGCATGCTAAGTAATGTAGGGTTAGAAAGGAAATTATGTAAAGAAGTCATGTTAACTACTTTTTACATCATAAATAGATATCCTACCTCATCTTTGGTGGACAAGACTCCACAAGAAGTATGGACTGGTAAGAAACCCTCTCTTAGTCATATAAAGGTTTTTGGTTGTGATGCTTATATGTATGTCCCAAAATAGAAAATGACTAAGCTAGACTATAAATCTAAAAAATGTATATTTATGGGTTATAGTATTGGTGTTAAAGGATATAAGTTGTGGAACCCAAAAACACAGAAGATTATTTATAGTCATAATGTGATCTTTAGAGAAACAAAAGGAGTTCCAAAATAGGAAATGCAACCAAGCAAAGAACCTAAAATAGTTCAAGTAAAATTGGAACAAGAGGAAGAACCTATGGTAGAACCTGGTGCTACAGGAGAAGATGAACTATAGAGAGAGTCTGAAGAGTTAAATTTAGAGGAAGAAGGTGAGCATAAAGTTGAATATGTAGAACCTCCAACTCCAAGTTTAAGGAGATAAGATCAAGTGAGAAGACTTCCAAAAAGGTATAGTCCTTCAAATATTTGTTAGGCATTTAATATATTAGTTACTGATGAAGAACCCAAGATTTTAAAGGATGCACTTTAATAAAGTGAGAATAAGTCTTGGAAATAGGCTATGGGGGAATAAATGGAGTCCTTGGATAAAATAAGATGTGGGACTTGATGAAATTACCCCTGGAAGAAAATTGATTGGTTGCAAGTGGGTATTTAAGAAGTACAATATATAAGGAATGTTGGATAAGTACTAGGCTTGCCTAGTAGAAAAAGGAATTTTGCAAGTTGAGGAAATTGACTGTGGTGAGATTTTTTCTCCTATGGCTAAACTAACTTCAATTAGATTTTTGTTGGCCATTTCTACTACTTTTGGTATTCAAATATAACAGGTAGATGTAAAGAAAACATTTCTACATGTCGAACTTAATGAAGACATATATCACAACTAGAATTCTTTAGGGTAAAAGGTAAGGAGGACTTGGTATGCGAGTTGAAAGAGTCTATTTACAACTTGAAGCAATCTCTAGGAATATGGAACCAAAAATTTGATAGATTTATTTTGAAACTTGGGCTTGGAAAAAGCAAAGCAGATCCGTGTGTGTATTTTAAGTAAGAAGGTAAACATGTTGTTATCATTATTTTGTATGTGGATGACATGTTGTTAATTGGTAACAATAAATGGATGATAAAGTTACTAAAACCTCAGTTATCTTATGAATTTGACATGAAGTATTTGGGTGCTACAAGATTTATTTTGGGTATAAAAATAATAAGGGATCGTGCAAATAGAAAGTTGTGGTTAAATCAAAGGAAATATATTGATTTGATACTACAGAGGTTTAGAATGCATGATTGTAAACCAATATGTACTCAATATCCTATTGGTTAAAAGTTATCTGATTAACAATATCCTAAAACATATGAGGAAATTGAAGAAATGCATTATATTCCTTATGCTACCATTGTTGGTAGTCTTATGTATGAAACAATTTATACTAGACATGATATTACACATACAGTGGGAGTAGTTAGTAGATATATGTCCAATCCAAGAAAGGAACATTGGACTGCTATGAAGAGGATCTTTAGATACTTGTGTGGAACTTCAGACTATATTATTTGTTACCAAGAAAAAATTGGAGATAATAATATTGTAAATCTATAAGGTTTTATGGATGTTGAATGGGTTGGAGATTTGGACAAGAGAATATCTGTGAGTGCTTATGTGTTCAAACTATTTGGAGGGGTAATATTTTGGATGAGTAAAGAGAAAATAGTGGTTGCTTTATCCACAATAGAGGTAGAGTAAATTGCAGCAACTCATGCTCATAAAGAAGCAGTGTGGTTGTAGAGGTTGTGTTCAACATTTGGTCTTAAGTAGAATGTTGAGAGAATTGATAGTGATAGTTAGAGTGCAATATTTTTGGCCAACAATCCTGGTTTTCATGGTCAATCAAAACATATTGATATCAAGTATCATTTTGTGAGAGATTGTTGAAGGGAATTGGGTGATGTTGGAGAAAGTTGATACAGAGAATAATGTTGTTGATTCATTAACAAAGGTTTTACCTACTTAGAATTTTTCTTGGTGTAGAAGATCTATGGGCATGGTTTCCCTTGATAGTTGATAATTATAGTTTTTGCCCCCTATGGAAAGTATTCAACAAGTGGGAAAATATTAGAAACATGTTGAATATTTTCCATGTTATTTAGGTGAGGTTAACTCTAAAATGTACTGGACACTCTTCATGTATCCTCATTGGAAGTTTTAGGGTTTCTTAAGCTATTTTTAAACCCATATGGGTTTTTAAATTTAAATATTTGAACCCATGGTTTTTCATCCATTGTATTGTAAAAATCCATTCTTGTGTTGTTATTTAATTTAACTTGCATCATGGTTTGAAGAGAGATGATATATGAACATTATTGTATTGGAGACAGTTAAGTTTATACAATAAGGAGATATTACTGTGTTGGTTTTTTTCTCATAAGGGTTTCCCAGGTGAAATACTATGTTATGTTTGTATTTGTTATCTTCTTCTTATTTTTTCCTTTGATTATGTATTTACTATTTTTCTAGATTTAGTTTATCGGGGCTTTTTGCTCTTCAAGATTCACCAAAAATGGTCCACCCCTTACTTTTTCCAAGGTAATGGCCAAGTTGAAGCTTCTAATAAAACTCTTTTCAAAATCCTCAAGAAGCTCATCAACAAATCTAGTAGATATTGACATCTCCAATTGTGTCTAGCCTCATGGGCATATTACACTAGTGTTAAAACTCTCACTAGCATGACACCCTATGATTTGGTCTATGAGATTGAAGTGATATTCCCTTTGAGTTGGATGATCCTTACTTGCATATTTTGTTGTAATACATCTTTATTGAAGATTAATATCATCTCTCCCATCTTAGCTAGTTGGAACTGCTTGAAGAAAATCATATCCATGGCCTAGAGCACCTAAGGGTCTACCAACAAAGCATTAAACATACCTATAGGAAAAAGGTATGATCTTGATACTTTGAATTTGGTGATATTTTCCTTAAAGATAATTAGAAAAAAATACCAATTCCCAAATTGATCTTAAAGGTAAATTTGAGCCTAATTGGCTAGGTCCATACATCATAACCACCAAGTATGATTTAGGTGCTTATTGCCTCACCACACTTGATAAAAAATAAATTAAAGAACAAATGAACATAATGCATCTTAAGTGATATTATATCTAAGTCTTCATTGGTTTTTTTCTTACCAACTAAAAATTACTTCCTTCTTACATCTGCCTGACCTCATATCTACCTACATGTATGTGCTTATCTCTGTTAGGGTTGCCTATAGCATAGAGAGTTGGAAATCTATGATGACATGCAAATTATGATCCAATTTAGAATATATTATTTTTCTTTTTAACTAATTGACTGATGCGATCATATCATTCCCAATACCATCTACAAACTAATGGTTTATACAACAATATTATCTATATCAAAATCTCTTATCTTCATTAGGTCACAAAACTCTCTCTTCATCTTCTATCTCAATACCTTGTTGCATGATGAATACTACAAGGTTGTAGGTGTTGATGGTAAGATTAATCTTGTTATCCCTCACCTCCTATGTTTCACCATATATGGGATAAATATGCATATTAATCAAAACATAAGTATTTTATATGTTTATTTAAAGGTAAATCTATCAATCAAAAGTCCTATGATATTTATCTACAGGCAAAGTAGACTTCCTTTAGATATTTTAAAGAGGAAAATCCACCAAGTAGAAGTCCTATATGGAATTTATCTATAGGCAAAGTGGAAGTCCTTTAGACATTTTTTAAAGGTAAATCCACCAATCATAAGTCCTATATGATATTTATATATAGGAAAACCGGAAGTCTTATATGAAATTTGTCTACAAGAAAGGATAAATTCCTTTAGACATTTGTCTTAAGGTAAATCTAATTTTGTAGCTCTCAAATAAATCATACAATACTCCTTTGATGTTTGTTTGGGATACTAAAAATAGTATATATTATATTATAGTAATACCTCATGGCATTATCTAAATGCCCGTTGGACAAATTTGTATCCATACATATCTATATATAGTTATGCATAGTCTTGTATTACAACAATCTTCATGGAATTATATAAATTCCCCTTGGGAAAATATTTTATCATAACTAAAGTTCCCTTAGGTAGATCTTTTATCATAGTGAAAGCCCCCTAAAGAAACTCTTTATTTGTACCTATTTGTATATATCTATATATAGATTATATTATAACAATGCCTCACGACATTACCTAAAGTCCCCCTAGGAAAAATATTTTATCATAGTTAAATACCCTAGGTAAATTTTTATTTGTATATATATTTGTATAAAGTCATATGTAGTTTGTATTATCACAATACCTCATGGAATTATTCAAAGTATCCTTGGGCATATTATTTTACAATCTCAATCACAAATATATCTACATCATTTTATCATAAAACTCAAGTTGCTTTTCTAAATCTAATCCAAATTTATCAACAACATGTCTTAAAAAACTAACAACTCTAACACTATCATGAAATCATAAAACCATTATTATATCTAGTCATCACATCCAATCATTATCAATTAACACACACATAATCTAAAATAAATCAAATCATTAATCATCTATCATCCATATCAACTTAAACATGATATAAAATTACACATTATCATAAATCTATAAATTCCAATGAATATATATAAATATATTGATAAATGTATGTACATAAAAACATATAATACAATGATCATGTGATATATAAAAGTCTACAAAAATACAATAGAAACTACAAAATTAGCCCTCGCATAGGCAACTAGCTCTGAGACCTTGTGTCTATTACTCTTGATCCTCCTCTTGGAAATGGCAACATCCTCACTGACAATTATGATTGCCAATTCATGGACCATGAATGTGTCTATGTTGTTTGTGTCCATGACCTGATCGACAAAGGAAGGCAATGGTCTATCGATATCTCTACATGGTAGTCAGTTGTGTATTTTTTCGATCACTCAACCTCCATCATCAACTCTACCTAAACTCGAGTCATCTCCATTGTATGTCATTGTTATGCAATAACCATATAATCCAAGAGAGTCTAAACTAGCTTACTATTACTAGATCCACCTGTTATGACCTTCATCGCAATTTTATCCCTCTTAGCAATTAGAATCAAGTTCATTTAATGCATCAACAAAAATTGATGAACTAGTTGGTCCTTCTCTATAATTCGAGCCACTACCTCCTTTCTATCCAAATTTTGGTCTTGTTGGCCCACTACTACCATGACCTTAGGGTTGGCCACTTACTATGCTAGCACATCCTTCTCTACCTCCACAATAAACTGAGGTGATCAACTAGAGCCCACCTTTCCTGTTGTGATCATTGATACTATTATTGTTCTTTTTGCCACTATTATTGCTTTTGTCTTTGCCCTTTGCCTTTTTTAATGGTATTCTTAGTACCATCTAATATTGGTGGTTTTACTCATTGTTCCCTTGAGGTTGCCTTTCTAACCACATATGCTTGACTATCCTTAGGTCAGATACAATAATCCTCAATGTGTGGATGGTCTAGTTCCACACCAGTAGTCAATGCTAACCCTAGGGTCATTACTTCCTAGATTGGGGATAACCAAGTTATCAATATGTTTATTTGGGTAAAAGTATGGGTCCAACTATAGCCTAGACCCTTGCTATCATGTCCAATGGCTATACGAAACTAGCCCTATAATAATCCTCTCCTACATATTTAACTAGTGGACCACTCTATCAAAATGGAAGAGCTTATGATCTCCCATGGTTTGATTAACCATATAACTAACTTGATCTTAGCTAGTTGGTAGACATTCTCTACCCACCTTGGGGATATTATCAAAAAGGGTGCCAAGTGATATGATCCTAGCTCAATTCATTGATGAATTATCAAAATACACTCAAACCTCTCCATGTGGCTTCCCCTATCTTGCCTCGAAATATTAATCCCAATAGTATACTATCAATACCTCTAGATATACCACTTATCATAGTAACTTCGGTAGCCACAATACTACTATGTGTTCCTAGACCCATACCTATATCAATGTATAGCAATACAAACTTCTACCTCCTCTATAGACTACCCAATGTAATTAGTAGTATAATTAAGCCAAGATGATAGGATCCTAAGAAAAAAATCTACTCCTTGAGTATATCATCCACCACCTTCACCCAATTCTAGTGTATCACTCTCTTATTGGTATCTCCAATCAATACTTTGGATACTAGTGCACATACTAGAGTCTTATTACAATCTAGACAACACCCAAAATAGGCAGTATTAATATTAATGTCAAACCTCATTTCTAGAAAAGCTACCTCCAATCAATATCACCAATCCCCTCCTCTAGTATTAACTCACGTGCACCTACAAGATCAACCACATGTTCTCTAATGATATTATCACCTCTTTATAGTATAATAAGAAGGTACTTGTATTCTAATACCAATGCTCTATCAGGGCAATCAACAAGCCCTGATAGAATCCACCTTAGGCATAAGGGCTACATGGTATATCTCTAATACCACTAGTAGAGCATGATATGTAAATTCTAATAACCCCTAGATCATATCCAGAGTAGATTTCATCTCTCTCTATAGTCTATTGTCTATAGTATCTTCTATAATTAGAAAAAACCTATCACCTATCAATCTTGAAACTTTTAAAATCAATAAAAAAGCAAATCAAGAAAAAGTTCCACCCTTTGTTAAAAGCACCATTGGGTGACAAAAGTGTCACCAAATAGAAAAAATATTGCTAATAAGGTGAAAGTGTTCACAAATGATAAAAGCATCATCAACACACAAAAGCATCATCAACTAGCACTAGCACTTACACAAAAGCATTGCCCTTTTTTCAAGTATGCTTATTAAGACTAATGCTTGAAAATTACAATTTTTTAAATTTCTTTGCTAAAATTTTCCTCCTCCTACCAATGGTGGTCTCAACCTATCACTTGATACGGTGGTCTCCCCTATTAAGCCATTAAATTTTATCATCAAATTAGGAGTCCAAAGCTCTTGAGTATCATTGTTAGTAATAAAAATGAAATAGTTTTTTAACCCCCTAACCAGTTTAATAATATCCTATCCTAACCAATTTTTTTTTTCTCCTCAATATTTCATTATTACATTGACGTGAATCATGGTCAAGTTGATTTTCCTTGGTCCCATTTAATTTTCCCTCCAAAACTCAAGGGGGTAAAATAGGGCACAACAATATTTAAAGCTATTTAACATTAATAATAACCAATAATAAAAATAATCAATAATCTTACATCATAAATCCTAACCAACATAAAATCTATCAATCTCAAAATTGGGGTATTAATGACATTTTTTGACACACTCATCATCCAATAAATACATCAAAATGGGGAAAATGTAGACACCCAATTTTAAGTGCATCATCAAAGTCTCGAAGCTTACCAACATCTTTTTTAGCTATCTAATCAAGTATATAAACCAATTAAATTGTATTAAAGCTCAAACTAGGAGCATTTATTGTTCTAAAATAAAACGTGCTAGGACCTAAGAAATAACACCAATGATATCTTTGTTCCCTAGTAGTGTTTTTACAAAACTTTAAATTTGTACCATTTCCTGCCCAAATTACCAAGTAATAGTTAACTTGATATTAGTGTTGGGATCATTAATATTACCAATGCTAATGCTTCTAGTGTTATTGAATTTCATATCCCAAAAGAAAAAAGGTAAATAATTTTTACCTTCCAAGTTACTCACAAAAAATATAACTAGTCACACGAGTCTGATCCATAGCCTTAGCAAAAATCCAAAGCCCAAAAATTTTCCTATTCTATATTACATCCATTAATTGTATATTGAACCCATTTTGAAGGTATAGGAAACCCATCCATTTAAAATATTTGGATTGTTGTAACTTACTCTGATTTTGGAAGTACTTTAATGGCTAATGATTCGTATGCAAATGGTTTCTTTGTCCAATAAATAATGTCTCCATTTATTCATTGCTTGGACAAGTTTAAACAACTCTTTATCATACGTAGGGATAGTTAATAACAACCCTTGAAAACAATTCAAAATGATAACATATCAATTTACCTTGCTAGAACAAAACTACCCCCATAGCATGGCCTAAGGTATCCATATCAATCTCAAAAGGCATCCTCATTTTTAGAATATAAAGCACAAGTGCATTGCATACCTTATCCTTTATCAGCTCAAAGGCTTTGTTCTTCTCTTTTTCCCAAATAATATTTCTATTCTTTTGCAGTTTTTGTAATAGAGGTCTTGCTATATGTGAGAAATCCTTAATAAACTTTCTAAGGTATTGGGTTGTCCCAATAAAACTCCTCAATTTAGTTTGGGTCTTTGGTTTTGGTTAATTCCTTATAGCAACCACCTTAAAAGGATATATTCTGAGTTCTCCATACCCAATTTCATGACCCAAATAAACTAAATACTTCTTTCCAAACTCATACTCTTTAAGATTTAATTTTAAATCTTCCCTTGCTAACACTTCAAAAATTGATTTTAAATTTTGAATATGCTATTCCCATGTTGGACTAAAAACTAATATATCATCAAGAAATACAATGAAATACCCATCTAGGAAAGGTCTAAAAATATCATTCATAGACCTCATGAAGGTAGCTAGGGTGTTTTTAATTTTAATGGCATCACCAACCATTCAAACAGACCCTACTTGGTCTTGAATGCAGTCTTCTAGATGTCCTCTATCTTCATCTATATTTGATGATAACTTGATTTTATATCCATCTTATAAAAATACTTTACATGCTTCAACTAGTCTAGTAGATCATCAACTC